>JARHVA010006325.1:510000-657500 GCA_037957365.1 Torreya grandis
TTTAAGAAGTTTCATAGAGAAGGTTATCAAGTATAATTAAGTTTTTATTGACCATTAAGGTGTTGCTTATGCATTAAACTAATGATCTAATTGTTGAGCCCATTTGAAGGCCATATAATTGAACCTAGTCAATGGTTTTGACCATAATAAGATGTTATTTTAGCCTTAATTGACCACTAGATCAACCCATATACGTATAAAAAACCTCATTATCCATATTAAACCATCATGGGATGGGTTTAAACCTCAATTGGATCCATTAACACCCTAGTCAATGTTTATTTCGTCCAAAATTGGCCCACACATGTTAGTTTTAACACTTTAGCTTCCTCAAGTTGTACTAGTAACTCAAAATGTTGTTTTCCCCTATTTTCCATCCACAAAAATAGTGATCCACAAATTAGGGCTAAAATAAAATGATTTTTAGGAAAATGGTAGTTTGTAATTACTTTCTCAATAGTACAGATATATATATTATATGAATTAGCTTAGTTAGGGACATATCCCTGTGGAAGGAGTTTAAAGAGATCATATGGTGGAAGAATTAGTGTGTTTTAGTGACTTAAAGGCCCAAAACCATTACACCCCTACTTTGATATCACTAACATGCTCAAAGGACCCCTTATGCTCAAATTTATTCCATACAACAAAATTTGAATGGGGGTCCAAGATTTTACCCATGGAAGGTACACTAAAGGAGCCACTTATCCATGGCATTTGTCTAAGAGTTAAATGCTTATCCACTTTGAATGTTCATTAAGAATTAAAGGAACTTATGCACCCTCTTTATTTGCATAGGCACTTTTGGGACCAATGGTTTTTTAATAAATTTGATTCATTTGCTAAAACTAATCATTTGTCCTATTTTTTTAAGTCATGTAGAATCCTTCCACGATGATTTAAGCATTGAATTGACACATGTGAGTTTAGATAACATGCCAATATCCTTAACTAGTTTCTGTGGATGGTCTAAAAATCAATTTGTGCAAAAGATAAGGTTTAGGTGCCTTTGTCAAGGGTTGTATATAATTTTTACAATGTTATAGAGATGTATCATGGCCCTTAATGACCTCTTACCTAGATTCAAAGTTCATGGTCCTCTTGTTGCCTTAGAACACTTAAAGGAGATTAATATATGTATATTTGAAGAACACTACATAATGGACTATGTGTATTGTCCAAAATCACCTACAGAGCTCCATTATGCCGTAAGGGATATAAAAGAGATGGAAAAATGGTGGTGGGTTATCTTTTTGCCTTTACAAGATCTTCATAATCCTCCATAATGGGTTCATAGTCATTGTAGACCTATTTTTATGCCTTCAAAGAGCCTAGTCACATTTTGTAAATTTAATTGTTTGTTCATAGATATTAATGTAATTTTGAGATTATTAGGTTTCATTTTGAGGTTATATACACCTTGCTTCCACCTTTAACCCTCTATAGTGTTTTATGTAGGCATTATGGTATCCTTAAGATCCACTTGGGTTGGTCTTTAGAGAGGTCTTGTGCTCATTTTATGTAATGTCCCCAATTTTCTATTATAATGATTTAATTAATTAATTAAATTATTATGAAAATAAAATTGACTTCTTCTAGAAGTTTCCTGGGAAGGCTTTAAAAAGAAGGGGAAAGCAAAGTATTGGCATCATCTAATATCTTCTTTTACAAAAATTATTCTGAGAAGCTTGAATCAGTGATTCAGCTAGAAATCTCTGAGGACGAAACCCTTCAGTAGATTGGCGAAGAGTTGGACGAAACCCCAGCGCTTTGTCAGAGGTGGATTCGAGACGGAATCCAGATTGTGCATATTGGTCAGATCAGGAGCTTCAGAGGCCATTCACGGAGTATACCAGGGTTCAACTTATGCAAATGGGTTCCAGGTATTTATTCATTATTTAGCCTCCAAATTTATATATTCTATTTGCATATCAGGTTCGGGTACGGAATCCGTACGGATTGACAGATCGGCACCAGGCCGTACTAGTAGGGTCAGGGATAGGAAAGGGCTCCGTTCGGACGCAGGGTTATACAGAGACCGACATCGGCATATAGACCGACATCGGCCGATTATCTACCGACGCCGGCAGTCAGGCAGTCAGACAGAGGCAGAGGTCACCTTCAGACGACCGACGGCGGCAGGGTATCGATCGACATCGGCATCCTCAGCAACCGACGTCGGTGACTGTGTTTTTTGGACACATCAGGCCGAGAGCACGCAATCCCAGGTTTTTATTTCCAGTTTAGTAGTTATTATAATAATTGGGTTTTGAGACCAATCTGTAATAATTTTATAAACATCTGGGCTATAGTATCAGTTACATTCGGTTTTATATCTTTGTCCAATTGATTGAATGCTGTAATTAGTGGAAATCAAATTTATTTGCTTTCAATCCTAGTTTGGGATCTTTCAGTGGTATCAGAGCCATGCATCTTGCCAGCCTGTAGGGGTAAAACTGTTTCTATGCCTCCTGGAAGATTTGATAGAAGCCATAGATATTTTGCACGTAGTAGAGCTCAGTACGAGCGAGAGTTGGGTTTAGGACAGCCACCTATCATGACCGAAGAATAGAGGAATGCCCATAGAAACCAGGATGAAGAAGAAAGGGAGATGATGAGGACTCTCATCACTACCCAGCCCAGGATTGTTCAGGCTCTAGACAGATTATAGGATACCATGGAATGCTTAGAGGTGGATAGACACAGAGGTAGAAGGAATAGATTAGCTTCAGTGACTAGTAGTGATCATACCCATCACTCCAGTCAGCATAGTCACCATTCCCGTTCTTCAGTGGGGAGTTCCCGTCATTCCTCTAGGCGACATCATCATCATACACCTACTCCTAATAGACCATTACTGCCTCAGTTTGTACCAGGTAGACAACCAGCACAGGTGGAACCACCAGAGATGGGGTTCCAAGAGTCCGTTTTGGCAGCCACAGCAGAGTGGAGAGCTTTACCCCCAGAGGTTAGGGAGGTTTTTCCTCTTCCCCAGTATTGTGCACAGCGTAGGGACACAGCGAGACTCAGGGGAGATCGGGGTAATAGACCACCACAGCAGCAGCATAATCATGACCTCAATAGAGCTACGGGGAAGATTACATTGGCTTCATATAATGGCACTGGAGAGACTAGTGCAAGAGCTTGGGTCCACAAGCTGGACATATATCTTTCTTTGAGGCCCATGCCTGAGCATGAGGCCATTCAGTTTGCAGTGTTACATCTAGAGGGGATTGCATATGATTGGTGGCACCATGGATTGGTCACCCAGGATCACGCCTTAGTTCACTCCTATGCTGAGTTCACGGAGAGACTTATTGCACAATTTGACCGTAAGGATACAGAACTTTACTACAGGGAGTTGGCTCATCTTAGACAGAGTGGACACGCAGAAACTTATATTAATGAGTTTCAGCGTATTGCGGTTATGGTACCTGATATGCCTCAGAGACGGAGTGTGATGTTATTTATTGAGGGGTTACAGGATAGACTTAAGGGACTGGTATGTGCTTTCCAACCAGCTACTCTTAAGGATGCCATTGATGTGACATTGAGACTGGATACTGTTCCCACTTCTTATCAGGGTGATAAGAAAATAGCTGCGGAATCTCGGCCTATATAGAAGGCCAATACACCACAAATTAAAGAAGGGCCATCCTCTACAAATCCTTGGATGAATCAGGAGACTAGGAATGACTTGAGGAGGAAAAAGTTATGTTTTTCCTGCAAAGACCCATGGGAACCAGGCCACCGTTGCATGGGTAAAGGAAAGGTTCATTTGATTGAAGTAACTTCTGAGTGTGGAGATGAGGAGGTTCCTGATACGGACATTGAGGATAATATCGAGCAGGATCAGATACAGTTGGAGTTAGACACCCCAGAGCCTTTGGCATCAGCGAAAGCAATTATGGCTACTCTCTCTAGTTATCCTAACTTTCATGCCTTTCGGTTGAAAGGTACACTTGAGGGTAAGTGGGTAGTGAGCTTGGTAGATACAGGTGCTACACATAACTTCATTGACCGGAAGTTAGTGGGAAGGCGTGGATTATAGTATGAGAAGTTTGGTGGTTTCGGGGTAAAGGTGGCAGATGGTGCAGTATTGGGTTGTACCAGATGGATTCCACAACTCAGCATTCAGATGGGGACTTACACTTTGACCGATGATTTTTATGTGTTTCCTTTAGAGGATTATGATGTGGTCTTGGGCATGCAGTGGTTACAGGGTATTGGGCGCTACATTATTGATCACCGCCATATGCAGTTAGAATTCCTTTCTGGGGGAAGGAAGATTATCTTGAAGGCAGCACAAGATGGAGAACCTAAGGAGGGGTCATATCACAGGATGGAGTCTCATTTTACAGGCGATGTGGTAACTAATTCTATTTGTTGTAGGGCACTTTCCTTTCCAATTATAAGTCAACATCCTTATGGGGATTGTGAGAGTTTGTTAATCAGAGTAGCGCAGCGGCTTTTTTCTAAGTCTAAGGTATGTGATGGTGAATTTGCTAATTACATATTGAGGATTATCACACTACTCTCTAGAAGAAACCAGGTGAATGTAGTCACAGATATTTTCCAACCTGGTGTTTCTGACAGAAGAATTTGCAAGTTTTCGAGAATAACATGGGATCCAGGAAGTTGGTGTTGGAAAGAATTGCTTGAGGACAAGCAATCTCCGGGAAGGGAGGACTGTAATGTCCCCAATTTTCTATTATAATGATTTAATTAATTAATTAAATTATTATGAAAATAAAATTGACTTCTTCTAGAAGTTTCCTGGGAAGGCTTTAAAAAGAAGGGGAAAGCAAAGTATTGGCATCATCTAATATCTTCTTTTACAAAAATTATTCTGAGAAGCTTGAATCAGTGATTCAGCTGGAAATCTCTGAGGATGAAACCCTTCAGTAGATTGGCGAAGAGTTGGATGAAACCCCAGCGCTTTGTCGGAGGTGGATTCGAGACAGAATCTAGATTGTGCATATTGGTCAGATCGGGAGCTTCAGAGGCCATTCACGGAGTATACCAGGGTTCAGCTTATGCAAATGGGTTCCAGGTATTTATTCATTGTTTAGCCTCTAGATTTATATATTCTATTTGCATATCAGGTTTGGGTATGGAATCCGTACGGATTGACAGATCGGCACCAGGCCGTACCAGTAGGGTCAGGGATAGGAAAGGGCTCCATTCAGACGCAGGGTTATACAGAGACCGACATCGGCATATAGACCGACATCGGCCGATTATCTACCGACGCCGGCAGTCAGGTAGTCAGACAGAGGCAGAGGTCACCTTCAGACGACCGACGGCGGCAGGGTATCGACCGACGTCGGCATCCTCAACGACTGACGTCGGCGACTGTGTTTTCTGGACACAGCAGGCCGAGAGCACGCAATCCCAGGTTTTTATTTCCAGTTTAGTAGTTATTATAATAATTGGGTTTTGAGACCAATCTGTAATAATTTTATAAACATCTGGGCTATAGTATCAGTTACATTCGGTTTTATATCTTTGTCCAATTGATTGAATGCTGTAATTAGTGGAAATCAAATTTATTTGCTTTCAATCCTAGTTTGGGATCTTTCATTTTATTCCCATTCTATATTCACATAGTATCACTATAGTTTCACTACCATCATGTTGTGTTATCATTGTGTTATCATGCTCATTTCATTTCATAAGATTCCACTATCAGTTTTTACATTCAACCAGCCTTACTCCAAGGATTTATCATACTAAGTTGGCCCCCATACTACACTATAACCATCAAAATGATTTGCATTATTATCTACTAGACCTATAGGGCCACACAATAATATGGTAATGTAAAATTTGTACCTACAGCTAACTTTAAGGTTGTTGTAGCAAAGTATCATAATGGACTATAGGAATCATCATAAGCATGAATTTTGATATGGACATTGTGAAATATACATGTTAGGGAGTTTAATGATGGTGGATTTCACTTTTGGCATATTTCAAGCATCATATGAGTCATATCCAACCTATGCATACTCAGAACCATCTTATATGAAGTTACCTTGGTATAAAGCAACTCAAAGTGGCACCACTAGTCTAGGTTAGTGTTCCCACCTCATGTGGACTTAGAGAGGTAGTATATATACAAAGGAAGGTAAGGTTAACACTATTGGACATATAAACATGAGGGATATCACCTCTGTGAAATTGAGATGACATCAATATAAGGCTACACAGGGCTATACAAGCATAATATTAAGATTGAATGAAAAGAAGGGCTTTGAAGAAAGGTTGTGTTGGAAAGCTAATATTTTGGCATAATAGTAATTATAAGTTTGTGATAAATACTTCCCAAGGTCACAAAAATTTGTATAAACTTAGTTGAAGTTTATATTCAAAGATACAAGTCTAAATGCATTTTTAATAGATAATTTGAAGTCATTTTGAACCAAAATGATGATATAAACCCCTTCCAAGGAAAACCAAGTCTCCAAATTTAAATATAATGGTGGTCATGACCTAAGGAAGAGGCCCATGTGCTCACTTGGTTGAGACAAATAGTGGACATATTCACTATTTTGTCTTAGACCAAGGCTTGTTTGTGCATATAATGAGTTAAAAGCTCATTCATGTCATATGAAGTCTACAGTCAACTTGGGGTTTGTGAAAGTTTTTTTTCCAAGATGGAATGATGTTTAAGGTACCTTAAAAGAGATATTAATGTCTATAACTCATTTTTACATCCAAAAACCTTAGATATGTGTTGATATAGGAAAGCAGGTAGTCTTGCACTCAAACCTCAGTGATAACTTAAGACCTATGAAAGATATGGGAACCAATCCAATCACCATGGTGGAATTTTTATGATTGAATTAAAGAGATGATAAATTTAGACATTATTCATGAAAAACCATAAAAGAATGCATAATAATTAAAAATCTAAGCCAACCTATTACGATAGGGTTTGCAAATGATAATGAAGGAGAAATGAAAGATACTAATAACAATTACCTTCCCAAATGATTCCACCATATAAGAGAGGCTCCAAGCATGCTTTTTACACTTGATATATTGTTATTTTATTTGTAAAAAATGGATTCTAAACTCCTCCATTGCCTCAAGATCACTATGTATAACCTATGCTTAAGATAAGAAATCTAATCTTTGCCTATCAAATGAATATTTGAAATAAAACATAGTGATAAACACAAATGGTTGTGGATACAATTTTGCATTATAATTTTACAATAATTTAGCTTAAAAATGATGTTCTATGCGCTTCTATTTATAGATTTTTCAAATAGGATAGGATCAAACATGACCATCCATATCAATATTGAAATTTATGGGCATTAATTAATATAATATTTATAATTAGATACATAAATATCCTCATAATGATTTAGGAGGAAGGGGAATTAATGAGCCATGGGTGCCCATAAACTTGATATTTGTTGCATTTATGGCTTATGGATGCCACCCCATTGATCATATCACTAAGTGATGTAGATATTGAGAATAAATTTCCAATAATGAAATAATGAATAACATCCATAAAAAATACACTTAATCTCTTCATTTAAATTAATTATCTTAAACAAGATTAATCAATTTTAGTACAATTCTTTATAAATTGGTTCACAATTAATCAAAATGGTCAGAAAGTCATATTATTGGGTTGTAATTTGACTCAAGAAGAAATGGAAGGAGATGATATATGCATTGGGACTATTATAAAATTTAGGATGTTTCAAACACAAAATAGAAAAGGTACATGATGTGTACTAATGAATTATAATAAAAGAGTGATCCATATCATAAAAAGGTAAAATCATCATTTTGACTCAAAATGAATTGATCAAAGTTAGGAATCACATAAAATGCATTACCCCATTTAGGGATACATTATCATAAATCAAAATTTATATATGACAAGTTTAGACCATTTAGCACATTTTTAGTTATTTTGTCCTAAATTATGCATTTGAGTGCAATTTGATGAAGAGTGATAATTTCAACTATTGACCAAATTTGACTTTTACATTAAATTGGGGCACCGCTAGGTTAAAACTTGGTTTTAAATGATTTTAAGAGTCCTAATATATTTTTATGGGGTCTATTAAATGTTATTTGATGTCATTTAAGATCATCCTAGCCTTAGTCTTAGTTATTTTATTCAATTTGGGGTCATTTTATGTGATTTTAAGGGTCATTAATGCAAGTGGCATGGTTCCCAAGGTGCCTATGTTTTATTTTTCATTTATACATCTAATAGGTTATTATAACTATCAAGGATGTTATTTACATCAGAATATTTTTGTTAGTCTAACTAAAATTGTAGAAACCAACTACAAATTTGAGAAAATGACACTTTTACAACTCATGGAGAAGTGTTCCACATGGGAGAAGATAATGGAGGGAATTTTAAACTTATTAAACCTCATCTAAATGTTTGGATCACTTTATAAATGTAATTTTGAGGCCAAAACCATTTTGCACCTTTCTTAGTTTCTTAGACACACAGAAGTGACTTTTAGGTTTTTGCTCATTCTAAATAACTAAATATGTTCCACATAAAATTATTTTGGGATTTTGTAGTAAAATCAAATAAATTCATTTAAATATAATTATTTTCAATAATAGTGGCATGTGATTCATGAACCATCCTCAAGAAGTTGACTATACTTTTTTTGTAGTTATTTCATGCACCTTATGGGTTTTGATCTATTTTGGTCAAATTCATATGAATCAATTGGTGATCTTATCTTTAAAGGATTTTTAATTCCTTATAAAACTGTATCCATTCTTATTTTCATGTTTAATTATGTTTGGATGAGTAAGTGAGTCCATGATGTAATAAGGTGTCACCATATGCAATTTTAGATGAAATGCTTATTTTTTGCTAAGTGTTTTCTCATGTATGGGTCTCATATAGCTATGAAATGGTGTTACAAAAGTATATATGTCATGTTACCACCTATAGATATGTTTTGTCTTTACCATCTCATGTCTTGGGTAGCTTACAAACTTATCATTCCCCATTATCAACTCCATGTTTAAATTCAATTTCAGTCACATGTATGGGCTTTTCTATCTTGTTAATAGAGTTTTATTTATGGTGCATAAGTTTCCAAAGCCATCAAAATTTTAAATATTTCATTTATATGTTTGGAGGAGGTGAAATTGTAGTCCCAAGCCTATTTATCATGTTATAACCATCATGAGATGCCTATGCTTACTTTATCCCAGATGTATGGAAGTGTTTTTAGGTTTAAAAAGGTGTATTTAATCTATTTTAAAGGTTTATTTGATGGATATCACCTATTTTAAGGTTCAAAAATGCATTTGAGTGATTTTTAAGATTTTCCCTAACATGTTCTTTCCTAATTCCATGTGTTGTCTGTATAAACCATCCTAATGCACACCTACAGGGCCTTATTGATGTCATGTTGATGTGTGGAGAGGTAGACATGTAATAAATAATATTATAAATACTAAATGTGTGTTATCATGTTGGATAAAATAATATAGGGTTCATATACATGGAGAATTTCATGTTATTCACTTCTAGTTGACTGTGGTGTATGAAAACATCGACCTCCAGGTGGCTGAGCAAGGTAACAAAAGCTTACATGAACAAATGTAGGTAAATTGACACCTTTCAAAACAATTTTATGAGGATGAAACATTGATAGTAAATATAAAGTTTCAATATGGTATGGAAGTGTGAAACCAACTTGAAGAGATAAAAGACTATGTTTTGGGAAATTATCTCGAAAAGACCAAAATAGAGGTCTAAGGGGTTTTCATAATCTTATTTCAACATGTTTTAAATATCTTCCAAGGAATTTGGATTGTTAGACTTGATTTCCTCTAGTATAGACTAGGTAAATGTGAATAATTAAGGTTATAAAGTAAAGGGAGATAGGTTGTTGGACAACTCAAGCATGCCTAAGAAAACACTAAAATTTTTCATTCAAGTCTATAGGCCTGTAGGAGAAAATGACCTTTTAAAACCAATGGGAGAAAAATTGAACATTATTATACATAATATTGTTTAAAAAAATTTAAGGTTAGACTAACGGATTTAAATGCTCCCTTGTAACCCCCATGACTGTCTACAAGTGTCATGTGTACAAATAACACACATCTATATTAGGGTTTTATCAATGACCCCAACCTTAATGCCTTTTTAATAATTTGAGATATTAAAAGGTTAGTGAAAGATAAAATATTAATTTTTTGAGGAAATTTTTTTCAAGGGGAGGTTATTTATCATCTTTACTAGACTTATTTGAAGAAATAGATGCTACATGAATCAATGAGAGTAAAGTGTCTCAGTCAATAGGAAAAAGATAGCATGAGTATGTGTGGTTGTATGTCACTTAGAGTGAATTTAATGTTGTAAATGTATGTTGTATGACCTTTAAGGGTTTATATGGAGTCTTTTAACATCATGGACAAGACCATTATAAGCATGGACACATAGAGACAATAGTCTACATCAAAGTTGCTCAGTCATCTGGGAGAGGACTCAATCTAATGATTTGAAGGTGTACATTGAATGTTTGTAAAATTTAAAATGACAACAAAAAAACTAGGAACCTTTTCCATGATTTTAATGAGCTTCATAAGCTCTAGTCATAACAATTTAACCTACACATAGTGGCAAACTTTGGGTGTCTTAGTCAAAGTATAGTAGGGTACCCAATTTTGACTAAGAAGTGTATATGAGTCTAAAGAGGGAGTTTAGGTTATTTTAAAATAATTTCATAATATCAGTAAAATTTATGGTCACTTCATGAACTATAAATATCATGCAATAAACCTTAAAATAATCTCTTGTACCCCTGTGCGCACCTAAAACCACCATGTTATAGTCTTGGACATGAAGGTGAATGAAGAGATGAGCTTGTGAATGAGAGAAAGGAAGGACATAAGAAAATAAATATGGTTCATGATTTATTATTAATACATTTATACAATCTCCATAACTCCTTTAGTATTACCACCCATTCCTCTTCATAACCAAAGTTATTAGTCTTTATAATTACATTAAGGAACTCTTTGCTAAATAGGTAAGAATGAGAGTTAAAGATAAAATGGGTTGTTTATGTGAATTTAAAGCTCAATTTTCATTAATTTTAGATGACTAATATGATATGAAGGACTAATATAATTGTATATATCCTCGAGGATTCATTCTTGGGATGAACAAAAATATGCAAGAAACAAGCTTGTTAAAGGCCCCTTTTGGGCATTTGGAACTAGTTAGACACCTTAACCATGTAATAAAGAAAAAAATTGATAAAAATGATCATAAATACCTGAAAAATATCCCAAAATAATAATTTTTCCTAATTTATAAGGGATATAACTCACTATTTTGTCTCAGAGGTCAACTAGTCTAGGAAAATCAAGCTTTGGTAAAGTGAGCTAGTGAGGGAAAAATGAGCAAAAGATTTGATATAGAGATTTTGGTTCCTCATGAAATAATTTTTTGGGGTTAATTTAAGTTTAAAATGTTATTATAAGTATAAAAATATAAAATATATCTCTATGACCAAAATTCCCCTTTCATACAATCCAAGTAGGCAAGTTTCCACTAGGTCTAGTTGGCGAATGAGATAAGAAGATGAAGGGTGATTTTGGATTTATGAAATTTTATCTTAAGATAAAATTATATGTGAAAATTAAATAAATACCAACCTAATGATTATATATCAGTCCTAGCATATAAATCTAAAAGGGTGCCTATTTGACATATTAGACCTTGAGGAGAGCTAGAACCAATTGGGGGTCTATCTTCATTTCTAGATCTTAGTGGAATATATAGATGATTTAGGTATTTAATAAAGGTGGATATGTACATGTTTTGAATTATAATATATACCAAAATTCAAAATAAATCCATTTCTAGCCAGGATAGAGTACAAGCATGCAGAAAAAGCAAGGACAAGCTTGATGAGGTGTTTTCAAATGCTCATGTATTTTCTAAGTCTTTTCATGGGAACCAGAGGAATTTGGAGGGGTTATCAGGGTAAATTTGTATAAATATTTTTTTATTTATTGGTATTTCCGATTTTATATGTTTATAAACAAATATTAAGACTAAAAACTATCTACACCCTTAGCCAGGACCCGATGGAAAAAACAAGATTGGAAAGATATACAGTGACATATATTGTAAATTAAAACAATTTTGTCATGTATAATATTACCTTAGGATATATCCCACCAAGATGAGTTTTACGTATTTGTATGCACAACATGCAAAATAAGATATTTTTGACCATTATTTTGTGTTTTATAGGTTTTAAGAGATTTCAAAAGATGAAATCAAGTTTGGATGAAATATATAGAATTTATATAACCAATAATGGTCATTTAATGATTGGTAAAATCTTATAATTCTTAAAATAATTTATTTCATCTCAGCCAGACAAAACTAGCATAGTGGACACAAGGGTGAGAAGGGTGAAAACTCCAAGTGTGAGCGTTTATAAAGTATGACTGATGCCTCTAAGGATATGTATGGTATTTATAGGTGTAATTAAATCCTTCAAATATATTTTCATGGAAAACTAAAGCAAATTTTGAGGCCAAGTGTAAGGGGTGACTAAAAAAGAAGTTTTTTACACTACAAATAATGATGGCTTCCTTTCAGGAGTTTCTAAATAGGTAATAATGAAAAAAATGCATGGATATGAATGATTTAATTATTTAAATCTTATACAAATAATCATACATATACCTAGTTATTGGTTTAACATTCAAATAGGTGTAAATTATGAAGGTAGTTTTACAAGCCAAGACTGGGAGTTTTATGCCATTTTTCATAAGTTTCATGACTTGTATGGACACTTGGTCCTCCTAGAATTACATTTTTAATCCCATATATATTTATCATTAAATTTTAATCTATTTTATTATATTTACAGGTATCCAAGTGACGTTTGGAATTCACTTGTCTTGTTCTTCTCTCAAAGGGTATAAATATTAACTCTTTTAGCTCTTTTGAGTAGCCTTCATTGGTTCATGGTGAAACCCTAGCCAATTTTGTACTTGAATGACTCTTAAATAAATTAAAAAGTGATTTTACTACTTAAATATTGTACAATTTAGTGTTATTTCAATATTTTTTGTTTTGTCTGGTAGAAGATGATATTTTCTAGCATGCTATCCTTGATTGTTCACCAAGTGTGTAAAAGAGCAATTATTTTAGGTATTCTTTAGTGTTCTTTTATAAGTTTATAAGTGTCTTATAAGTGGTTCATTACTATATTACATAAAATAATCATTAATTACCCTCTTAAGTATCAAAATACCTTCTTAAACCTAGCTTATGAAACACTGATGTGACATTGCAACTTCAATTATGAGTTTTGTGTCAAAGAAGCTTTGTTAAGCTATAATTAGTATAAGTTATATCAATAAGAGGAAATATAATATTGGTGAATCAAAAAAAATTATCTTTATTATTTGTTTTCTTAACCTTTTTCATCCAAATTTGATAGGTAAGAAAGTACATCAAAGAGTGCATCCAGGGAATTAGCCCTTCTAGAGATTCATCTTATTAAATTGTTACCCACAACAAGAGAGATGTTTCAATTGTGCCACTTGGATGAGGAGAGATATTAATCTCCTCAATATGTGTAAATATAAGTGACAATATTTATTTGACACACCTGATGGGACACTAAGTCTTAGAAGATTGTCCAAGATTAGCGTAGGTCTTGGCATAATTGTAGCTACAAGAACATCTACATTTAGTACCTAGTGACTCCATTAAAGATTTTAACTCTTTTTTTATTTATCAATCCCTAATTTCAAATTCAAATGTGACCATTAAGTCTACTTATAAAGGTATAAACTTTGATTTTGTGTAATTGCCATTGTATTCTATCAAAAGGTTCAAGTTTGTGAATATTGATCCTTATTCAAGAGAGTTAGTGTTTAAGAAGTCTATGTTTTTATTTATTTCAACCCACAATACTCATATTTCACATTTAAATATGGATATAAACCAACCTTTTTTACCTTTCATCAGATCATCTCCTTTTAATCTTTCCAAATATGACCAAATTCTAGGAACAACCCTTAAGAGTGTTCCATATTTTAATGGATAAGGTCCTAATAATGACATTACACATATTATAAACATATAAAACTTCTAAAATATCCATAATATTACCCAAGATAATGTGGATATTATGTTATTGGAATTATCTTTCAAAGGTAAAGCTTTGGATTGGTATGGGACTCTACCTAAAAACTTTATTGGTTCATGCGATGAACTAGAAGATCTATTAACTTAGAGGTTTGGAGAGAAGAGTGATCATCTATCACTAGTTGAGCAATTGACCACTATCAATAGGGAACCATCAGAGTTTATGAAGTATTTTAACACTATATTTAAAAAAACATGGGATAGGATCCCAACCCTTATGATAACCATTCCAAACTATGCCTTCTTATACTATCTCAAAGCATTGAATAGTGATGTGTACATGATGATTCAATGCATGGGTGGGAATACACTACTTGATACCTATGAGATAGACATAAATTTTTATAATTATCTTGTTCAAGTAGGGAATATTTATCCTAGGCCACCAATTCCATTTTTTCCTAATTTATAGCCTCCTAGTCCAATTATATTACCTACCTTAGCTCCTTTACCTAGTCAAGAAAGGTCTACCATTGCCCCCACAAATGAGGTTCATGAAGTCAAATATTTTATCTAAAGTGTCACTAATGAATTGGTTTTTATCAAAAGTCAAAAATCTCAAATTTATAGAACTTATCATCCCTATAATCATTTTGGACAAGTAATTAGGCTTCCTTTTCAAAGCAATAATAAAGGACTAGGTCAAATGACACAATCTAGACCTTACCAAAGTTAAAATACTAATTATGCCTAATATTCCAAATATATTGTTCCCATTCAAAATATATTTGTTAAAAAATAACCATGTTATTCCCCCTATGACCGAAATTGGGGCTAAGTTGCATATGCCAATAAACTGCCTAGTCAAGACATGACAATGCAAGGAAATCAAGCATCTCAAGTTTCATATTTTGAGATGCCAATGAAAAATGGAATGGAGAGTGGAAAAACACAATCTGATTATAATATTATATATCATTTTGAGGGGGAGTTTTTTTTCCATCAATCATTTGGGGAATTAAAACAATGTGAATTCTAGTGTGGCTTCTAACACTAGGTCTAAGAAGAGGGTTATTATAGAGGAATAAGGGGATAATAAAGAACATATTTGGACTCCCGAAACATATCCAATGGTGGTTGGGTCTAAATAATCTTATAAGGTATAGGAAAATCAAAACTTTTAGAATGTAAGTCTGTTTCTACACTTCCACCTTCACAAGTTACACCATAAGGCACTAGTGCTTCCAAAGAGCCTCTTAAGGTGAAAAATCCTTACATAAATGTTATAGATAGAATTAATAATTTTCACATGAATATTTAATTATAAGATTCATTAATAATACCTATACAAAAGGACGTGCTTCAAAATAAAATGCAAGGACTTGGTAAGCAAGTTGGATTAGCTAGGAATGAGTATTTTGTCTTAGTAAATGAAACTTAACCCATTGATAAATAAGTGAATAATATTGATAAGAATATTCATTTATACCTATCATTTATTATAGGTGATTTCTTATTTGACAATTTCATCATAGATAATGGAGCTAGAACTTCAATTATTCCCAAGTATATAGTAGATAAACTAGGCCTCAAGTATGATCGAATGGCTAAAGGAGTTTTATAATTAGATGGATCACCAACAAAGACCTTGGGAGTGTTCAAATATTTATACTTAATTTTACATGCTTGTCCTTATTTTCCCATTCCTCATGATGTGGTTATGGTAGATTTACCTTCATACTTTGCTCTTTATTTGTTAAGATAGTTTATAGCTAAGATAGGTGGATACTTAGTATCTAATTTGTCCTATATGGTTTTTAGGAAAAATTATGGTACTAAAGTGAAAATTTAATCATGGAATATCCACCACAATCACTTATATCCTTACATGCCTAAAGTGGAAAATGTCAATTTTGCCATTATTAATGAGGAAGAAATTCACGTAGATCAATCTCCAACATCTTCTCATGAAGGAGTTTTTGATTTATATTTAGATGAATGAGGAAATTAAAATTATGAGCATTATCATTAAAAATTCATAGAGGAATATAGTCTTGGATTTTATTTAATTCATGAGGAAGACTCTTTCCTACCAAATTTGATAAAGCCAAGTGAAAACATGGATGGTTTATGGTAGCTTTTCTTTGATGGATCAAGAAGTAAGATTAGGCTAGGTGGTGGAGAAATGTTGGTTCATCCTTCCAAGGAAAGGTAATTTTACACTTTTATATTTAAATTGCCTTGTACTTTAATGTGGTAGAATATGAGGCCCTCATTCATTGCCTTGAGTGGTCTAGGAAGAGAGGTGTGAAAGATTTACACGTGTATGGTGATAGTGAGTTGATTATAAATCAAGTAAGAGGCTGAAATGTGACTAAGAAATCTTTTCTTAAGTCCTATAATAATAGAGTATGGGATATTGTGGAGGATTTCCAAGCTTTGAAAATCACATATATCCCAATAGAAGATAATAAACATGTTGATAGGTTGGCTGTAATTGGAGCTCAATTTGAGGTTATAAAAGGCATAAAAGAAGATAAGAACCAGCCACATATCAAGGTGATTACAAGGCCTTCCATACTAGATAATTTCAATAATTGGAAAGTGTTTGATAGTGACCAAAAAATAGCACTTTTTATACAAGAGGAGGTTAATTTTTCTTCCAAGAATTAGTCTAAATTACAACAACAATATGGAGGGAAAATTTTATAATTGTAGTTAAATAAGCTCCATAAAGGCATATTCACACTTGAGAGTATCTTCAATGATGATGACCAGTTTAATAAAGAAAATTTAAGCATGCATACTAAGAAATAAAAGTATGATAAAGTAAAAATCTTTAGGGATAAGTTCCTTTCACTTGGGAAGGTATGTACTAGTGAAGAGAAACATGCTTTCATTAAGTTATGCAAAGAATTTTTTGATGTCTTTGCATGGTAATATAGTGATTTGAAATTATTTAACCCAAAATTATCTCAACATACCATAGAGATAGATGAGAATGTTAAGCCTATCAAGCAAAGACAAAGGCTAATCAATCCTAAGATTGAGTGTCTCATGAAGAAGGAACTCACTAAGTTGATTGAGTCCAAAATCATTTTCCATATTAAGCATTCATATTGGCTAGAAAACATAGTCCTTGTTAGGAAGAAGAATGGGAAAATCAAGTTATGTGTTAATTTTAGGGACTTTAATAGAGTTTCCTTGAAGGACCATTATCCTCTCCCTTCCATGGAGCAAATTTTTCAAGTTGTGGTGGTAGTGAAAGGTTTTCTCTCCTTGATGGGTATTCTGGGTATAATCATATTTTGGTGAAGCAAAGTGATCAATATAAGACAAAAATTACTACTATATGGGGTACATTTTTTTATAGTAAAATTCCTTTTTTCTTTTCTAATGTTGGATCTACATTTTAACGTGAAATGGATATGGATTTTCAAGGACTAATAAATGACATTGTGTTGGTTTATCTTGATGATGTCATAGTTTGTTTATAAGGATTAAAATATTCACTTGAATCACCCTAGGTATATTCTTGAGAGATGTGTGTGTTTTTTTCCATGAAGGAAAACTTTTAGGACACATTGTCTCAAAGAAGGGCCTATCTATATATGTTGAAAGGGTGAGTGCAATCTTGGCATTAGCTTTGCAAACATAAGAAAGGTTTGAAAAGTTTATTTGGGAAAATTAATTTCATAAGGAGGTTCATTCCTAATTTTTATAATTTAGTCAAGATTCTAACCTATATGCTAAGTAAAGATGAAGTGTTCACTTGGACTAGAAGAAGGAAGGAATGTTTTGAAGAGAGTAAACAAGTCATTCCCCAAGCTGAAACTCTTGAAAGTCCTAATTTCTCAAAGGATTTAAACTTGTATACATTTGGAAATGATGAGGTAATATCTACCATGCTTATTCAATCAAATGAAGAAAAATTGGAGCATCCTATTACCTTCTTTAGTCAAGGGTTGGAACGATATGAGGTAATATATACCTATGTTGAAAATTAAGTACTTTTAGTTGTAAGAAGTCTAAATAAGTTTAGGCATATGTTATAAAAAAAATATTAACATATTGTTACCTCATCCTAGTTTCAAAATTTTCATTTTGAGTAGAGAATTGAATGAAAAAAGGGCTTGTTGGATCACAAAATTGATCGAATATGATGTAGAAATCAAGATAAACAAGCTAGTAATAAGGAAGGGGTTATGTGAGCACATTGATTCAGATTTGAAGGAAAAAAAGGATGTTGTTTTGGTACTTCATGATGACCCTATGATAGTTGCATCTTCATCAAATGAGGATTTAGACACAAGATATGATCCATTTTTTTAAAATAGTGAGTGTCTATAAAGCCTAGATAAAGCTATAACAAGGTAATTTAGATTTCAATCCATTCCTTATGTACTTGTTGATGGAGTGTTGTTTAGGAAGGAGTTATTAGGAGTGTTATTAAGGTGTGTAGAATCAGATCATATTGATAAAATATTACTTCATTTTCAAGATGGACCAACTAGTGGTCACTTTGCTCCAAGAACCACAACTATTAGGATTATGAGGGTTGGATAAGTTTGTACTATTTTTTTAAAGAAACCCATGATTGGGTAAGGAAGTGTCAAAAAATTTCTCTCTTTGAATGTAAACAAAATATTTTTGCCTTTCCTCTTCATCCAATTTAGGTTGATCAACCCTTTATGCAATGGGGTTTGGATTTCATAGGCCTAATCAGCCCACCTTCTAGTGTTGGCCATAAGTGGGTGATAACTACTATATATTACTTTAAAAGGTGGGTGGAGGATGTATCTTTGAGGGAAGAAAATTAAATTTTAATTCTATATTTGTATGAAGGCATAGTGACAAAGTTTGGAGCTCCCTCAACAATAATTTAAGATAATGCATTAGCTTTCCTTAGGATGAAGGAAATTTAATGGGATTCAAAACATGGAATATATCTTAGTAATTCCTCCAAATATTATCCACAAGTTAATGTACTAGTTGATTCCACCAATAAGATTATAATTAGGATCATAAAGAGAATAATAGAGAACCAAAGGACTTAGCATTCCAAGTTTGAGACATCTCTTTGGGTTGATAGGATCACCCCAAAAAGAGCCATTAGAAACTCACCAAAAACACTTGTTTATGGGAGAAAATATGGATTTCATATTTCACTTTAGATACCCATCTTGTATCCCACTTATCAATCAAAATTGATGGAAAATGAAAGCATTGAAATCAGGTTATGTGAGTTGATGGAGCTTGAAGAGATAGGAGATCAAGCTATGCAATGTATGAGAGCTCAAAAAGATTAAAAAAAGAGACAATTTGACAATAAATACATGCCAAGGAGTTTAAAAGAGGGATAAATTGTTCTAAAGTGGGAATTAAATAGGGTTAAGCCTAGAAGACACACAAAGTTTGATGCTTTGTTGAGTGGCCCTTATGTTATCACCCAATACAAGTAACACAATGCTTTGCAACTATAAAATATAGATTCAGAGGAGATTAATATAAAAATAAATGGGATATATCTCCAAAAAAATTACTAAGGTTATCCTCTCTCCTTGTACATATTTCATTGTTTTCTTTGTGTTCCCTAGGTGCTTATACACATGTGTGAGTTTGTTTTGTGTCTTGCTTTGTTTTGTATTTGTTTAGTGTGGTGTCTTTGTTTTGTGTGAGTTTTAGGAAATTATTTATTATTTATATTAGATAATTCATTTAATCCCTTGGAAATTGAAAGGATAAGGCTATTGATCCTTAGTATAGTAGCAACACTACCCTTGAGTCACCAATTTGTTGACCAAATTTGACTTTTATGTCAAATTAGGGCCCCCCTAGGTAAAAAATTGGTTTTAAATACTTTTATGAGTCATAATATATTTTCATGGGGTGAATTACATGTTATATGATGTCATTTAAGGTCATCTTAGCCTTAGTCTTAGTTATTTTAGTCAATTTGATAATTTGGGGTCATTTATGTGTTTTTAAGGGTCATTAATGCAAGTGGCATAGTTCCCTGGTTACCTAGATGTCCTATTTCATTTAAAACTTTCAATAGTTTAGTATAAATATCAATAATTTTAGTTACATCAGAATATTTTAGGTTGTCTAACTAAAATTATAGAAACCAACTAAAAAAGGGAGAAAATGGCACTTGTACGATTCATGGGGAAGTGTTCCATGTGGGAATAGATCATGGAGGAACTATTAACATTATTGAACTCATATAAATGTTTGGATAACTTTGGAAATTACATTTTGGGAAAGAACCAGTATGCACCTTTCTTGGTTTCATAGACACATAAAAGTGACTTTTAGGTTTTTACTCAGTATGGATAGTTGAAGATGTTTCACGTCAAATGATTTTGGGAGGTTTTAGTACACTTAGATACCTTAATTTACATATAAATATTTAAAATAATGGTTTCTTATGATTCATTAACCATCCTCACGAAGTTTACTATATTTTATTGGTAGTTATTTCATGCAACTTATGGTTTTTGCTCTATTTTGGTCAAATTCGTATGAACCAATTGGTGATGTTTAATCCATAGTATTTTGAATTATTTCTCAGATAGTATCCATTATTATTTTCATGTTTTATTATGATTAGATGAACAAGTTAATCCATGATGCAAGAAGGTGTCACCATATGTAGTTTTAGGTGAAGTGATTATTGTTTGCTAAGTATTTTCTCCTATAGGGGTCTCATATATCTAGGAAATGGAGTTACACAATTATATGGGTCATGTGACCACCTCCTTCCATATTTTGGCTTCACCATCTCATGTCTTTGGTAGCTTGGAAACTTGTCATTCCCCATTAACAACTCCATGCTTAAATTTAATTGTATATCTTATTCCTAGAGTTTTATTAATGGTGTATCAATTGCCCAAGCCATCAAAATTTTAAATATTCTATTCAGATATTTGGAAGTGGTGTAATTGTAGTCCCAAGCCTATTCATCATGATAAAAGAGTCATGAGATACTTATACCTACTTTATCCCAATTGTTTGCAAGTGTTTTCATGTTGGAAAAGTTGTATTTAAGCTGGTTTCAAGGTGTGTTTAATGGATATAACCTATTTTAAGGTTTAAAAATGCATTTGAATGACTTTAAATATTTTCTCTAACATTTTCTTACCCAATTCCATGGCCTACCTATATTAAACATCATAATGCACACCTATACGGGATTGTTGACTCCATGTTGATGTATGGAGAGGTAGACATGTAATACAACTTCTTATAACTAATAATGGTGTGTTATTGTGTTGGATAAAATAATATAGGGTTCATATACACAGGGAGGTTTATGTTATTCAATTCTAGCTCACTATGGAATATCAAAACATCCACCTATAGGTGGCAGAGTATGGTACCAAAATCTTACATGAAAAAACGTAGGTAAATTAACACCTTTTGAAACCTTGGTATGAGGATCAATACATAATAATACATATAAAGTGTTAAGATGGTAAGGAAGTGTGAAACCAACTTGAAGATCCAAAATACTATGTTTTGGTAAATTGTCCCCAAAAGACCAAAATGTAGGTCTAAGGGGTTTTCATAACATTCTTTCAACATGTTTCAAAGATGTTCCAAGGAATTTAGATGATTGGAATTGATTTCCTCTATTATATACTAGGTTAATTCCAATAATGAAGGTTAGAAAGTAAAGGGAGATAGGTTTTTGGAGATCTCAAACATGCCTAAAAAAATACTAAAATATTTCATTGAAGTTGACAAGCCTATAGGAGCAAATGACCTTTTGACAGCATAGGGAATATTGAACATTCTTATGGATAATATGGTTTTAACAGATATAAGCTTAGACTAATGGCTTGAAATTAATAAAGAAAGGATTGAAATACTCCCTTGCAACCCCCATGACTGACTACAAGTGTCCCTTGTATGGATAACACACATCTACAACAAGGTTAGATCAATTACCCAAAACTTAATGCATTTTTAATAATTTGAGGTCATAAAAGGTGAGTTCATGATAAAACATTAATTTTATGAGAAAAAGGGGTTCAAGGGGAGGTTCTTTATCATCCTGACTAGACTCATTTGAAGCAATAGATGTTATAGGAATTAATGAGAGTAAAGTGTCTCAGTCAATAGGTAAAAGCTAGAATGAGTGTGTAAGTGTGGTTATAGGTCACTTAGAGTTACTTTCATGTTGGAAAATAATGTTATGTGACCTCAAGTTGTTTCTAGGGAGTCTTTTAACATTATGGACAAGCCCATTATAAGAATGGACATATACATGCAGTAGTATACATCAGAGTTACTCAGTCATCTAGGAGAGGACATAGACTAATGATTTAAATGAGTATATTGAATGTTTGGAAAAGGTAATATGAAAAAAATAATAATATGGAACCTTCTCCATGAATTTAATTATCATCATAGGGAAAACTCAGGGTCAATCAAAATATAATATGGTACCTAGTTTTGACTAAGAAGTATATATAAGGCCTAAGAGGGAGTTTGGTTTATTTCAAAAGAATGTGATCATCTCACTAAAATATATGGTAAATTCATGAACTATATAAATCATGCAACAAACCTCCAAAGGATCTCTTGTACCCCTATGTGTACCTAAAACCACCATGTTGTAGTCTTGGACATGAAGGTGAATGAAGAGATGAACTTGTGAATGAGATAAAGGAAGGACTTAAGAAAATCAAAATGGTTCATGATTTATTATTAAAATTTATATATAATCTCCATAAATGCATTAAGATGACCACCTAGTCCTCTTCATAACCAAAGTTATCAGTCCATACAATTGCATTAAGGAGTTCTCTACTAAATAGGTAAGAATGAGAATTCAAGAGAGAATTGGTTGTTTAGGTGAATTTATTGATAAATTATAATTAATTATAGATGTTTAAAATTATATTATGGAATAATATCATTGTAGATATCCTATAGGATTCATTCTTGGGATGAAGGAAAATATGCAGGCAATAGGATTTTTAGAGGCTTTTTTTGGCCATTTAGAGTTGGTTAGACACCTAAACCATGGAATAAAGAAAAAACATTTGGTAAATATTATAATAATTAATTTCAAAAACTATAAAAATACTAAATTTTCCTAATGGATAAGGGATATACGTTACTATTTTGTCTTAGAGGTCAGCTAGTCTAGGAAAATTAGGCTTTGGCAAAGTGAGCTAGTGAGGGAAAAATGAGGTAAAGATTTGATATGGAGCTTTTGTAACCTAATGTAAAAATATTTTTAGGTTAATTTAATGTTAATATATATATATATATATATATATATATATATATATATATATATAATTACTATAAAAATATTATATCTCTCTCTATGACAAAAATTCCCCTTGCATATAGTCCAACTAGGCAAGTTTCCACTAGGTCTAGTTGGTGAATGAGATAAGAAGATGAATAAGGGTAATTTGGGAGTTATTAAATGGTATTGTAAGATAAAATGGGATGTTAAAATTAATGATATACAAAAATACCTATGAGTTATCAGTCATAGTATCCAAATATAATAGGGTGCATTTTAGACCTATTAGGCCTTGAGGAGACCTACAACTAATTGGGGGTCCATCTTCATTTATAGTTCATGGTGTACTATTGAGATTATTTAGGTATGATATGAAGGTGGATATGGATATTTTTGAACTTATATTATGTATTTTAACTTAAAATAAATTCATTTCTAGTTAATAAAGAGTAAAAACATGTAGGAAAAGCAAGGACAAGCTCGATGAGGTGTTTTCAAATGCTCATATATTTTATAAGTATTTCCATAGGAACAAAATAAATATATAGGTATTATAAGGGTCCATTGGAATAAATTTTTTGTAATTTATTGGTGGTTACAATTTCATATATTTATAAACAAAGCCTCAGACCAAAAACTACCTAAAACCCTACATAACCCTCAACAAAGACCCGATGGAGAAAACAATCTTGGAGAGTTATTTAAATTACATAGTTTGGTAATGAAATATATTTTATCACGTATATGAATCCCTTAGATTATCTCCCACCTAGATTAGTTGTACAAAATTATACATAAAACATGAAAAATAGGGTAATTTTCACCATTTTTTTGTTGTGTTGGTTTTAGGAGGTTTCAGGAGATGAATTCAAGTTTGGATGAATGATATATAATTTATATAACAATTCATGGTAGTTTGATTCTTGATAAAATATTTTAACTATTTAAACATTTGCATTCATCTCAGCTAGTCAAAATTGGCATAGTGGACACAAGGGTGAGAAGGGTGAAAACTCTAAATGTGAGCCTTTATAAAGAATGGTTGATGCCTATAAGGATATGGAGGGTCATTATAGGTGTAATTAAATCCATCTAATTTATTTTTATGGAAAAATAAATCAAATTTTTATGCCAAGTGTGAGGGGTGATTAACTCCATCATTTTTTAGATTGAAAATAATGATGGCTTCCTTCCAAATTTTTTTAGATGAGTATAAATGAAAAAAATGTATGGATATGCATGAATAAATCCCTTACATATTATCCCAATCATCATACCTATCCCTATTTAGTGGTGGGATGTTAAAATAAGTTCAAATTATGAAGGTAGTTTTTAAATCCAAAACTGGGTGTTTTATGTCATTTTTCATAAGTTTCATGACTTGTATGGATACTT
This sequence comes from Torreya grandis, assembly GCA_037957365.1. Taxonomy (NCBI): domain Eukaryota; kingdom Viridiplantae; phylum Streptophyta; class Pinopsida; order Cupressales; family Taxaceae; genus Torreya; species Torreya grandis. The sequence goes on from JARHVA010006325.1 coordinate 534,810, forward strand.
GGACCTCCTAAAATTGGATGGTGCATCCCATATATATTTATAATGAAATTTTAACCTATTTTATCATATTTATAAGTGTATAAGTGACTTTTGGACTTCCATTATCTTTCTCTTCTCTCAAAGGTTATAAATATTGATTCTTTTGGCTCTTTTGAGTAGCCTTCATTGGTTGATGGTGAAACCCTAGCAAATTTTGTACTTGAATGAATATGAATAAATAAAAAATTGGTTTTTCCTACTTACATTCTATAAAATTTAGTGTTATTTCAATATTGTTGATCTTGTCTAGTAGAAGATGATATTTTCTAGCGTGTTATCCTTGTTTAGACACTTAAAAACATCCCTTATGTCATTTTTAAGGTTGCATCACCATTACCTGGATGTCAACCTTGATCTAATAATTAACCTATTTAAATATTATTTTAACCTAGTTGATCTCCTTTTACACAAATTTAACCAAAGTAATTAACACCCTAAATTCCACCTCTTTGGCCCAAGAGGGTCGACTACAAATGATTAACCTAACCATCCATGATTATCCTAATCATTGATAGTTAAGTACCCTCACCCAACAAATTAGAAAATTATAGCTATGAAAAATCTTGCACTAACCAAATTGGCAAATTTTCCATGCACAAACTCATGTATTTATTTTCATCAATCCATCACACTTATCCATGACCAACTTAGCAACTTTCCCTCCCTTAATTTGGTAACTCTTTATCCTCATTTAGGAAGATTTTTTCTATAAATACAAGGCTCATGGAGGAGATATGGGACTATAACTTGCACATATAAACTCTCTTATTTTATTGTTAGGTATTCAACAACCCAAATCTCTATCCAGGTGATTCTCTCATCAAGGTACCATTATTCTACCCACATTCCTCTAGGCATTCAACCATCTAACTCTTGAAAGAAAAGATACCTCACTTTGTTTTCTCTATTTATTTTTATCCTACTTTTTTTTATAAGTGTTTTCTCTATTAGATACTCTTATTTCCTCTTTTCCCTTACCCACACTACCCATATAACCCTTTTGGCCCCTTAGTTACCTTTTTTTAGCTCATTTTTTCTCCCCATCAAGTTTATTAGAGATGATCACTAATAGTTGTCATAACAATATATTTAGCTATAGCAACCACCACTAGTCACCCAACCATCGATGGTCAAGACAACCATTGCCATTCACCCTGACCATTAATGGTCACTGTCACATAAAATTATAGATTGTTATTATGACCCTCCTTTTCACCTTCTCAAAATTTTGGCCATCCCTTGACCTATACCTAAATACTTTTTTATTTTTCTAAACCTAACCTTAACTTTTTTATTACATGTAGATGACCTTACTAGGACTTATGCATGAGATAAATAGTGTCTTTGAACTTCTTATTATCCCCCAACCTCTATTTACCAATCAAAGTGACATTGTCTTTAAGCTATCCCTTTGTATTATGGATCTCACACTCTATCTAGAGGATGGAGAGGAATAGTTAGCCATAATCTAGGAGGATATTGACTAGGCTACTGCATTTTATAACCATTATTTTGATAACATCGATCCTACTATAGATTATTATTCTTTTTATATTGTTCATCATCATCATTTCATATCTACTATTTGTAATTTCATTCTTATCAATAAATTTTAATGTTGAATAAAGGCTGACATCCATTTGAGGAAGAATATTCCTTTTTTGGGATTGGTTTCTCACCAGGCAGCCCCTTACCTCTCTATTAACATATTTTTCATTGAATTTATGTGATTTACAAGTCATTCTTCCCTCACCAAAGAAGATTTATCACCTCATATGGATATCAATATAATAACTTTCTATCAGGTACACACCCTTCTTATGTTTTTTCTCTTATCCTTCAAATAAAAGAGAATTAGAATAAGAAATTGAGTGAAACATTCTGGCACACCTGGTGGGACCCATTTAAGGTTCGTAGTTCTATTTATTTCATATAGTTGCATTAGTGAATCTCATTATTAATGCATTTATGCAAGTCATTAAATTCTAAAAAATACAAAATTTATTTTACTTTTCTTTTATAAAATCAAAATTAACCAAAAACAAATGAGTGCAAAATTTATTCTATGGATAGTTTACATTGTCATCTTGTGTTATTGCATTCTTCCTTGTTTGCATTCAAAGAAACAAAAGATTTCTTTTTGGGCTAAAATTAAGTCCATCTATTAAATTATATGTTTAATTCTTAGCTCACCTAGATTGATTAATGGAAATTTGAATGAATCATAAAACACATATCTTACACTACCAAACCACTACACCAAATAACACATCAAAACATACTTGAGACAAGGCCCATTGGGATTTCATCACCCTTTGGATCACCTTACCCTACCCATTGATCCCACTTGGATTTCGAAACCAAGGGTAGGATCCACTCCATTCTATGATGGAATATAAACTCTAGACAAATGGTATCTATTGGCTAAGTGGCTCAACTCGACTTTAGGTTCATGAAGTGTGGGGAGCAAGCCCCTAATAACAAGCCACATACCTAGTCTAGTGAAGATTCTTTGAGCACCAAAACTTAACCTAAAACCATATTTAGATGTATTTTTAGTACTTGAATCATAAGCCAATTTTCCCTTTCACAATCTTTAAGGCACAATCCAAAAGTGATTTAAAATAAATCCTAGGATTAATTGCACTTTTAGTGTGTGCTTGTTTGCTTTAGATTTTTCTTAGATTGCTCATTACTTAAGGTAAAGGGTTCATTGTCCACTTCTAGATTTTTCATATGGTTTTGACAAGACAATAAGTGAAAAATATAAACAATCAACCACCACCTTCATCTTCATCTATGGATTATTCCTCGAATGTGGATAAATTCTCCATGGTTCACCTCACCATTCTTCTACACCACCATCTCCCTCTATAATTCCAATCATATCTAAAGGAGATATACACTTTACCACTTTTCTCAATAACAATCCAATTGCCTTGAAGCATTACCTTAACACCTTGCCTCATCATACCCCTCCCACTTTAGTTTCTTTTTCTAAACCTTCTCTTGGTATGCCATACCACCTCATGGTAGAAACCACTTCAACTCAACCATTATCTTAGACTTCTTCCAACATCCCATCCACCCAAATGCAAACCAATCTTCCACTACCCAACCAAACACCACCAATTACACCCCATGGGGGTTTAACCTTAATATTAATTACATATGCCCCATCTATTATGTCATTATCTTACATTTTTCATCCTATCTTCCATTTGGTTTTAACCAATGCTTCAACCATTATTCCACTTCAAAACTTAGTGCTCTCCATACCTCAAAACCTTCTTCCAATTAGAACTAGGGTAACCACCCAACCTCAACCTTCCCAACTTCCTCCTGCCTTAAGCATACCATCCACATATTTTACTCAACACATGCCTATGACAACTTACCAATATTTTCCTAACCTACAAGGGTACATATCGACCACCACCTAACCTTTTATACCAAATAGTTCTTATGTGTTGCCATCTCAACCTCTTGGCACAACCTATTAGTATGTCGAGTCATCATTACCATCTACAACCTATCTATACATTGCCACATACTAGCCTTAATAAAATGTACCTCTTAATTATGTAGTTTCTCAACCCCAGCCTGACCTAGTAAAGATTTTCATAGATAAAATGACTATTTTAGAGTCATTCCTCTCCACCTCAACCAATATTTTGTCTTATGACAAAATTTTTAATGATCTTATCCATCCCTTTGTACCTATTCATTCTTATCCTTCTCAATGGGAATTACCCAAATTTTCTAAATTCCAAGGTAAGGGGGACCCTCAACAACACTTAAGAGCATTATACCATGTATTCTACTTGATAACTTATGATGATGTTATTCTCCTCTAATTCTTTCCCATGTCATTATTTGGGGCCACCCTTGACTGGTATAGTGCTCTTCCCACTCATTCTATCTTTTCTTTTTCTCAATTAGCACAAACCTTTTTAGAACACTTTTCTGTAAACATATCTAAAAAGGTTTCCATTATAAACCTATACTCCATCAAATAGCTCGAAGATGAGTCCATTGTTCATTTTATTGCTAGATGGAGAGGTCTTATTCATCAACTCACTTTCCCATCACCTCAAACTACATTAACTAAATTACTTTCCTGGGGTTCTGCTAAATACATTGTTCCAACTCTCCAAGTCTATAACTTTAGGAACTTTGACGAAGCTTTTACTATGGCTGATAAATTGGAAAACCATGCTATTGATGAAGGGAAGTTGAAGATTTGAAATAGAAATTCTATTTTCAAATCCATGGAGTCAATTTCCACCAAAAATATGAACCCAACCAATTCTAAAGCAAAACCATCATCACATTCATTCATTCTTAAAACCATACCTCCTCTACCCATAAACCAAACACCTCCAACCAACAACCCTTCTAATCTTTAAAACCATACTCAAAATTGGGTTCCTTCAAAAATGTTTGCCCTGATTGGAGAATCTTATATGTCAATGTTGGAGAAACTACTCAAGTCTAATCTAATCCAACTTCCACCCATAAAGCCCCTTCAAAAATTTGATACTTCTCACAACCTTCCTAGGTCGTACAATGAGAATGATTATTGTGACTATCATCATGTTGTTGTACATAATACCAATAGGTGCAATACTTTTAGAAGAATTGTTTAGGACCTAATTGATAAAGGGGAGCTTGTGTTTGACAACCCAAATTATCCTTCAAACCAATCCCTTGATAATTTATGAAAACCATTTCCAAACCATCCACCTTAACCCAACACCATGAAAACCAACTTGAATCCTCCAATTCACATGAAGCACATCTAATGAATGTCATCAATAATGTGTCCATTGTTGAAGAAGTTATTACTTATATCAACCAAATTAAGGAGAACCACCTACCACCAACCCCTTCAAATGCCCAAATGAGGGAAGTGACAATCCCTTAAACTTCCTTAGATGAAACTATGGTTTTACCTACCCCACATATGATGGAAACACCTAAGGAAATGGTCATTCCATTGACCATTTTATTCACTCCTCTAATCCAACTCAAAAAACCACTTATTCCTTTGGACAACTGTATTAAGGAGGAAGCTAAACTAATCCTTCTACCTTAAACCATTACCCTTACCACACTAATTTCAAAATCATCCATATCTTCCCTAAAATCCATCTCTCAAGAGATCATATGCATATCTACCCAACCATTGCCTTTGAAACCTTCTAATAAGGATAATAATACTAAAATTACTATTTATTGATCTCTAAAGGGTTTACAATTTAAAACTAATGATCAGGGAACAATTCCTATTATAAACCCTTCTCTTGACTAGTTTAAAGTTTGGAGTTCACCTCCCAACCTAACTTTGATAGAGTTACCTTTTGGCATCAGCTTCGACTTCTATATCAAAATAAAATTAAACTTCACTAGAATCCACTCTCAAGCTTATTGTTATAACTCCACCAATTAATCCTCCTAAAGTTACCAATGAACCACCTCAATTACCCCTATCTAAAATTTCTAAATCACCCTATGATGCTTTTATTAAGCCAATCAAAACCTTAGGGATCCCTCCCACACCAAATCCCACTCACCCTCTTTTGAAACTGGATTTAACCACACCAATCTAACCAAAACCCAATCCAATTAAGTCCATTAAGAAGGAGGGACTACCCAGACCTCAACTTTGAGGAAGAACCATACCAAATCCTTCACCCTTACCTTCTATTTTAAGATCACATACTTTTACCATTCATATAACTTACTCTTCCTCCAAAAAACCATCTCCCTTTTCTTTACCTATAACAATCCCATCTCCTAGTTCAGTGTCATTCCTCACCAACCTTTCCTCGTGTACCTTCCCATCTATTAAACCCTTATCATCTAGACCCCCAATTTATAAACCAATTACAATTAAGAAAATTCAATCAAAATCTCTAGCTAGGCTTACCCCACCAACCATACCTCCTGTTAAAAATCCCTTACCCAAAAAAAAAACATAAACCCCAACATCTCCAAAATCCTTATCAAAGTCTTATACAACAATATTACAAAGGCTCCTACAAGCTTCTACCATCAGCTTACTCCCCATAAAGCCTTTGATGCCCCTCATCAAAATCCAACCTAGTTTAATGACAATCTAATTTATCTTTACCATAGAACCTCTAGGTATGATACGAATAAATATAAAGCTCTCCAAACTATCATTCCTGGCCTTTTGGAGGAGGATGATATATTAGATGAACCTTATTTAATACCTTTTCCTCTTTTACCACCTATCTAATCCTCTTACCAATCATTTCCTTCTCTACTCCTACCAAGGAGTGTAACAAAGGAACCGAAGCATGTAACTATTCCCCTTATCCATATTATTCATATGGTAACTTGGTTTAGATCCCAACATAAGGATAAGGGTAAAGGGGTCCAAAACAATGAAAAGGTTAAAGTTAATTCCACCATTCCATGGTATTACCCTTCACCTCCTCAACCAAATAACCAAACCCAACATATTACAACTTCACCTTCATAACCATCCAAGCCTAAGGTCTCCATTTTGGGATCCCCTTCCTCCCCTAATACACCTTCATTTTTCCAATGCTTGGTGAGAAAATAAATTCACCAAATTCCCATAAAAATAAGTCTTTATGACTTAATCAACACCTCACCTTGATGTCATCAATCTTTAATCAAAGCAATGCATTCCATAGAAATTCAACTAGATGATCCCCAACCACTTGTATCTTTGACTAGAGCTATCCAACATAGTACTAGTGTCACCTTTAAAGAATATGAAATCCCACCATATCATAGTGAATATCCTGATCCCCCTCTTTTTATCACTACATCTATCAACCATACACATGTCAAAAGGGTCATTATTGATGGAGGAGCAAGTATCAATATCATTTCCTCCCATGGTTATGATTAACTTTAACTACCTAAAAACATCATGTCAAAAAGCTTGATGGTTTTTAGATCATTCAATGATACCTTGGCCACTACTCTAGGGATAGTTATTCTCAACATCCATTTAGGGCCTTGAACCATTCCTAAACTATTTTACATCATAAAGGGATAATTTAAGAATAATGTGTTACTTGGTCACCCCTAGATCCATGTCATGGCATGCATCCCTTTTACCCTTCATCAATGCATCAAGTCTGAGCATGAGGGACAAGTCATTATAATCAAAGTTGATTTTAGTCATTTTGTTTCTTGTAATATGATGTATCAGCCCATTTATGTTCTTATTCCACTTTTACCATCTTCACATCCAACCACTATCCAAACCACCACATCAAACTAACAAACCAACACTTATACATTAAATAATAGTGAAGCATTCACTAGTTAAACTATTCTTTCATCATAAATCTTCATCGAGCATCCCTTGAAATCAACATTCCAATGACTTACACTTATGGAATATCAAATTTTAGCTTAGGATGTTTTTCAATCTCCACATGAATTTAGGAACCTTCAAAATGATTCATAGTATGATCCCAATATTGGTACCCTTGTCCCTTTTGGTCTTCCCAATAATAAAACATATATTTTATATGGGGGACTTGATAAAACACTTCTTGCATCCACCATCATGCCTTGTATTTAGCCATTCACTTCCAACTTTTACTATCTTAACAACTTGACCTTTGTCCAAATGTATATTCATCGATGCACTTGGAAAAAGTTTCAGTTTTGACTTTATAAAAAAGGACCCCATGAAATTCTTTTTATCAAAACTCAAAAACCTCATGAGTTTTTTGTCCTAGGGTATGTTCCCCTAGGAGGGCCATAACAGCCTCACCAATTCCACCTCTCCCATTTAGAGAACCACCAGCCTCACCAGTTCCACCTCTCACATTTGGGGAACCACCAACCTCACCTCTCCCATTCAAGGAACGTCTACCCATATCAACCTTATATTTACAATATGAATAACCTTTACACTCACTAAATCCATTTAAAGATAGTGAGATCATCCCACCTATTTTTTTATATCAACACTATCAGTTTAGGTCCCCTAACTTATCAATAGGGGATCAAACTGAAACCATTCCTCTCATCCAGCCAAAAATAATCATGCATGGTTCTCCTACCATTAACACCATCCAATGTCAACATTACCTATATATTCTTACCTATTTAGGTGTTAAGGATTATTCTCTTCAAAATACTCCCTCCTAAAAACTAAACGATGTTAAATGAATCAACCACAAACATTAATCTAGGTACTTAGGAGAACAATCATATTGTCAGGATTGGCCAATCCTTAACTCCTAAGTAACAAATAAACTATATAGCCTTACTTCATGACCATATCATAGAATTTGCTTGGTCTTATTAGCATATGCCTAGTATTGACCCATCCATTTCCATTCATAACATCATCACCCATCCTAAGGTTAATCCAATCCAATAAAAACTTTGTCGAATTCGTCCCCATACAGCTCTTCTTGTCAAAGAAGAACTTCAGTGCCTTTTATCTATTAAGTTCATTCCACCCATTAACTATCCACAATGGGTCTCTAACATTGTTCTTATCATCAAAACCATAGGGGTACTCTACCTTTATGTGGATTTCTAGGATCTTAACCTTACATGCCCCAAAGATGACTTTCCCATACCTAACATTGACCAACTTGTTGATATTACCACTAGCCATGAAATATTATCCCTCATGCATGGATTTTTGGGATATAACCAAATACTGATTGCCCTGTAAGATCAACATAAAACATATTTTATCACCCCATGGGTAACATTCTACTATCATGTCATGCTTTTTGGCTTTAAAAAATGCAAGAGACACATATCGATGAGCCATGACCTACATTTTTCATGACCTCATTCATACAATAGTTAAAGACTATGTTGATTATTTACTCAAAAAATCTAAACATCATCAGGATCACCTCACTATTTTAACCATCATCTTTACAATACTTATCCATTATCATGTCAAGTTCAATCCAAATAAATGCATCTTTGAGATCTTATTAGTAAAAATCCTAGGCTTCATTGTTTCCCTTCATGGAATAGAAATAGAGCCCACAAAAGTTAGATCCATTCTAGAAATGCCTCCTCTTACTAACTTAAAACAAATTCATAGACTATAAGGAAAACTTTAGTCAATCCATTATTTTATCTCCTAGCTATCTGATCATTGTAAACCATTTCACCACCTCCTAAAAAATATACCTCCTTTAAATGGACTAAGTGTCAACAAGCCTTTGATGCAATCAAGGATTATTTTATTTCTCCACCTATCCTTACTCCTCCAAAATAAGTTCAACCCTTTTATTTATACCTATCTACCACTAATCATTCCTTGGGATTCATGCTCTCTCACCATAATGACCAACGTAAGGAATATGATATTTATTACATCAACCACACCCTCATTGACCATGGAACCTAATACACCCATCTATAAAAACTCTACTTTGCCTTAGTTTTTGTCACCTCTAAACTTTGTCACTATCTTCTTAACCACAAAACTTATATCCTTACCAACACTAACTCCCTTAAGTATATGCACTCTAAGCCATATCATAACCAATGTATGGTGAAGTGGCTTATGCTTTTAGCTGAGTTTGATCTTGAGTTTCTTCCACAAAATTCCATTAAATGATAGGTCATTATAGACCAACTAGTTGAATCCCCTCTCCTTGATAATCAAACTTTTCTTTTTTCCTTTCTAGATGAGTCTATAGCTACTATTTCTTTAGAATAACCCACCTATCAAATGACTATGTATTTTGATGGTTCCAAAAGTCAAAATGGTGGGGGTGCTAGCATAGTCCTCATTCCCATTAATAAATAACCACTCCTTTCTTTAAAACTTGATTTTAAATACACTAATAATATAGTTGAATATGAGGCCTTGATCATAAGTCTCCAAACCACCCTATCCTTAAGAATCAAAACTATATGTGTCTTTGAAGATTCTTAACTTATTATCAACCAAGTCATAGGATCCTATCAATACAAAAATTATGTTCTTCTAAAATATAAAAAAACTTACTTAAAAACTATTAACATCATATAACCATTATACATTTCAATAATTCCCTTGCTCTACAAATAAATTTGTTGACACAATGGCTTGCCTTGCATCCCAAATTCTATCCCAACCTATTAACTCTAAATTAATTTTCACCATACATCACTTTATCACCCCATCTTACCTTAGTCTCAATCTTCCTACTATTTTCCAAGTGGAAACATCACATTTAGACATTTAGTATGACCATATCTTTGACAACCTTAATATTAGTGTCCTTCTATCTGATCTTTCAAGAAATGCTTGCAGATATTTCATTCAAAGCACCTCCTACTACTTAATACTAGGGTAATTATTTAAAAACAAGACTTTTATGGCCTCCTTCTTTGATGCCTTCATAAAAATGAAGCCTCTTACACTATTAAGGAAGCACATGACAACATCTATGGATGACACTTCAATGGTTTGGCTATTGTAAAGTGTATTCTTCACCTTGGATACTATTAGCCTAGACTTAATTAGGGTTGTTGTGACTATTCTAAAAAATGCATCAAATTTCAACAACATACCAACCTCCACCATGTACCTCCTTATGGTCTCTAAGTATCAGTAGATTATTGGCCCTTCTTGCAATGGGGTCTTGATCTTATTAGTGAGATCAATCCTCATTCCTCTCAACATCACCAATATATCATCACCACCATAAATTATTTCAACAAATGGGTAGAAGCCACATCATTGATCTTAATAAAAGCTAAAAAAATCATTTACTTCATTACCCATCACATCATCTACCACTTTGGTGTCCCTAATAAAATCATCACTGACAATGGAAAATCCTTCAAGAACAAAAAGGTCTAGGAACTTTGTAAGGCTTTTGGCATTAACTTAAGTTTTTCTTCCCCTTATCATCCAAAAGACAATGGATAGGCCAAATCTTATAAAAAACCTTCATCAAAATTCTCACCAAGGTGGTCAATGCTTTGGGCAATGATTAGCACCTTCATATCCCATTTTTTATATGGCCCTACCACACTATTATCCAAACTACTATAGGTGATACACCTTTTAATTCAATATTTGGAGTCAAGGCAATTCTACCTCTTGAAGTCTAAATTCCATCTCATTATATATCTTTGTAGTTAATTCTTTCTAAAAGTGACTATCATCAAAAATTCTTATCACACTTATAAATAATTGATGAGCATCACCTTGTTCCCCTTAATCACCTATGTATCTATCAAGATCATATCAAGCAAGCCTACAACAAACATTTGAAAATATAAGAATTCAACATTTGAGACCTTGTCATTAAAGAAAACCAACATGTCACTAACATGAATAAAAATGAAAGGGGTAAGTTTTCCTTAAACTATATTAGACCTTGTATTATCACCCATAAGTATAGATCAAGATCTTATCTTTTATCCTCTCTTAAAGGCAAACTAGAGCCTGAGACTCTCAATGTTTCACATTATTTCCCTTTCTATTACTAAGGCCTCTCTAACACACCTTGCTATCTAACGTAAGCTCATCCTTTGATTTTAATATCTTTATACTTTCCTAATCCTCTTACCTTATTCCTCTTAGTGACATGTGGTTACACCATATCCATATGATTATCTATCAAAGAATTTTCATCCAATCTTAAATGTGAGTACCATGGCTCTACCCATGGCATGGATCTCATGGATACTTCTCATCTTTATTTATATGGAATCCTATGGCCACATGTTCTTTAAGACCCCTTTCCATTATCACATAACCACCATATTGAGTCACAACCTTTCCCTTACAAATGGTTTCACTCTAAGCTTCAAATAGATGCATCCATGTCTTAAACAAAAGTTCAATATTTGTGGGATAAATAATATTTGCGTCCATTATCATAATAAACATAAATAGACCATTCCCTCAAAGGATGGATGTCACCTAATTAATAAAATGATAGACTATTCCCTCAAAGAATAGTTATCATAACTCAGACCTAGACCACTCCCTTGAAGGATGGCTAGGCTAACATGATAAATAATAGTAGTTGCAATAAGATTTATTTTGTCAGTCAATGAATCTTCCTTCCTTGATCAAGTTCACCTCTTTTAAATATCACTACACGACCATATAAAAATTCAACATTATCCCAAATGAACTACAATCAATTCTCTATTAATATTGGTAGACTTCTCACATTGATCAGTCTACCCTTTCATAATGTGGACTAGTCTATTTTAGTTCTAGGCATCACCTAAGTAAAGGGGTGGGTGAGCCCATACATGGTTTCCTACCTAACACTTATTTGTTTACCTATTTATCACTACACTCTTTTTCTCATATCACCTCTATAAATTAAATGACATTGAGCTCACTTGGTATAGGGTGTCTATATGAAACACCTTAGTACTAAGGAAATGGTAATTTGATGCACATAAAGAGTTCATGTTCATTAAAATCCTATCCTCTTTATGGGGTATAATGAGATCATTTACAATGACTCTAGAATAACCCTCTTTGTTACTACCCATAACTACCCTACCTATCAAAACCAAAATCATTACATAAAACAAAGAATTAACATTCAAAATTAGAAAACTTATCATACCTATCTAGAATAATTAGCCAACCTCACCATGAAACATTAAATTACTCATGGTGAATAACATTATTAAAACATACTTTCTACCATACCTATATCAATTAACCAACCATTACCATTAAATCATCATAGCATAATTAACATTAAAGCATAATTACATACATAATCATGAAAGCATAACCATCAAATATAACATTAAGAATCATCAACACAACATCTCAAAATAAAATTATATCATATATATATGTGCAAAGTCTGTACATCATAAAATATCACTCAAAATACATCTATCATCTTTGACATGTAGGTAGATATCAAAAAAATGGATCATATACATATCATGGCCCTAGTAAACCACTGCCACTAGCCCCACTAGTACTTATATCTATACCTACACCTGTACCTATACTTATAATAGATGGAGGCCCTATTGGTCAACCCACTACCATAGCCCACTACCTAGGGGTCCCCAAACCTAATACACCTAACACACTTAGTTGATACTCTCCCCACCTTAACTCATTAATACATTATGCTAACATAATGCCCTCATAATATCTTAACTCTTGTATCACTACATGATACCTAGTCTATGTGATATATTCGGTAGGTGTTGTACCTATTATTACCTACCCCTATAATGTATCTATTTAGGATTCCACTTTTGTTCATGCCACTGCCACTTATGAGTCCCACTACACTAGCCCCTATCTCTGATCTACATCCATCAGAGCCCTATCACCATCTCCCAAACCAAAATCCATCATCATAGATATACTATGGAGCCATATAGGGTATTCAAGTGTCACCTCAATGTTGTCACCTCTCTTCTTTGCATTTTCTCATATTTCCCTCCTTTATCACTTTTAGTTAGTCTCCTACCCACCCCTCCTTCCCCTCATGGTAACAAATATTGATAAAAAACAACCTGGAACCTAGGTTTCATTTTTCACCTAAATATCCACACTCTATAACATTTTAAGTCTTAATTAACACTCTAACTAGTGTCTATTAATTTTTTAAAAAATAATACCCACCTCATTTCATGATCATTGGTGCCTCCTTAAGCTATGCCCTACCAATGGTACATCTTTGGGGTCCATCTCACCCATGAACACACTCTCAATAAACCAATCTCTTCTTGACACCTCACCTAGATTCCATGCACTCACAATTGCTTAGACTAAACAAAATGCCTAAAACTCACATGCAAATATGGCTCAACTATTATTGATTACCTTTTTAATTGTTGGTTTAGAGTTTGACCAAAAATATTTATGGTTATCTAATCATTGTGGGTCGACCCTAATCATCGATAGTTCTCTGACCCTCATTAGTTGACCCTAACCATCATTGGTTCACCCTCACCATCAATGGTTAAGGTGGCTTGTTCTTCTTTTTCCACCTTAATTTTTGATATGTTTCCTACTACCTCTTCATGCATCTAACATGAGCTCCACCTTGCCACCTTGACCTGACCCTACCCACTAAGAACTATATTTGGCCTGAAGGCCATGTTGGATGCATTATCCATGAGACTATGTAGGCAATGTCCTCTTTCCTTAGGTATCTAGATTTAGGTCAACCATAACCCAACCTAACCAATCCACCCATTTGTCCATATCCATCATGATGTTGGCCTCTCTTTTTGAGCACACCTATTTATATACCTTGTATGTGTAGTTGCATTTCCATACCTCAACCTTCCTTTATTTTATCAAACCATGATCTGATTAACATCCTACCTCATCGACTCTTGGTTTGTGGGTGAATACCCTCCTCCCATACTCAGGGAAAATAACCATGGACTATCAACCTTTAATTTTTGTTTTATATATTATTGACCTAAGGTCATAAAATAAAAAGGTTTAAAATGTAGACACTTAAAAAACATCCCTTACATAATTTTTAAGTTACATTACCATGATGTAGCCACAACCCTGACCTAACCATTAAACTAGTTAACTCTTATTATAACCTAGTTGACCCCCTTTTACACAAATTTAAACAAATTACTTAACACCCTAAATTCCACCTCTTTAACCTAATAGGGTTGATCACTAATGATTAGCCTAATCATCAGTGGTTATCCTAACTATCAATGTTTAGGTACCCTCACCCAATAAATTAGAAACTTCCAGCTGTGAACAATCTTGGACTAACCAAATTGCCAAATTTTGCATGTAAAAACTCATGGATTTATTTCCATAAATCCATCACACTTATCTAGTACCAACTTAGTAACTTTCCCTCCCTTAATTTGGCAACTCTTTCTCCTCATTCAATAAGTTTTGTGCTATAAATACAAGCCTCATGGATGAGATAGGGGAATAAAACTTATGCATCTAGACTCTCTTATTTTATTTTTAGGCATTTAATAATCTAAAGGTCTATCTATGTGATTCTCTCATCAAAGGATAGACTGCCCACATTCCTCTAGGCATTCAACCTTTCAACTCTTCAAAGTAAATGAACGTCACTTTGTTTTCTCTATTTTATTTTATCCTTATTTTCTTATTATAAGTGTGTTCTCTATTTAATACTCTTCCTACCTCTTTTCCCTTACCCACACTACCCATATAACCTTTTTGGCCCCTTAGTTACCTATTTGTAGCTCATTTTTAGTCCCCATCAAGTTTTTGATAGGTGACCACCAATAGTTGTCATAACTGTCATTGGTCACCCAACCATCGATAGTAAGGAAAATCACCACTAGTCACCCTGACTGTCGATGGTCATTGTCACCAAAAATTAAATATTATTATTCTAACCCTCCTTTTCACCATCTAAAACTTTTGGCTATCCCCCGACCTGTCCCATAATACTTTTTTTATTTTTCTGGACCTAACCTTAACTTGTTTATTACATGTAGATGACCTTACTAGGACTTGCACATGAGATAGAGAGTGTATTTGAACTTCTTATTATCCCCCAACCTTTATTTACTAATCAAAGTGACATTGCCTTTGAGCTATACCTTTGAATTATGGTTCTCACACTCCATTTAAATGATGTAGAGGAACACTTAGCCATAATCTAGGAGGATATTGATGAGGCTACTATGTTTTGGAACCATTATTTTGATAACATCAATCATGCTATAGATTAGTATTTTTTTTATTTCATTCATTGGAATCATTTTATATCTACTATTTGTAATTTCCTTTTTATCAATAAACTTGAATGTTGAACAAGGGTTGACATCCACTTAATGAATCATAGTCCTTTCTTGGGACTGGTTTATCACCAGACAACCCCTTACCTCTCTATTAACATATTGTTCATTGAGTTTATGTGATTTTTAGGTCATTATTCCTTAGAAAAAGAAGATTTATCACCTCATTTGGATATTAATGTGTACACCTTTTACTAGGTACACACCCCTCATCTATTTTTTCTCTTCTACTTCAAATAAAAAAGAATTAGAGTAAGAAATTGAGTGAAACACCTTAATTGTTCATGAAGTGTGTAGAAGAGTAATTGTTAGAGGTCTTTGTTAGTGTTATTTTCTAAGTGTATACATGTTTTATAAGTTTTTCATGAATATATTCCATAAAATAATAATTCATTACCCTCTTAAGTATCAAAATATCTTCTTGAACCTAGCTTATGAAGCACTGATGTGACAATACAACCTGAATTGTGAGTTTTATGTGAAAGATGCTTTGTTTAGCTCTAAGTAGTATAATCTCAGTCAATAAGAGGAAATATAAAATTGGTGCATCACCTTATTTATCTTTATTATTTTTTTTCTTAAACTTTTTCATCCAAATTTGATAGGCAAGAAACTAATTCAAAGAGGGCATCAAGGGAACTAGCCCTTCTAGAAATTCATCTTATCAAATTGTCACCCATAAAAAGAGAGTTGTTTCTATTATGCCACTTAGATGAGGAGAGGTAGAAATCTCCTGAAGGGGTGAAAATATAAGTGATAAAATAAAGATAAATGGTGTTAGGAATTGGATGTCTACATTTTCCCCCTATTTGAGAATGTGTAGCGATACATTCAAGTGAAGTAACATCTTTTCAAAGAAAAGAGTTGTCAAGAAGAAATTTGGTAATGACCGATGATACCCCATTTAGAGGACATATAAGATGAAAGAGAAGGATGTAATTGAAAAAAGAGATGGAAAGTGAGAGATTAACCCATGGAATCGATCACATCTAGATGAGCTAATGCTTACACACATTGTTACCATAAATGATCAAAATATAATTAGATATACAATGGGCCCTAAAGATGGGGGGAATGGGAAAGATTAAATCCAAAAATATAAGTGACACAATTTAAATGAATCTAATTTGAGAGTGCAAGACACATGCTTACAACATTTTTCAATCTTGAGACAAGTTATACACTAAAATAGTGCCATCATGGGTAGTAGTGTGGATAGCTTGGAATTAGAGGAAAATGAGAATGTGGTGTCGAAAAGATGATAATAAGAATTACCCCATTAGAAAAAAATTGATCATGATAAAATAGTTGTACCCTAGTAGGGATACTTTTGATCATTAATAAATAATAAATAATGGTCTTACCTTTTTAGGAATGATTTATATTTATGACTTTGTTTAAATTTTGCTCCCCAACATTGGCAAATTAGCAAGCAATTAGACTAAGGATATAACCTAAAACATAGATAAAATATGATTAGGTGAAACTATAGATGTGATAGTTTAATGGCCTTTAAATCCATAAAAACCAATCATATCAGGATGTAAAAAGTGATGAAAGAGATGAAAAGAAGAATGAATATGGCCAAGTTGACCTAAGATACATCATGTATCCAAACACTACCTACATAGTCTAAATGGACCTCAAGCCAATGTATTTCACCCAAAATTTGGAGAGAATGGAATAAGAGATGATGAAAACTGACCAAGAGATTGATTAAAATCATGATATATGTAAATATATGCACATTTAAGCATAGAGTCAGGTGATAATCCTATTGAGACTAGTTTATACATAGTGATCTTGAGATCTATTCAGTGGAGTTGTGTTGATGTTAAGACTTGAATATAGAGCAAAAAGTGCCTGATATATAAAAATAAATTAAATGACAAGGTATTTCAAGTGCATGGATATTTTTCAAATGTGAATACCTATAACTAAGGATAATGGTAAATAATGAATGTTGACCAAATTTGACTTTTTAGTCAATTTAGGGAACCTCTACATAAAAAAATATTTTTTTAGTTCTATAAGGGGTATAATACCTTTTTATAATGTTTTTCATAGGTAAATTAATTTAAATTTATGTTATAATAACTTTGGTCATTAGTTTTCTAGGTCCATTTATCATTTTAATCCATTTCAAGGGTAAAAAATGGTGCATTTAATGTTTTGTATGAGTTTCTTGGGAAATGTGCAAGTGTAAATGGGTGATGTCCTATCCCATGTGTCCAAAAATTTCTTAATTAACTGAAAAAAAATGAAAATTTGTAGGTTAATTAGAATAAAATTTAGTTTTCCTTAAGAAATGGAAGAAAAGGGCACTTATATGGCCTCTTTAGGAAGTGTGCCACTTGGAAAATGTGTAAATGTGAATATTCAACTTCCCAATCTTAAAATACATGTTTTTTTATATCTTAAACTAAAATTTATTTTTATAAACCATTCTATCTCTTTTTCACCCTTCTTGGCTTAAAGAAGTGACTTGCAGGTTCTTTTTTGGTATGGCTAACAGAGAAGGTTTCAAGCATAATGATTTTGGGAGGTCATTTTAAACTAGGAGACCTTAATTTTCATATATGAATTTTTTATATTGGTTAATTTTTATTTATTAACCATCATTATCAATTTGAACCTCCAAATCTATTTTCAAATATATGAACCCTTTAGGTTTCACTTCATTTTGAGCAAGTCCATATAAATTAGTTGTTGAGATTATTTCTGTAGGATGTTCAATAGGCCCAACTATGTTTCCAATGATTTTTTTCAACTTTAAAAGGTGTTTTTATGGTGTGATTATCTCACTTTCTATGAGGATGGACCATTTGGTGTTATGGGTAGTTTTCACCTTTTCATGAGTTTTCATGTTTTATCATCAGTTCTAGAGGGTTGTGTTAGATTCATCTACATTTTAAAAAAGTATATTTGACTCCTTTGATTTCATAATTCATCCAAGTATACTTGATTCTCATATTTTCAAGCTCATTCTCAAATGCTAGACTATTCATTCAATGCATTACCCATCCTATTCCATATGTTTTCAAATGGATTTGACATTTAAGGAAATGTTTAGAAATTATTTCAATATATACTTGGTGGAAATATTGCATTTTAGGCTTTGATTTTGAGTTTGAGTTGCTTTAGAGGATTCATTTATCCTCATTTTCTACTTCATTATAATCATAAATCCTACATATAGTTCATATGTACCTACATGAGTCTTTAATGAGGTCATGATGAGAAGATAAAAGGATTGATATGGTTTTTAACTTATTAGTATTGTCAATATTGAATTTGGATACTTAATGAATATATATGACTGACAATAACTATGTTTACTCTCTCTTCTACTTGAATTCATTATCATTTCCTATTTACTAAACCTCACGTATAGATAGCCTGATGAAGAACTAAATGCCCATATCATGTGTGTAAGAAAGTGATAAAAATTGTGTTTGGGTCATAGCATGAGTTAATACCATGAAAATACTTGTGTTTAATGTCAAATGGGAAATTAAGGGTGTAAACCATCTTCAAAAAAGTAAAGAATTAATTTAGGGATATAGTCCCTAAAAAGGGGAAACATAGGTCTAGAACCTTTTTCCCAAGGTCATACAATGAGGTTACTCATACTTTGATGTATCCTAATGACTATGTCTTAGATTAAATACATAGTAAAATACCCCTTCCAATATTTGAGGATATAATATCAGTGCAAGGGGAAGGTTGTAAGCCTCAAAATGGCCTTAGAAGACATTAAAAGCATGCAATAATATCTATAGGTTGTGAAGGCAATAGTGACATGAGCATAAAAGAAGTAACATTGAGATATGATTGTGAATAAGGATTCTCAACTAGTGAGATAAATTAAAATGAAGGAAATTAATCAAGGAAAGATGAAGATAAGTGTCCCTTTTGTGATCCATGGCTATCTATAGGTGCCCATTGTATGAATGACTCATACCTACAGTAGGGTATAAAATATTAATGCCAAGTCTTGATGATTCTTCAATACTCTAATATCCTTGAAAAGTGAGTCTAAGTTAAAACATGTAATATATGACCAACATGATCTAAAATTGATCATCAAGAATCATATACAAGGTCTTAGTTAGGAAAATAACATCTACGATAGGGTTAAAAGTAGGGTATCTCAGTATATGGTAGACAGTGAGCCAAATATTAGTGTTTTGGTGTATGAATAGCCTAAACATGACCTAAAATGAACTAGATAAATTAAAAGTGAAGCTAAGGTAATATAAGGAGGTTTTGATCATTCTTTTCAAGCCAAGTTATATAGAGCATGCCTATAGGTAGGACCTTAAGGGCAAAGTGTCTCAACCCAACAGGGTATAGAACAATGTTTCTAAATTAGATACCCCAAATGACGTTTAATAATATAAAATAAAGTTTATATAACCTATATAAATTATGATACATAATAGTGGATTCAAAGAGTCCTATTCACATTATACACAAGATCTAAGTGAGTTAATGTTCATCTATAGGTAGGGGCAGATTGATGTTTCAGTCTAGGCAAGAAAGCATATTTTATGCTTTTGATGAGTATGAAAATGGGTCTAAAATAAATGAAAGTGTAGGATAATGATATATGAATTCCTTGAATTCCAAATATGTCTCATAATATCATAACCTAGGTCAAAAGAAATAATGTGTACTTATACTTAAGTTTAAGAGGACTGAGACGAACAATGAGACAAAAAGTGTGTCTAAGGGATGATCTAGGGAAATTTAAGGTGAGATTATGATTTAAGATAAGTTTTAAATGGTAAATAATGTTTAGTAATACTCTAATAAGATTAAGGTCTAAGTTTTAAGCATGAAAACACTACTCATAAGTTGACATTCCTAAACATGTAGGGTTCCATAGTCAAAGCAGTTTAGGCAAGAATGTAAAGTATGATGAAGATTGGAGAGATAAATAAAGATGGGATTAATTAAAAATATGATAATTATTTTATTTATGGATTTTCTCATGAAATAATCAATTAAATCAAGGGAGGATAATCTACATACACAGTCAACATGAGTGCAGTGAGTAGGGTTAAGATCTCATGTGGTAGATTAATCATAATTAATGTGTTCAATGAATTAAAATAAATATGGATGATCATGGGAGATATAAGAGGGGTATACAAGAATTTTTTTCATCATGAATCATACAAACATACACCTAAAGGTGTGATGTTTTGAAGCCAACATAGTCAAATGACAAAATCGAGTCCTTATGTATAGAAAAAAGTTTTGGAAATTAAAAATTTGAAAGAGAAAATGAGATCACCAGAGGATAAATATTTGTTTATTGGTTCCTAAAAACTTTATTAAGGCTCTCCAAAATTAATTTTAATTGAGATAATAGGGGAAGCACCCCTTGATTTATCTCAGATAGGGGTACTTCCCCCCATACACAAACCTGGTGGGTTGAAGGAAATTAAGTGATGAGGCTCACTATAAATTATTGGAATATTTGGGAAATATGTGTGGAGTTTAAAAATTAATTAAAAAAAAAAATAAACTAAGCAATAATTATTGAAATGAAACATGGCACCCTACACACCAAGAGTTACAATCAAGCCTTAATGGTAAGGTTTTGGCAAAAGGGATCAAGGTCACTTCTAGACTTAGAGAGGAATTAAAACTTATTGAAGCATATTCATAGGGATATAATATATATTCATGACCTAATTGAGTATATGGAAATGCTCAAAAAGGTCATTTTAGGCTTATGCTTCAAACATGCCTATTAGGTAAACATCAGGCCTATGCCCATTTTGAGGGGATTTATCACTTTTAGCATGAAGTGAAAAAGTCAAGTCATTTTATCATGTTATTGGAGTATATAATGAAGTTTAAATGATATTTATGTGTAGATAAAACCAATGAGAGACCCTTTTTGGTCTCAAAACCAACTCCTCATGAAGGAATGAAGGAAAATAAGCGTGATAGGCTTGTTTCAAGTACTCATATCTTTATTGAGGATTTAAATGGGAGTAAACTACATTTGGAAATATTAATAGGGTTCCCAAAGGAAAAATTTGTGGAATTAATTGGAAATTTGGATGTTGGATCTTTATGAACCAACCTTAAGACCAAAAATAGGTCTAAAACTCTACTAAACCCTTGCTAATGACTAGTCTTGGAAAATGGAGTTAGATAGCTACCAAAATGAAATATTTTGTCTATAATGATGATTTTATATTGTATATAACTCCCTAAGGATACTTCACACCATGATGAGTTGTATAAAATTGTATAGATGGGTGTAGAAATACGCTTTTTCTCACTATTTTGTGTGTTGTATAGGCTATAAGAGGAGTTAGGATATGAAATCAAGTTTGGGATAAATATTAAAAATAAATATAACTCTAAACATTAATTTAATTTTACAAAAGTACTTATAATTTCTCAAACTAGGTCCTTCAACTCAGTAAATGAAAACTGGCCTAATGCACAACCTAGTGAAAGGGGTGAAAATATTCACTTGAACTAATTTTAAATATTTAAAGATGATTACAAGGACATTTAGGGCCTTAAAAATTATCATTAAATCCATCCAATGTATTTTAATGTAAAAATAAAGGCATTTTGCAGGCCAAGTGTGCAGGATGCATGGAAGGGCAGTTTTCTACACAAGAAATGATGGTGACTCTCTTTTACGTGATTTTCAAAGACCAAACATACAAAAAATGCATGGAAAGTCATGATTGATATCCTCCTCTTACATTTAAATCGTTGGACCTAACCTATATTAGTTATAAGTCACTCAAATAGGTGTAATCATGAAGGTAGTTTTTAATCCAATAAAAGGAGATTTAGGTCACTTTTCATAGCTTTGATAACTTGGGTTGAAAATTATTTATCATAATATTACATGGTTTGACCCATATCCTCTTCCCATGCATGGATAAATATTATTATCATATTTAAAAGTGTCCTTGTGACCTTTAGACTTCTATTTTTCTTTCTCTCTCTCAAAATCTATAAGAGTTGGTCATTTTGGCATTGTATTAGATGTTCCACCTGGTATGGTGAAGCCATAATCATTTGTATACCTTTTTATAAATAAAATAACTAAGTTTTACCTCTTCATGATTATTCATAAGTTTTTTCCAATTGAATTATGAATCTTGTTTAGTGAAGACTATGAATTCCTAGTATGTGGTCTTGTTCTTTCACCTTGTTTGCAGTTGGAAAACTTCTTCTTATAGGGCATGTGAACTATTTTATGGGATGTGTAATGTTGAGTGAGTTATTATTTTAATTATTGTAATTAAAGGCCTATTATCAAGTCCTTATAGATTTTCACATTCATCTATGACCTCACAATGTATCATTGATGTGAGAAGATGAAGATTGAAGGAGTGTATTTTTAGTTTGTTTCTTGGTATCAAGTGTAGAATGAAATTGGTTGGAAGTAATAAAATATATTTAGTGTATTACCCCCTTAGTTTATATTTGATTTCAGTTATCTCTCTCTCTTTCACCCCTAAAGTTAGTAGTAGGTTCAATCCTAAGTTGTACATCAAGTGAGATAGCCCTATCTAGAGACTCACCTCATTCCTTAGGTTAACCACAAGCCTAGAGGTGATTACATTATTCCACTTGGATGAGGAAAGCCTTGTAATCTCCTCAAAAGGTGAAAGTACAAGTGATAATAATGACCAAAACCAAAGTTAGAACTATTTACATTTAATCAAAAATGTAAAGAAAAAGATAAACATAAATTTATCCAACTTAAAATTAAGATATGAATAATCAAGATTTAAGTAGGAAGATGAATGTTTAAAAACAAAATAGGAACAACTTAATATCATGAGATCAAGATATAAATAATATAGATTCATGTGGACCATCAAAATGTTTTGAAAAACAAAGGAAAAGAGTAAAATGAAATAGGGAAACAAAAGACCAAGGTGACACAAGAATTAATAAAAGGATAAAATAAGAAGAAATAAATGAAAAGACAAGAAAGAAATAAAAAAACACCAATAAAACTAGAATAACACACACAAATAAAAACTAAGTTAGTGTAGTTTAAAAATAATTCTTCAGGCATGCATAGTAGAGGTGTTACTTTCTAAAATAGTGTAATAAGAAAAAGGACAAAAAATTGTTCCCTAATTAAAGATGAATAATGATATAATAAATAGGGTAATAGAAGAATAGGAAGGGGTTGGCTAAGCTGACTCTAGATGTATAAGACAAGTAGACATTACCTACATAGTTTCATGGATGCATGTTCCAACATGAACTTTAGGTAAAATTTAGTTCTCTCAAGGAGTGGGATAGAATAAAAAGTTTATAGAAATATCTGATTAATGTTGCATCATAAATGGAATTATTGACAAATGTGATTGGTATTATAGAAAGGCAAGTTGGTGGGTAAGATGACTTATGAAATGACAAGTCGATGGGACTCAATTTAATTGAAAAATGTCAAGAGCATGGTATGGTGGGACAAGGGATAATGATATTTTAAAATGACAAAAATGTGGTACAAGATGACTTACACAATGGAAATTTAGTAGGATAAAATGCTTGCAAAATGGAAAGAACATGAAGATCAAAATGTACAAGAGCATAGGACAATGTTTTTCTTCTTTTGTAGATTAGTTTCTAATATTTTTGTTGTTTTTGGGATTAAATATGTAAAAGGGGACCAACTATTCAAGGATATTCTTACTTAAGAGTAGAAACTACAATAAATAGTTAATCTAGCTACAACGACCCATGGATATAAACAATGGTCTAGGGAACTACCTAAGAGCTCCAATAACAACTAAAACTATATGTAATGATGCATGCTCACAAATTAGTGAGAGTGAGGATCCTAAAAAGATAAAAATATTCACAAAATATTATAAAATTTAATATAAAATAGTGTGCAACATGAAATCAATATGAAGAACCATCTAGTAGGCAAAGATCTTGAGCTAAAAAGGTGTCCTTGTTCATTTATCTGTAGAAGTTTTAAATCACTATAATTCCTAAACTACTTTGTATAATAACATTAAAGGTGTTCATAATGTTAATGAGACATATTCTGGATCATAATAGGTTGAGGTATAAAAGTTTTTAGGTTACAACAAGCCCAAGACATAACAAAGAATATGGTTCTAAAATAGAATGGTACATAATAGGATAAAATTTTCTTAGAGTACCAATAGTCCAAAATCTTTCACTATCCATATGCATGTAATTAATAGTGATCATGTGAGAGCAGTCCAGGGTAGTATAAAATGGTAGGATAAAATTACTTCAACAAAATTTACCCCTAAGTAAGGGTTATTTTAGATAATGGTTCAAAGATATTCACATGTATAATATCTTAAGATACATGATGTTCATGGGCACTAAAATTTCTTCACCATTGGGTTTAGCCATTTGATATATCTCTAATCCATAGTTTACCATGATAACATATGGTTCCAACCAATTTGGTTGAAACTTAATTTTTTAATTATGTTCATAATTTATGTTATTTTGGTTTCATTTCATAAATAAATCACCTATATCAAACTCTTGAGGGAGAATGAGATTTTTATAGCTTCTTTATAATCTATTCTAATAGTCCTACATGTTTTTTATGGAAATAAAGTGCTTACCCTTAAGAATTTCTAGGTATTGCATCCTTAAGAAAATATAGTCCTCATCATCTTCAATGTACTCTAGAGATAATAATAATAATGATTGAAAATCAATATCAATTGGGATAATAGCTTATATGTCTTAAAAAAGGGAATATGGAATGGATCTTATTGGGGTTCAATGACTAGTTTGGTAATCTCAGAGGGTAAGAAATATTTGTTGGTGCCAATTACTACTAGTATCATTGACAATCTTATTTAAAATGGATAAAATGGTATTTTTTGATACCTTTTATTATCCATTTACTTGTGGTTTATATGGAGTTTATTTCTTCTAATTAATCTTAAAATTTTCATACAAGTCTTTGACATCTCTATTTATAAAGTATCTACCATTATCAGATATAAGGTGATTTGGGATGCCATATTAATAGATAATATAGTAAGGGATGAATTTTGAAATATGTTTTCCAATAACATAAGTGAGATGAATGGCCTCAATACACTTAGTAAAACACTCAATAGTAGTTAGGACATGCTTATGGCCATCTAAAGATGTTGAGTCTATTTTTTGATGACATCGAGGCCCCATGTTGAGAATGGCCATGGTTTTTTGATTGACTATAGTGGTAAAGAAGGTGTGTGTATTAAATTTCCATGTTGATGACAAGGAATGCACTTCCTTACATAATTACAAGCATTGGTCTCCATTTTTTTGCCAATAATAGCCTATTTTGAGGAGTTTCTTTGCTAAGACTACACCATTGGTGTGGGTCCCACATATTCCTTCATGAACCTCCCTCAGTGCTAGTTTGGATTCTACCATAGATAAATAATGAAGAAGCATTCCATCATAGCCTTTATGATAAATCATGTTTACAAGGAGGATATAATGTGATAAATAATGAATGAAGAGTTTTTATCTTTTACTAGATAGGTCAACTATGAAAACATGATCATGGAAGTAGTTATAAAAATCTTAGAACCATGGTAAGTTAGGTGGGGGATTGGGATAAAAAATGGAAGATACCCTTGCTAAATCTAGAATAATATGTGCAAGCTAAAAAATATTTTCAATCCAAAATTGATACTCTTTAATACCACCATCAATCTATATCATGGACTCAATTATTTCCGTTGTATCAGATGATCTATTGTTGGCCCTTAGAACTTATTCAAACTATAGAGATTTAAAATAAACTTTAAGATTATCAATAATTTTCTTGTAAGGAATAATCTTGTCACCTCTAGTTTGATACTGATCAATGGTTTGATTGATGACTAATGGGGAATCACCATAGACATTTAAGCTCTAAATATCTCATTGTATGGTAAGGTGAAGCCTTATAATCAATGCATCATATTCAGTCATATTATTCATACAATGAAATTATATATGAAATGCTTTGGGAATCAGATCCCCCTAAGGTGTAATCAACAATATTCTAGCTCTAGATCTATGAGATATAAATGATCTATCAAAATATAGGTTTCATTATTTAATTTCTTATGATGCTTAATTTATTACGATAATAGAATTAACTAGAAATTTTAATTTTAGTGGTTGAGTGTATTTAATAGGTACATTAATGAGTTAGTCAACAATAACCCACCCCTTGATTTCCTTTCAATTTTGATAGTCAATGTCAAATTCACTTAAGTGCATGAACTACCTAACCATGCATCCTTGAATAGTTGCTTTGGACAATAAAAATATAATATGATCCACCTTGGTGATGACAATAGTTTTATTTTTTAGCATATAATGTCACAACTTTTGGGTAGCAAACACCATAGCTAAACATGCATTCTCAATAGGCATATAATTACGTTTATAAGCCACCACAGTGTGAATTAAATAGTAGACTACATGTTCTTTACCTTGATCATCATGTTGGGCCAAAAGTTACCTCAATCCTTGCTCTATTGTTGATATGTAAAGAAGTAGTGGTTGTCTAGATGTTGGTGGTCGCAAGACTAGTGTGTTGGCTAAATATGTCTTGAGATTTTAAAATTTTATCTAACAATCTTCATCCCATTAAAATTCAATCCCTTTCTTTAAGAGATGGATAAATGGGTGGCACTTATCTTCTAATTGAGAAATTAACTTATGTATAAATAGGATATTTCCTTGTAGGCTTCCCAATTATTTAAGATTGTTTGGTGGAGGCATTTACATAATGGCCTTGACCTTGGTAAGGTCAACTTAAATCCCTCTTTATGATACATTGAAACCTAGAAATTTCCCTAAAGTGACACCAGAGACACACTTTGTAGGATTCAATTAAAATTTATATTCATGAAGCCTCTCAAAGATTCTTTGTAGAAATTGGGATGCCCAACTCTTATTCTTGATTTTGATAGTATATCATCAACATAGTCCTCAATAATATCATGTATCATGTCATGGAAGATGATAGTAATGGAATGTTGATATGTGGCTCCAGTGTTCTTCAATTCAAATTGCATGACTTGGTAACATAATCTTCCCTAGGGAGTGGTGAACATAGTCTTCTATTAATGTTATTAGGATATCTTGATCTCATTATATCTAAAAAATCCATCCATTAAGGATAACATCTCATACCCAATACTTAAGTAATTTATCATGTCAATTTTGGGTAGAGGAAAATCATATTTGGGGTACACTTTGTTGATATCTCTAAAATTAGTACAAATACATATAATTAGGATCTTTTTACTCATTGGGACTATGTTTTAAATCCATTCAAAATAATCCAGCAGTCTAATGAAACCTTCTCCTAGAAACTTTTTTAGTTTTGCTTTAACTAATAGGGCAATGCGTGGATGCAGTTTCCTTAATTTTTGCTTGACTAGTTTGACATCAAGATGGATAATAAGGTAATATAAAACAAAATTTGTGTCTAATATTGGCATGTTAATTTATGCCCATGAAAAGATGTCAATATAATCCCCTAAGAAGGATATAATATGTTCACATTATACTTCAGTAAGGGAAGCTCCAAGATAAATAATTTTTGGATCCTCATAGGTTCAGAGGTTTAATGATGTGGTGTTATCCATAAGGAGTGTGGATCAACCTTTTATACTTATAGTCAAGGTATGATTGTGGTCATCTTCTACTACATATTCTTGTTGTTCCTCCCAAAGTTATAGATAGTGTGATGAATCAAAATCCACCATCTTAGGCAAAGGCCAAGTAGCAAAAAACCTCAAAGACTCAAGAGTGAGATGCTCAAAAATCTAATGTTATTCTGAAAAGATTCTTGTACTATCCATAGAACTTGGATTAGATGAACCTTCTACATCCTAAAGGGATGAACAAACTTTATTGTTTGAGAGTGCCTGAAATAGGTTTTCACTCAAAGGCTTGTCTTTTTATTTACTTTTTTGTTGATCAAAGAGTGTCTCAAAGAGGTTTTTACCTAAATATATTGAAGTTTTATCTTTACTATGACCAAGAAAGTTTACCTTCTCTCTAAATTAGGTAGAAGGATCCAATAAAAAAATTAAAGGCTTGTTTGTGATTGCCAATGGAAAACCATCTCTTAGGCCCATGTATTATATAATTGATTCTTCATTTTGAAACTCATCAAGATGTATGCCCAAATTTTTTTGGTCCCAATAAATGAGTTTGGGATGGTAAAGGCATAGGGAATAATGAGGGTTTTCTTTAGGATAGGAAGCTCTAATAAAGGTATGGGATTATACTTTAGTAGGGGAAGCTCTAATGGTGGGATAATTTCTTGCTTTAGGATAGGAATATCTAATAATTAATGTTAAAATGGCATTAGAATCAAATATGTCTATTTCAGCAAGTTTGTCAAAAATCTTATAATGGGATGTTGTATCACTTTCAAGAGTTTTGTCACTAGTCAATTTGGAAGAATAATTATCAAAAGTTATAAGGTCACCCTTAGGTAGTATAAATTTGAGACTATGATTCAAATTAGGTAATCCAACTAATAAAAGTTCCATGATTCCTTGTGTTCATGGTCCAAGGCCTTTTCTTGTATAATCAAGATGATCCATAATCCAATTAGGGATATGATACTTCAGATTTTTAAATAAATCAGCAAAGCCTTTTGAATATTACTATTTTACCTCAATAAAAGCCTCTCAATCTTTATTTGGTGTAATAGCAGGTATAAAAACCACATGGGGTTTTCACTATTTCTTCTTTTGTTACCAAGTCATTTTGGGTCCATTAAGATTTTTTCAAGGTTTATGATTACCAAATGTTTTTGTATTTTTATGTAGCTTTTAAACATGGAAGACATCCTTAATAATATACATGAAAATTACCATGTCTTTAATAACAACCTACTTTGCAAGAGATATAGGAAATGGATCAACTGAAGTCGAAGCAAGATCATTGGGGTTGATATAATTGGATAGAGGTGGATGTGAAACTATATCATTGTTATTATTTACAATGAATCTAGAGCTTAGAGAATCATTATAATTATGAAACTCAACCTCAAGATGTTTACAATACTTGTAAGGTTATTTATCGATGAGAATAGTAACCTCGATCCCATCATGGGGAAGCTTAAGGCACTAATGTAAGGTGGAGGGAACATTTTTTACTTCATGGATCCAAGGATAACCAAGAAATATTTTATAAGGAAATTAAATGTCAACAATATGAATTAATGTATGGTGTGAAATGGACCCAACAATGATTGGTAGTCAAATAGTACCAGTAGACTTCCTTTTGACATTATCATAAGCCTTGATGGTGATTATCTCTAGTTGAATATCTTTTATAGTGTAGCTTAATATTTGTACCAAGTTAAGAGATATGATGTTTATCCCTAAACCAGTGTCTATAAGAACCCACTTGATATTATTATTTTCAATGATTACTTCAATGTACAGTGGGTTTTTATGGCTCGATCTATATGTAGACATGTCTTTTTGATCAAATGTTACTTGATGAAATGAAGACAAATGTCACACAAGGTTTTGGAACTATTATCGATTTATATCATTATGAATAGTGGCTTGTAAAATATTATTTAGGATAGTTCTATGGACTTCAAATGTCTGCAAGATATCCAAAATAGAAATCTATAGATAGTTTTTCTCAATTGGTCTGATAGACTATAAGGATTTTCAACACTATGATGAGATGGCTTGGATTTGGTTGGTATAGTGATTGTATTTGGATCTATTGGTGTAATACTCACATTATATTCCATGGAATAAGTGGGAAAAGGGTGTTGGAGAGTAACTCATAAGAATCTAGTTGTGAGTACACAACCTAGAGGTGGTGGGGAGCCAATATAATTAGAAGATGAAGTCAAAGGTCCTTGGAGGGTGACTCATGGGCATCTAGTTACATTTATTCAATTTTTAGTCATGAAGGAGACATTATAATTAGAAGAATTATGTCTTCCAATAATATTAACCCACACTAATGGAGTTATAACTGAGTTATCCAAACTCAATGCAGTATTACTAGAGGGAGAGGGTATTGACCCTATAGTAATGAGTGCCATACTATGAGGAGCATTAAATAGTTAACATGGTATAACATTAAAAATTATAATGTGGGTTGATGTTTTTATAGTCATAAGCCATTTTTTTGTTACTAAAATTGTTAGTACGGGTATTATTATAATGATTATGCTCAAGTTGATTATGATTTTGACACTAAATTTGGTTTTGATTTTTCCTCTATCCTTAGTTCTCTCCTTGGTTTTGGTTTTTCCTTGGTTGTGGTTGATTATGTTGAGGAAAGGGGTCCTTGTAGATTCCCATATACTAATTTGTGTCTTGATTTTAGACTAGCTTAATCTCAACCTCACCACTCTTAATTAGATCTTCAATAATATGTGACAATTAGATGCAAGAATATGAACTATGACCAACAACATGATAAATTTTTCATCATTCATTCTATTTGTACCAATCTATTTTCATTTTATCTTGAGGAAATGGCCTTGGTACTAGCCATACAATCAAGTTAGATACTATAAGCTCTTATAATATTGTTTCAATTGGCTTTCCTAGTTTGCTAAAGACCATGAAACTACCATGGTCAATCCTCCATGGAGGTTGCCTCTACAAATTAAGTGATGGATTAGAAGGATCTAACTATACATTTGGGGCTAACAGAGCCTACACCATTTGTACATGCCTTGTTTTAGTCACCCCACTTCAATCCATGTTCTTGTTCTTGTTAAATCCCTTAGTCTTATCTTGTACAACCATTGAACTAGAAAATTGGGTCAAATTTGAAGTTTTACCCTATGTGAAAATATTGACAAGGATTTTTGTAATTAGTACCTTCTCAATCTGTACACCCTTGTCAATAATTTCTTTAAATGAGTTATCACAAGCTAACCATTTATTGTGCATGATCTCAAGATGTAAGTTATGTGCAAATATGTTTACAAACTTTTTGTCTCACAAATTATGCTGAAAGTGGCCCACTAATGTTCTCCATCTCTATAGGTATACAATTAAACTTTCTCCATCGCATTGATTGGCTTTGCACAATTCAATAATGGTCAATTCATGCTCAAGGTTGTATGATAAATGGTTGATAAACTTTTTTGACAATTTGTTCCAATCTATAACTAATCCTTTGGGTAACTTAAGTAGCTAATCTAAATATTTCCCTACTAAACTTTATGGGAAAAATCAGAGCAAGTACACACTACTATAATTAACTTCTTAGCATAATAAGAAAATGCTTAAATGTGTTCATATGGGTCTACATTTCCTTTGTATTTATCAAAATTTGATGCCTCAAAATGAGGCAAAAAAGGGACTTGGAACATAGATAGATCAAATAGATATGGACATATCTCATTGAATTTGTATTTATTAACTCTATTATTCATCTCCAATTATGTCACAATATCTTTCATAGAGTTCCACTCTTTCATGTCTGGTGCATTTATAGGTGGAATATAATGTTGTTTGGGTGGAATGTGCCCATGTTATTATTGTTGGGATGGTAAGTTCCCCTATTATTACTATTGTGTTGGTATGTTCCCTTGTTGTTTTGTGGATTTGGTAGGAATGTACACCATATGATCCTTGACTTGGCTTTGGTTTACTCTTTGAGTTGAGTAGATAAGAGGTTGATTCCTAGGAATCTGTTACCTTCAATTAACCATGTTTTACTATATTTGGGGAGTTATTGTCTACTCACCTTTGTATATTTTGGTTTAAATGAACTAGCCAAATTATCTTAAGGTATTTCCTCAATTTGAACTGAATGTTTGGGCCTCTATATTTGTAAAGTGAAAATAGGTTCTTGATGGCATCCTTTCTATAGAGAGTTGATGAGATTTTTAATATCATTAGAGGACTTAGAGATAATATTAAATAATTTATTATATTCCAAAAGGTATTAAATAATCTATCCCTCAAGTTTGATCCAAAAGTTTTTTATATAGAATAAAGTCATAATCTTAGTTAAAGATGGATCAATTAAATGGCACTCTTACTACCTATAAGATGAGAGTAAATGATGATATACCACCAAAGAAGGAATAAAAATTCAATATAGAGATGAAGCTTAAGAATAATTTCCAAGGTAAGAAACCCAAAGTGGATGACATATCTGACATTGATAAGGATGAACTAATTGCTTTAATTACTAATAAATTAAACAAAATCTCATGAAAGTATAAGGTAAACTACCCTTCAAATGTTTCAAGTATGGAGAGATATGACATTTTAATTTTAAGTGCCTTCATAAGCATGAGAATAATGTTGATGAACAGCATGGTGAAACTCAATATGAAGACAATAAGACTTACAAGAAGAAAGGATTCAAAAAGTATTACAATAAGAATAAGTCCTTCAAAAATAATAAGAGTTTGTACATTAAATAATATTGTAGCTCATCAGATGAGAGTGAAAACATTGACTCACAATATGATCATGATGTTGATGGTCTTCTTAAAGATGAAGATATTTTCATGGCTGAGGAAGGAAGTTTATCATATTATAAGGAATATAATTGGAGTGATCCAAATGATGATGAAGATGAGATGGACTATGATACTGCATTGACAAATATTCTTAAAGAACTAAATATTGAGAAGAAGTTCAATAAGAAGATGAAGTCTCAACTCAAGGACTATGAGGATAAACTTAGTGTGTTTAAAGTAAGAATGAATGAAGACACCAAAGAGCATAAATATATAGTCAAAAATATCAATTGTCAATTGTAAATCCTATCTAAAATCCTTAAATATCAAGAATATGAATGTTTGAGGTATGTTTCTAAAAATGAGTCTTTGAAATATGAGTTAGAGAAGACATTTAGTAAAGTGAATACATTTGTGATATTTGAAAAGAGATCATGTGATATATACAATATTCTGAGTGGTAAAAATTATGCTACTGATAGAATTGGCCTTAGATATGAATAAGAACGAAATAATGTAACTCAAGATAAGATGAAGACTAATGTGAACCAGGACAATCATACTTTGAAGAAAAATCATCAGATAAGGAATGAAGGTGCTAGCAAAATGAATATAAACTAGACTAGATAGCCAAATGCCATGAGGTATGCATGCTTTAATGGTTACTATTTCACATGTAATCAATTTGGGTATAAATATAGAGAATGCAAGAGACCTATTAGAAATAAGTTGGTATGGAACTATGATGGGGGTCATTAGTCAAAAGGTGTGAACAAAGTTTTTTAGTTTAACTATCTTGTTATGGGATGATTAGCAAAAAATTGTCCACATAATTTTAGACAAGGTGATTCTTCTTAAAAAAGAGGAGGTTATTTCATTTGTCATGGTATATGACACATTTCAAATTTATGTCAAAATAATGTAAGGCAAGATACATTTCTTACAAAAGGTATAGTGTGCTTCAAGTGCCAACTAAAATGTCACATTACTAGATTATGCAAACAAAGTCCATCAAGTAAAAATGATTTAAATCATGATCCTAGAGTACAAAGAAGAAGTTAATTTAACACATGGAAGCCAAATGTGACAAGTGTGCATCATGATGAGTCTACAGGTCCAAATAATCTATTTATTATGGTATAGAAGGATACAAAGTTGAAGAGTGCCAAGAGATCTCTTTTTTTACTCATGTTGAGAAAGAAGAGATCAAGGCCAAGGAGAAAACCATGATACTAGTTGAGGCTAGTTCTTAGGTGTGTATGGATCAAAGTGAACATCCCACTATTGCTATGAAAGTTTCAATCAAATAACATCAATTGTATATACCTAGTGATGAGGTTCTAT
This sequence comes from Torreya grandis, assembly GCA_037957365.1. Classification (NCBI taxonomy): domain Eukaryota; kingdom Viridiplantae; phylum Streptophyta; class Pinopsida; order Cupressales; family Taxaceae; genus Torreya; species Torreya grandis. Next base: position 569,434 of record JARHVA010006325.1, read on the forward strand.
AATGCAAGGTGGATTCTTCAAATGAAAAGATATGTCATAAATATTTGTTATCTCCATGTATTGTCAATCCAAAACTATAAGAAAAGGAGAATGTTGTAGTTGTTGAGCATGTTTCTTCTCTTAATCCTGAGAAGAAGAACTAAAAGTGTTAGATGACCATGGAGGATAAGGAATATGAGGAGTTATGGGTAACTCCTAGTTTCACATTGTTCTAGGACATTTTAAATTAGGGTGTCTCTACCTATGATTCTTTCGAGACATATTTTCTTGTGGAGAAGTAAGTTTGTGTGCTCAAGATGATAATGCCAATCAGATAAGGTCTTTGGTTAAGGGGAAATAATAAGATCATGAGCTTGTTCTAGATATTTGTGAAAGAGATATAATACAAAATCAAAATGGGTATTTCTAGATGGCATAATGAGTTTGATGAATTATCAATATGTGTTAGTGCTCAAAAAGTTTTGTGCACTTATTTGTGATGTGCTCTAGGTGATTTATGGTTAGATGGTATGTTGAATCCAAATTGAATATTTTTGAGTGCTCTGAATTCTCTTATTGTTTGTCTTAAGGGAAAGCATGCCTAAAATGGGTTATATATGATGTATAGGTTCCCAATGATGTGAAAACTCAAATCTTGGTCCAAAAGTATGTGTTGGGTGTCTCCCAATGTGCAAGAAATTTCAGAGGTACGCATTCATGAGAAAGAGGTTTGTTGACCTTATTTATTTTCAGTTTATGGGGTTTTAGGCTATGATATAAAAGTGGTATTATTTATGATTTGAATTTTTATGCTTATTAATTTTTTTAATGGGCCAAATGGGTTGTCTAATAAAGCTTCATATAAATTTGAATATTCGTGTTTATCAAGTTATTCATGTTTTTGTCAAGATGAAGGCCTAATTATCTAAAAGTTTTATGAAGGAAGTATGTTTTATAAGATGATATAGGTGGTCAAAATTTGTGTTCTTGAGGGATCATATTATAATGCTCCATATATGAATTTTTAGGTTCTAAAGTTGTGTCTATATAAATTTGTGGGCTCTTCAAGTTCCAAGTAGGGCTATAAGGAGACTAAACAAGTCTAGTAAGAAGAAGAGTGATTTTTGTTTAGTTTATCCAAAATATAAAGGAATGAGTATTTCAAGGTGATTTATTAGGTTGATTTAGAGTGGTATGCAATGTTGTTTGTGGTCCCTGAGGTGGATTGAGAGAAGATGCTAGCAAGCTTGTTTGGTGATTCTTCATGGTGTATGGAGATATGAAGATGATCAAGTGATAAAATAGATAAAAAAAACTTGGTGGAGTCCTTCTCAAAATTTTCTTGGTCAGTTACATTAGATTTCAATATTTTTATGTGTTCTTTCTTCATTGGTTGTAGTGATTGGTTGAAGAGAACATTGGCATGAAGTAAGCAGAAGTTGAAAAGGTAAAGAAAAGGTAGGTTCAAGGTAAGGGGGAATTTATACATATTTTCAAGGTGGTAATTTCTTATTTATAGTATTTTTAGGTCCTTAGTATCAGTTTGTTCCCAATTTATCATTGTGTCAAAAGGGGTAAAAGTTTCTATTATGGGAGTTCTTGAAGAGAGAGAAGGAAGATGAGTTGAATATTACTATATGATGGTTGTTGACATCAATGAAAAAGGTGGAGATTTTTGGAGAGTTTTAAATTATGTCATGGTGATGACATAGATGTGTCCATGTGAATGGATGAAGTGTCTTGATAATCTAAATGATAATGACAAAGTGTGTAATGTGTTTGTTCTAGTATGCTTGAAGTGTGGTTGGTTAATCTTTAGTTTTGGCATGGTTAGAGATGTTCAGGGATGAGTATGGTGATTTAAGGATATGAAATAAGTCCCATAAGAATTTTTATATGTTTTGAGTGTTTTTTTCCTTGATTAGATTTCATCTGGTTATCCATAACTTTCATCTAGACATTTTGGGTATAGTAACAAAAAAATTGAGTAGGTAGTTTGTTGATGTCATTATTGCCACATGTGAATGAGTTAGGGGGAATTTTTCATATGGTTTTGATCAAATTATTCTTCATTTTATTATATTTAAATTTCATATCATGCACCAAATCATGTCAAACTATATGAAAGTGCAAAGATGGGTTCCTAGGTAGTTTGATAGTATTTTTCCATACTTAGCCAAATTTGCAATATAGCAAGAAAATATGAGTAAGCATTCTAATGGTGGAATATCTCACATGTGTGGACATTTTAGGATAATTTGATAATATGGGTTTTTTCATTTTTGTGCCTAATTTATTTTTGATAAATTTTAGATCATGCACTGAAGCGTGTTAAGAGATATGCATGTGTAAAGTTGGCCTTCCAAGAAATTCTTAACATTGTTAGTTATGTGATACATAAATATAATGAGGCATTTTAATGTCATTATATCTGAAACATGTGAGGGTTATATGAGAGTATTGACACATGGCTATATTATCCTATGTGAGGAGATCATATGATCTAAAATTTAGGACATGTTCTTGAGTGAAACAAAATATATGGAGGTGCAAATTTGACCTTCGAGGCAGACAAACAAGGTTCCCATAGTCATTTTTTGCATAAATTAAAGTTAGAGAAACATAGATGGATAAATTTTCTCCAATATGCTAGGAAGTAGTGATATGGTGCCAAGTGTTCAATGTTTAATGGTGAGTAGAGATAAAGATCAACCTTCTTTTAAGGATCAATAGTGAGTGGGTGATCATATAGATAGAGATAACTCTTAGTGCATTAAAGTCAAGAGGTCAAAGTGACATTTGTCTAGAATTTTTAAATTTTGAAGAAGATTGAAAGTGCATGTTTAATTTGATCAGCGAAGACATGAGATGCAAGCATGATGTTTGAGGTTTAACTGTAACTGTTTCCATTTGAATATCTGAATTGCCAATGAAAAACCAATGCTTTGTATTTTGGCTATAAATTTCAATCTAAGTAGAATTTTCTCATGGTGAAAAAATAAAACTTGTAAAATTAAATTAAAAATAGAAAATATAAATTAAAATATCTGTAAGTGTGTATAATCAAATATATTGTGGTTAAAAGTTGAATGTGTGTTTGATAGTGTTTTGAAAGTGACTTGAGAAAGATGTTTGAGCTTGTTTTATTGTTTTTTGGAGGTCTCATGAAAAAGTAGCTATTCGATCATTATTTATACTCCATGAAGACCATTTATGTGTATTATTAAGTTTTAACCAATTATATTTAGTATGAATAAAGGTTTCGAATTTGACCGTGTATTCATTCATGGTGATTGTGTGCATATAATTTTGTTTGAGTAAATTATGCTTTAGAAGAAGAGTGATTTGGTGACTATGAGAACATGAGGATGTCTAAAGAGACATATGTAGTGGGCCTATGAAATTAAAAGTGGTCTTGTATTCTTTTTTTCTTGATGATGTGTTAAATGGGTGAATAGGTCTCCATGAGACCTATAAGAGCTACAAGGGCCTTATTAAAATGTCTAGATTCTTAAAGGTGACCCATAGGTGTGATGGATGATATATGAAGATTGTATTAAGCTATGTCTTGATGATATAAATTCCTTAAGGGTTAATTCATGCCTATTGGCTGACTAAGATGATGATGATCATCATGAATGCTCTATAGATAGTGAAAACAAATTTGTTGGTTTTAGGAGAAGTGAGAGATGTGTGTAAGATTTGAGAGAGCCTTGGGTGTGTGAATTATGGATAAAATAAGAGTTAGAGTGATAGGTATATGATTTCATGAATATGTCATATTGAGGACTATTTATATGACCTATAGGTCATAATTTTGATAGTAGAATAGTGCTCTTGTAGATAGAGTGTAAGTAAACGTAAAATGATAATTAGAGATCCATCATTAAGTGTTAAAGATATAAATTTAAAATATTGATATATTCATAGGTGTTTCTGTGGAAGCTATACATCTAAGTGGGTTTCAACCTCCTTTCAAGGTGAAACTTGATAAAAGTGTAGTTGTTGTTGCAACTTAGCTAGATAGGTGTGGTAGCACCTTATATGATTGTAGTCTCAATAAATAGGAAATGTAGTTCCTTGATCACTTAAAAATACTTTAAATTGGATCATTTTATTATGTTATAGTAGTCTAATTTCAGGTTTTAGTGGGTTTTCTCCCCCGAGAAGTTTTTCCACATATGGCATGTGTTATGTGATTGATATTGCATTATCTCTCTTGATAATTACTATGAATGATGTGTATGCTTCATGAAAGATTATGGTAATTGATTAATAACTTGAAAATGATTGAAATCAAATTTGGAATATTTGGGTTCACTGATTTACCCCTTAGTGATTTTACCTATAATAGATTGAAAGTTATTAGGTTCATTTCATTTCCTTTACTCTTCTTGTATTTAGGATAATGTTGTTTTCTTTTAAGGGTAAATATTTAAAGTGAAATTAGTTCTTATTTGAAATTTTCTCATTCATTAGATGTTTTTATGATGTGTGATAAAATTTGAGCTCATGTTACTTCATGTTATACATTGGTTAAGTATATGCTTGGATGATATTTGAACTTTGTCATGATGTTTGGGATGAAGATCAACCACTCTTTTTTACCCTGCCCTTCCTTTTCCTCATTTTAACCAGATCACTTTAGCTTAATTTCCACTATAAATATTCATTTTAGACTAGTCCTTATATTATAATTTGATCATAATTCACTGATATTAGCTCAGATTGATTCATTCTTTACAAAGATAGTTAGCTAGCTGTGGTGACTCCCAACCACCAAAATTTAAAAATATTTTGAAATAGTTCACTTGATTTGACTCTATTCCATCAAAAGATAACATGATTATCATGACCTACAACTTATGTACTAAATTATTTGAATTTTAAAATGATAAGTGTTATTTAAACACTCTAAGCACCTGTGATACACATTAAGGCATCAACATGTAGAGATTCATTGGTGCTATAAGGAGGGTACATTAGATCTTTATAGATTTAAAATATCTTTGCTCATTCTCTAAATTATTTTTGAAGATTGGTGTGACCTTTGTACAATTATGTCTATCTCTATCAAATTGTGTAAATATCATTTATCTCTATGGTCATTGACCAATATTTACGCTTCCTTTAGAAAAAGATTGATGTTTTTTGAAGGTATGTGCTTAGTTATAGTAAATATGGATTAAAATTTGTCTATTCCATAGGTTTGAGGTTAGTAATAGCTATTTTGATCAAATATTGATATATCCTTTGTTAATTTGAGTTTATTTGAGCTTAAAGGTGTAAATATCAGCCTTAATTATGTATTTGGATATATATTTGATATAACATAGTTAAATATTTCGATCCTTTATCATCTTTTATATAAAATTTTGAATAATTTACGTAATGTACAAGTCTATTCATCATTTTCTATAAACATAAGACTGATGCATCATATTTTAAACAAGATACAACACCCACAATCTATAATTATTGAGAATTCGTGTAAGGTCACATTCAAAAACTAGATAACCTCCTATTTCATTGGAAGTTCATAGGAGAGATAGGAGGGACAAAGGTAAGCACAAAATTTCAAAGTCTTTTCCAAATTCACCAATTTAGAATGCTCCTATGTTTGATCCCTATCAAGGTATGGCTTGGATAGGTGGTTCTTGGATCAATGTGCTAGGTGTGGTACATGACCTTCCTCATAAAACTAAAAATTATTTGCCAATATTTAGTCATAGTGGCATTATAATGGATGAGGAACACATTAAGAGTTTCAAAGTAGCATTAAGATTGTTGAATGTGACTCATGAAGATGTAACATGTAGACAATTTCCTTTAACTTTTAAAGATGCTACATATTAATGGTTTTTAAACCTCCCTAAAAATTACATTATTAGATTGGTTGATTTTAACAATGTCTTCATTGACCAGTTTGGTAAAATCATTAGTCCTTGTCTCTTGTACCAATGATTCACCATAGTGAAAAGGAATGTAAATGAACCCATAATACCCTTCAAAGCTAGGTTCTAAAAAAAATTTAGTAGGACCATATTCCATTATAGACCTAATGAGGCTTTAGCCTTAGAAATCTATAAAGATGCCTAGGATCCTATGACTTATATATTTATAAAGAGAGTTTTTGGGGCCATGAACACATCATATTTAACTTACACTAAGGTTATGATCATTAATGATGAGATGTAACCCCAAGGATAATTGGAATATTCCATTACTAATTCCAATCCACATTTACCAATTTTGAATTTTACTGCCAATAATAACCAAAATGTGCCTACCCTAAACCAACTTCCAGTCTTAAACCAACCACCTCTAAGACATTCTCATCCTACTCAAAACTTAGGATTCCTAAAAAATATAACCAATGGATCTCATCTATAGGATTAAAAATATTTAATTCCTATAGATAATTTTAACACTCAAGTTCATAATTTAGAGTACCTAAAGAATTAGAGTGAATCTATCCTAAACATGGTTCAAAATCTTAGCACCGACTTCCTTCAATTGTAAAAGCAAGTAATACTGTGGAGGTATTTGGTAAGAATTATTCTTTTCAAAGGTTAAATATGCCCACTAATATATTTTAGAATTATAATTAACACAACAAGAACAATGATCCATCTGAAAGTAAAAATATACCTAATACAAATCTTATCAATGTTACTTTATTGTAATATTGTAAAGCATGGGGAAATTAATTTTTTTGAGTTTTGTAGTGATTTTGAGGCCTTTCAAGAAGAATTAGACACTTTTGAGGTTGTATCTAATAAATATTGTGATATAAGTATATTTGGTTCCTCAAAGTCGTCTAGATCCACTAATCCAACTCTCATGGTGGAGACATTCTAGTTCCCTTTCTAGGAAGACAATGAGGCTGAGGATATTCCTAAAGAAATTCATGCTTTTAAAAAAAATTGAAGAAGAATTATCCTCAAATAAATAGGGAGTATAGGAAACCATTGACCACTTCTAATCCTCCAAATAACTTTGAGACACCCCATGATACTACATCAGATAACAATCTAGAGCCTCCTAAGGGAAGTATTTATATACCCAATGTTAATACATCTAATTATTATAATAGGACTGGGTAGAACACAGTATAATACATGAAAAATATCAAAGTGAACATTACCTTGCATGAGTTGACATAGATTAATGAACAAAGATATTTTTTATTCGAATATTTGTCCAAAAAGCTTGGTAAGTCCCAAAATTCTACACATGCTAATGTTGCAATACACAAAAATAAGGTATATTTTCCTCCCTTCCTACTTAAAACTATGATATTTGGTAAGAATTTGCATAATTTTTTATTAGATTTTGGTTCCTATGCAAATATAATGCCTAAGGGTATTTATGAATGATTAGGTTTGACTCCCATTAAATCTGATATAGTTGTAACTTAATTAGATAAATAAAGATTCAAAGTTATTGGTGAATTATTAAATGTTCACATGAAAATTACCTCAAATCCAAGGATCGAACAGCTCATTGATATCCAAGTGGTAGACATCCATGATGCTTATAAGATTATATTGACTAAAAACTAGACTAGGAACTTGAATGGTTGTGTTAAGAGATTGTTCACATATGTGGTTGCCTTGGAAGGGAGTCCCAAACTAAATAAAGATAGAAATGGAGCCTCAAATTAATCATATGATCATGAAGTACAATTTTATAAGTGAGAGGGTCAACATGGTTAAATCAGATCTTGGTGTTTACACTCTTGACATTATAAAGGTATGTAACTATAAAATTTCTCATGATTTTCTTATATTATGGAAGCTTTATTTTGATGGTGTTAGATGCAAATTAGGTTCTAGAGTAGGGGTGGTATTAATCAATCCCATTAGGAAAGAACACAATGCCTCTTACAAACTATAGTTCTTAGGCACCAATAATTTGAATAATTATTAATAACTTATTCTTGGATTAAAATTTTCAATCAAGCATGAGGCCAAGGAATTATTAATTTTTTGTGACTCTAAACTAGTGGTCAATCAGGTCAAGAGTAAATATCAATTCAAGTTATCTTATTTCAAGAAGTATAATTTTAAAGTATGGGACACAATTAAATGTTTTGATGATTTTAACATTATGTCAATCCCTAGGGAAGAAAATAAGGCTACAAATGAACTTGCTTCAGTTGTAGCCAACCTTATGCACAATCAAACTTACAATTTACAAAACCTTATAATTGAGTTAATCCCATATACATTAGTACTAGATAATATAAATTTTTTACAGATGTTTAGTGGTGATCAGAATATCATAGACTTCCTAACTAGTTTAGGAGTTTTTGAGGGTCACATTATTGATGAAGCCAATCTCTTTGATGAGGAAAACATTGAAAGAAAACTTGATGACAAGGTCATTCATTTGAATGATAATAAATCCCGAAAGGCATGATAGCCGTAGAGAGATTCTTTAATCTTGGTAGACTAGCTGAGGCTACTAATGTTCCCAAAGTAAATGGGAAAGATTATAATGTAATTGATCTTGGATTATAAGGTCAAACTTAACTGGTTATTATTGATATAACCCATATAAGCATTGAGTCAGAAAAGAGCAAAAGAAATGCTGACCAAATATAAATATATCATAGCATGGTCCTATGATGAATTAATGATCTTTGGTCCAAAGGTCATAACTCACACCATACCTTTAAAAGAAACCTTAAAAAATTTCAAACAAAAGTAGAAGCCTATTAACCTAGTCTCAAAACCACTAATATATAAAGAGGCTAATAAGCTCTTAGATGCTAAGGTTATGTTTCCCATTAAGAATTCCACTTGGGCTACCAATTTAATCCTAGTATAGAAGAAAAATGTGAAATTAGACTGTGTATTGATTTTATAAACCTAAATAGATCATCTGAGAAAGATAATTACCCCCTACCTTCTCTTGACCAAGTAATACAAATCATTTTTGGTTCTACCATGATGTCCTTTATTGATGGTTTTTCAAGGTATAACTAGGTGTTGGTAAATAAATAGGATAGGTACAAAAGGGGGGCACATTCAGCTATTAAATAATGTCATTTAAGTTTATAAACATAGGTGAAACCTTCTAAAGGGATATGGATCATGTTTCCAAGGTATTGTATGCAAGTGAATTACTATATACATGGATGATCTGACTATCTTTTCTAATAACAAGGAGGATTATATTATGCACCTACAATAGGTATTTGAAAGATGCATAAGGTATGAGATTTATCTCAACCCAAATAAAAGTTTTGTATATTTTACTGAGGGAAAAATATTAGGACATGTTATCACTAATGAGGGAATCTCTATAAACCTTAAAAGACTAAATGGAATATCTAATATAGATCCTCCTAATAGTAGGAAGGAATTGAAGTCATTATTTGGTAAAATAAATTTTGTAAGAAATTTTATTTTTTATTTTGAAAAAATAGTGAAACCTTTGAATGACATGTTAAATAAAGAGGATGAATTCACTTGGAATGAAGAGACAAATAAGGCATTCAAGGACATCAAGAAGGTAAGTGGATAATCCACTATACTGATAAGTCTAGACTTTACCAAAGATTTTTATCTCTACTCCTTCCCTTTAAATAATACTATATCTATATTTCTTACTCAAAAAATGGAAAACTGTGATCATTCCATAGCTTTCATGAGCTCTAATTTTAAAAACATTAAGTAAACTATTATTTGATTGCTAAGAAAGCATGTGCATTAGTCAAGGTGGTAAAAACGTTTGGGCACTATATTCTTAGGAATAAGTTACATGCAATCTTACCTAATCTTGCCATTAAGTTCATGTTAAATTAGAATGAACTAGGAGATAGGAGAGGTAAGTGGAAGTCTATGCTTCAAGAATATGACATCAAAATGAAAACACTAAACTACCGAGGTGCTAAGGTTTAATTCAATTGATTGCTAATACTAATCTAAAGCTAAGTGTTATACAGATAGATCAACAAAGTTTTCATTCGAATGATTTATATGATCCCATTATACACTAAATAATCAATAGGATTTGTCCTTTAGGGTTAATTAGATTTAAAATTAGATCTGTAAGGCTCAAGGTATCCCATTACTTAATCAAGGATGGAGTGTTATACATAAAAAAAATTGAAGGCATTTACCTAATATATGTGTCCAATGAAGAGGTAGTTGATATCATGAGCACTTTCCATGAGGAGCTGGGAAGTGGACATCCATCAAGAAGAACCAAAACTGATAAAATATTGAGGTCTAACTACTATTATCCCATAAACTTCAAGGATTCCCATAATCATGTAAGATAATATAATTCATGTCAAGTATTTAGCATTAAGAATCCCAAGGTAACCATGTTGTTAAAATTGGTTATGGTAGATAAACCCCTTACTAAGTGGGGGATAGAATTTGTTGGGGTCATCAACCCCAACTCATTACATGGTCACAAGTATGTTCTAACTGCCACTAACTACTACACAAGATGGATTGAAGTAGTGGTGACCATGCAATGTAGAATTGATTAAATGATCAAATTCTTGGAAGAAAACATATCCACTAGATTTGTAATGCCACTCTCTATTTTATGACATCTAATATGCTTTTATATCCATTAAAATGATAGGATGATAATATTATAACAACATAACTCTCAAGTTCTCCTCAAACTATTACCCTCAAGGCAATATAGTATCTGAATCGATGAATAAGAACTTGATGAAGGCAATAAAGAAGTTTATTGTAGATAAACCCAAGACATGGCAAAAAATCCTCAAGTATACCTTATGGTTGGATAGAGAAAGAGTCATATAGGCTCTCAAATCATCACCCTTCTTACTAGTATATGGCCAAGAATCCATATTCCCCATCACCCTCAAGCTATCGACATACATATTCATGTAAGAGTACATAGAGAAGGATCAAAAATTTGTAATTTAAAGGTGGATAGACATTATTTAGATGGAATATGCCAGAGAATAGGTTTTTTCAAATTTTAACAGACACCAAACCATAGTTAAGGGGTGGTTTTATAAATGATAAAAAATAAAGGTGTCTAGGCAAGGATACTTAGTTCTTCTTTGGGACAAGGCATCTAAACCTAAAGGTAAACATGGGAAGTTCAAACCTTTGTAGATAGGTCCCTATTTAATTACTAAGATACTTGGAGATAATAGCTTCAAGATGAAAGACTTACAAGGAGAAGATTTCATAGTACCCACCAATGGGCAGTATCTTAAACACTAATTGTATACTTCTCCATCTAGAGTCTTCATGGAATGACTATAAGACTAGTTAGAGTTAGTTTAGGTAGGCTATTTTAGTTTCTTTTTATTATTTCCTTCTTGTCCTTTGTTTGTGTATATGTTTATATAAGTTTGTATATATTTGTTTGATTTTTTTTCCTTTTATTTCTATTTGTTGATTTTTGTTTGTGTGTGTGCTTTCTCTACTCTATTCCTTACTTGTAATAAGTTATTTTTGATAACGCTCAACTCAAACCTTCACCTAATTACTCAATAAATCTACAATTAAGAAATGTAGGTATGAATCTTAAGTGTATGTTGACCATATATTGGAAACATGAGCTTGATATCACATTTTAGAGAAACTGGTAAGGACTAATGGATAGGTTAGTTGTTTTATAAGGTTTTAAACCTTGTTTTGAACTAAAGTTAATTTTAAGAAGGATTACACATATGGGATGAAATCTTGAATTATTAGGACACATTCATGCTTGCACTTAACAAACATCCTTGCCTAGGATAAAGGTTTGAGCCATAGGTTATTTTTTAAAGGTGAAACATTTTACCAAATCCCTAAACCTAGCTAACATGGTTCCCAACCTTTGTTAGAAACCAAAATGATCTAAAAATATAAAAATAAGAGATTATTACAAAATAATAATATTTCTAAGCAAATTTTATTCTATTAATCTCCATTATGGATATGAAAACCTAATTAGTTGTGGAGCAAGGCCTTGAGTAGAGACAAAGGCATGTCTGTCAGGGCTATGGACACTTGACTAGTAGTAGAACAATGCCCAAGCCTTCCCTTATCTAAATCATGGTTCTCAATCACTATAAAAACATGTTATAAGTCAATTATAATGGTTAAAGGCATGAAATATGGAATTTATTCCCTAAATCTCATGGCTAATAGTAAGTGATATCAGATCACACACACAACATGACTAGGTCTTGATGTTTGATCCCAATTTTGAATATGCAAGATTTGTTTTAACCATGAATTAATCTAAATAATGATGATTGACAAAGTGGAATAACTAAATTATTAGTCTTAACCATAGTCTTTTAATTCAAACATATTTTTATGTTTCCCATAGAAGTTGCCATTTATTGAGGTCAAAATACCCCCATTCCTAAAAAATGGGGACCCTTGTGTTAAATTGTGCAAATTTGTACCTTAAATTTGAAAATTCACTTGATTAGAGTGTCACTAGCATGTTTACATAGTTTATTTATTTTGAATATCATTCACCCCTAGTTTAATTAGCATATTTTTGCATGATTTTAGTTTAATCTTGTATAAATTTTGTTAGTAGTGGATCTTCTTATTTTAGGTTACAAGATCAATGGAGTCTATTTAAAATAGATAAAGGCATGGGCTTAATGATTTAATATTAATTTGATATTTTACTAACCTTTGGCCTATTTAAAATCAAATTGAATTCACATTTGGATTGATAATGCCTTGGTCTAAATTTAGTCTAAGTTCTTCATCTAAAAATTGGCAGGAACATTGATTTAAATTTTACACGAGAACATTTTAAGTATACTATGGAATTAGTTTAATTTTTATGTTAAGGCATGGTCATGTTTATTAACATGACCAAACCTTATTCTGAAAACCCATGATTATCCCTTTTATGTCCCGAGACCCCCTTCATCCCATTTATTATTCATGTGATCTAAGTTGAACACAAAGTCCTTTTATTATGTTCGTAACTATCAAGTTTTGTGTTTTCAAACTTATCATTTTGGGATCTTTATTCAAGAATTTTTTGGACATTTTTTTTGATAGATCTGAATTTTTTAGACTTTGCATTTTTGACCCTTCACAACTTTTATTCCACAAAATATTTACCCTTTAAAACTTTTATGCAAATATTTGGTCTTTGGGGAAAATGTGTTGGACATTTTATTTAGGATAATTTCCCTAAAACAATACACCTCAGTGTAATTTATCCAAAAGAATAACCTTTGGACCTTTTGCAATTTCCCTTTGCCTTTTTTGAAATTACCCTTTGGGACTTTTGGAATGACCTTTTAAGCTTTGGTCATGGGCACTTTTCCCTATGGAACATACCCTTTAGGCCCATTTTTACCTTGAAATAATTCCTTCATATTTTTTTTCCAATGCATTTTTCCCAATGAAATAGACCCCATGGGATAATTGCTTCAAACATTTTATCCAACAAGATTGGTCTTTGAAAGAATTTTCTTGGACAAAAATCCTGAAAAAATTCCCCTAACAAGATACATGATGTGTACAAAAGGTTTAAAACATTTTCCCCACAACATTTTCATCCAAATAATTTCCTTGAAGCATTGAATTCTATTGGTCTTTTTATGTCACAGTCATTTTATATGTTTTAAACCTATCTTGAGACTTTAGATTAATTTATTAACGTGTATCAATATAAATAAAAACTTTAATCTAAGACTTTGACTTAAGCTTTACATGTACCCCAAGACCTAACTTCAATATTTAATATTGTTTGTAGGAACCAGTCTCACTTGGATTGATGGACATATTTTTATATGATCGTGGTTTTACCCCTTCCAATGTTTCTAAAACTAGTTGCTTGTATTGTAAGATCAATTGAATCTCATTTAGGAATGAACATGATTAGGGTTTGGTGCTTTAAATTTTAAAATGGACCTTTATTAGCCTTTGGTCTGGAGTTAATTAGATCTATTCTAGATCCTGATTGAAACCCTAGTCTAATGTTTTGACTTAGGTTCCTTCTAATTAAATTCAAATTTACATGTTAATAATTATAAGTACCATAGACTTAGCCCAAATTTTACCCTAAGGAATAGGTCATTTTTTTCAACATAATCAAAACTTAGTGTAAAAATATTATGCTTGGTCCTCTCATATCCCATGAATGTGTGGTCCCTTTTACTATGTTCTAACTTAGCCTAAGGCCTTACCCTAAAGTTTCATTGTATTTATTTATATAATGAAACCTTAGGTTATAGAATTATGCTTAGAACTTTTATTATGTTTAGAGTCCCCTTTTATTATGATATAAACTTAGAATAAAATATTGATCCTAAGGTTCATAGTAGTGTTTATTAACATAAAGAAAAGAACTTCGTATTAATATTTTATCCTAAAACCTATGCATTTACCTGATCCTAACTTAAACAATTTACATCTTCATAGGATCAACAACATGCATTTGCTCAAGTAGGATTTATATGATAGAGCGTGGCTATTCAATATTTCAATGATGCCACCAAGATGGTGAAAAGGTAACAAGTGTCATGGTTGCATGCAAGGAATAATGAACAACTAATGGTGACCCACCCCTAAGATTGAGATATGATGATGTGAATTCAATCAAATGATGATGTTCAAATGGTGTATAATGAGGGTGTAATTTTCAATAAATTTCAATAAAATGTGAGACCACCAAGTGGTGCATGTTAAAATAAGAATGAACCTAGAAATGATAAATGGTAGGCCCGAAAACAAGTCTTTAGGAGGTGTTTAAATGTGATGGCCACATAGATGTCAAGGGCATTCATGTGGATGTTAATTGATGGGAATGTAACCATAAAGGTTAAGCTAAGTAAATATTCCTAAGGAAGTATATTAAAATTGATGATAGTGTATATGTCAAAGACATTCATGTAGCTATTTAAAGATAGTTACACAAAAGTCAATTTTAAGATAGTTTTTTGGATCCAAAGATCTATGGGTTGTGTTGAATGAATAGATCAGATGATGCAAGATAAAATATGGTTTTTTGAAAATGAAATGGTCATATATTATACAATGATGAGTAGGATTCCATAGAGATGCCATGGAATTGTCACATCAGATCCATGTGGGTGCAATGTGCCAAATGGGAGACTGTGCGAACCTATTAATGCAAAGTTAGATATGTAAGCTCATGATGTTTGAACTAGATACCACCATTAGAAAAATAATAAAACCTTAAAAAGTATCCTAGTAAATAATTAGAACCCTGATCAAGCCCTATGAATGTTTTACTTGAGCTGATGAGGCTAAATTATCATCTGTGTAAAGGTAATCTTTTCTAGAGTCCATTAGTGAGTAGTCTAACAAGCCATGGCATCTCAAAGGAGAGTTTACTAAGGGAACATGGAATTTTATTTTAAGCTTTGCTTTTGGAAAGTATGAATCAAAGGAAATCTAGGATAGATGATAGTAGGGTAATGGACCTGATCCTAAATAATAGATAAGAGGATTGCTGAAGGCTATGAACATCAACGACCCATGAGGATCTTGTAGCAGCATATGGATCCCAAAGGTTAAGAGACTTAGGAATATCCTTCCTATAGATAAATATTGTCCATTCTAAAAGTGGAATATTTTTTTTGTAAAGTCATGTTTTATTTTTAAAACACACTACCTATAGATCAATCCATTGGTAAATTCTAGTGTATTTCTAAAAAATGTGTGGAAAGGATAGTTGTCCCTATACACATAATTTTTTGATTGATTAGGACTTATCAACATTCTTCCTTGCATATTATAAAAGGATAATTTTCAATTGTATGAGGGAGGGAGTTTTTGATCCAAAAATTTTGAGTAATGAATGCAAGTGAAAAATTATGCAAATATTACCCCTATTCATTTGTGTCATTTTTTATTATGGTTTTTCTTTCACTTTTTTATTCCTATTTCCATATATTAATGGTTCTTATGAATTATTGGTGTGCATCTTTTAATTTCAAAGTTGTTAACTTGTGTCAATGCTAAGTTTATTGAAATTTCTTATGTTTATTTTGTTTCCTTTACTCTTCTTGCATTTGGGATAATGTTGTTCTCTTGTAGGGATAAATATTTAAAGTGAACTTAGTTATTATTTGCAGTTTTCTAATTCCTTAGATGTTGGCCTAATGTGTGATAAGATTTGAGATCATGCTAATTCATGTTATACATTGGTTAAGTGCATGCTTGGATGATATTTAAACTTTTTCATGATGTTTTAGATGAAGATCAACAACAAATCTTTTATGCCCTACCCTTACTTTTTCTCCTTTTAACTAGATCTCTCTAGCTTAATTTTAACTATAAGTTTTCATTTTAGATTAGTCCTTAGATTAGAATTTGATCATAATTTTTTGATGTGAGTTTATATGTATTCACTCGTTATAGAGATAACTAGTTGGCTATAGTGTCTCTCAACTACCAAACTTTATACATATTATGAAACAATCCAATTGCTTTACCTTTATTCCATCAATAAATAATAGGATTTTCACAACCTGTAACTCATGCACTAAATTATTTGAATTTTAAAATGAGAAGTGTTATTTAAACACTCTGAGAACTTGTGATACACATTACGGCATCAATAGGCCTCTTGAAATTTTTATTACATTGTTAGATAAGGTGATGACCACACTTCCTTTAATTAATCATAATTTGCCTCACCATTTACACTAGGTACCATAAGCATTATTGTCATTTTCATTGAATTAATGGACATTTAGATGATAATTTATATGTACTAAGAAATTGTATTGATCAATATGTTAGTAGAGGAATCCTAGAGTTCAAATAGTGATCATTAGGTCCTCATTCACCATACTCTCCTAGATCACACTCCTCTATGATAGAGTTATCATAGGATGTTATTTTTAAGGAACCATTGGTCACTCATCATACAGGACATATTACTTATAGGGAAACCATTTATTAGCAGTCCCATACATAATAGTCTTAGTAATGATGTCAGCCATTTTGTATAATTCAAAATGCACCTCTAGTACATATACCAATTAAGATATTTAAGAACAATTACAGACCCAAAGGTATAGTTTTAGTATAAACACCAATAAATATCTTTGTAAACAACTACAAAGCCTCGAATTTACCTACAATGTGCATACAAATAAAAATATTTGAGATTAAATATCAACCCAAGGGCATAAATTTTAGTTTTATAACCAATAAAGATATATGGAAATTATTATAGAGATCAAAACACATCAATTCATAGACTGATAAAAATATTTTCAAGAAATTAGACAACTTAGAGTGTAGTTTTAGTGCTTTAGCCAATCAATATTTTTTAATCAAAGTCTAAAAAATTATCCTCCATTAATGTATCATAGGTAACTTCAGTTTCACAATCTATGTCTATGCTAACATTGTGTGATAAGTATGGCCACTGGTTTTCCATGTCATCCAGGTTAAGATAGGGCATCTCCCCATCATAAGGTATACATGCAAACATATTGTGTGATATATATATAAACACCATATACTAATAAAAAAACTTAAATCTCATGTATCTATGCTTAAAACATTCATAACACATTTACAAATAAATTAACATTACTCCAACCAAGACCAAATTGTAAAACATCAAACATGTCAAATAATTACCCAAATTTAAGCATATAATAAATTATAAAATATAAACAGATCTAGATGACAATACATAATGCCAAATTAAATAACCACACACACACACACACACATATATTATAACATAATGTAAATACAAATGTGATACATCACTCAGTGATGCAAACATGACTACCGAGACTAACTCCCTCACTCTCACTCTCAAACACATCAACACTAGAACTAGAGGCCTCACTATCTCCATGAGACCTTGATCTATGGTTATGCCTACTCTTTCTCTCTCTCCCTCTCAATACATAGTTAGCTTACCCTTGTACTTATCATACCCCACTAAATTTGCATATAGTCAACTACTTTATGACTACTCAACCCACCTAAATCATCGAGCAAGGGCATGGTCTACCTCTATATCTCCACACATAACTCATATCTATCTATCTATTATTGCTTGCGTCTATGTAATAGTAATTAGTACCATATAATCAAATATGTGAGCATGTACTCCATCTACATTAGTGTCTTGATCCACCAATCCTTCTTCTATATCATTATATGGAATATGTTGGGTAAACTCATGTAGCACCAACTCAATGGTGACCTTCAAATACTCTTCATCTCCTACACCTAAAAGTATCCATGTAACACATAAGAATCCTATTATATCCAAACACATTATCAACATTATGTAAAACATATAACCTAACTATTTAACTTACCATCAACAACCCTTAGGGGATCTACATCTAATACCTTTTCTACAACCATCACATCTCTTAAGAATAAAGGTGCCCACATATGCTCACTCCATTAGGCTAAATAGGCCTTGATTAATCCATGTCATCCACATCTGGTAATCCAATATATTATTCTCACTTTGTCACTAACATAGCATCCAACTCAGTAATCAATGGCCTCAACCTACTCTCTGGTCTTAAAGGATCTCATGAACTCCCCAACCACACTATAAGTGAAGCAAGCACATCTTATACAACATTGAACTATCAATTAACCATTTCACAATGGAACCACTAGTATACATTATCCCACCCAGCACGTATCTATCATCTCACTTGAATCCACCTCAACTATTTTTTATCCTCAAGCCATCTTTGATAGCCCTTGTAAGGTCTCCAGATAATGTCATCTACTCTTAGATTATCTAGGAATTTTTTATAGTAGGTAGTACTCCTCCTCATAGCATTCATATCCCAATCCATCTAATTAAAAATGTATATGGATGAGACCATCCATCTAGTGGATGTGCCACTAGACTGTTCACATCACTGTGCTTGTATGCCCAATAATGCAATAGTGTCAATGCATTGATACCCCCACCACTCATCTCCTATGTAAAGTGGTAAGGTCTTGATACAAATGAGACAACATGGTTTGACCTGAAGAATATATGGTGCCGCGATGCTCAATTCCATACACTATATAATGCATCTTATATGAAATAGATACATCACTCCCATCCATGATAATAAATGATGAGAGTAACATAACTAAAAATTTCTAAGATCATGGAACATTGGTAATAAAAATCAAGGTCAAAAATATGTCACTCTAACTACATGTGTGACAAGTACCTATAGCGATAGAAGTAAAGTACCTAGATTCTCATTATATATATCTCACACTAGTAGCCTCCTGTAATACAATCCACTTCTCAAAAATTGATAACCATAATATTTGATATACATTCTCTAATATCATGATCATCTTTTGCATAGGTACCTAAAATGTAAACATGTATACATTATACCTCTCACATAGTATAATGATCACATGCTTATCTTAGAAAAGTGAAAACCTTGGATAATCTCCATTATTTGACCAACATAAAATCCTTCATATGGGCATCAAATTACAAAAATGTTAACTAAATATAGTATCATTAAAACAAAAACAAAAACAAAAAACTAGAAAATAAAAATAAAAATTAGAACCTAATCAATAATGTTGAGAACCATATTTTGGGCCTATTAAACACTAGTGTTTCCTAGAGGATAATGGCATTGGATAATATCACCACTCTATGGATAATAATGCTAAAAACTAGACACTATCACTCAAAAAGGGACAATAGAGCCACCTTTTCAAAAATAATCCAAAAACAACATTTATCCAATAAAATATGTAAAATAGACAATAAAAATTATTAAACATAGAACAAGTTAGGTTTTATTACTAGGTGAACCTCCTCCCCATCCTAAATAAATGCCTTGACCTCCTCATAGCATGAGAACCTAACATCTCATCTCCTTGGCAAGTTTCTCTTTCTCTCAAAATCAAAGTTTTTACCACTCAAATGATGCAAATGAATTGAATATGATTCAAAATGAAATATTTAAGTTATCACTTACCCAATGCCACCATATTAAGATTACCTCTGTGCACCAATTTTTCTAATTAATACAACTATCTTGTTATTTCCATAGCTCGAGAAATATAACTCTAATTTGTGAACTTTTTCTTACACATGGGACTTGATATAAATACATTCTATACCATATTGGTAAAACCAATCCTCTCATCATTTTAAAACCTAAAAAATGATAAAAATAATTAAATTCTATTAACCACATAATGGACTAAGTACTTACACAACTACACACTAAATTATCAAGCTCTAACATAATACATACATTATTCAAACCTAACACACCATCAAAATTACCATGTACCACTATACCATGTACCACTATAAAAACTAATCCTTACCTCTTTTGGTTACTTATCCTCATCATAGTATTCTCTCCCTCACAAAAAGGGTGGAAAATATGTATATATTGCTTCAAACATATAGGGTCACATTTAAATTTTTAGACATGTAGGCTTATAGAGTTAGATTTTTAGAGATAAAAACATAGAGTTCTATATAGGTTTATAAAAGATTTCAAATACATGTCTCATTCAAATTTACAAACACACAAGTCTACACAAGTTTTTCATAGGTTTACATAGGCATCCAAAGTTATAGATTTTCATATTAAATAGACATACAGGTCTACACAAGTTTACATATACATTTAGTTACATATATTATATTAAAAAACAAGTATACATAGGTTTATACATGAATTTTGATATACAAATTCACATTTCTACATAGTTTTTCATAGGTTTACATAGGCATCTAGAGTTATAATGTTCTAGATTATATGGACATACAAGCTAAAAAAAGTTTGTAAAGACATTCTGTTGCATAGCTTATTTAGATTATATAGACATATAATTTTACATAGTATTACATAGGCATTCAGTTACACAACTCATTGAGATATACAGACACACAAGTCTACACAATTCTTTCATAGGTTTACATAGGCATCTAGAGTTACAAATTTTTGTATTTATGGATGCACATGTCCACACAGGTTTTAGTAGGTTTACATAGATATTCAAATGTATAATCTATTAATATATATGACATTGACACATGTATACTATTGTATTTATATATTGAGATACATAACTACATGACATAGATATTAGTATTAGGGGCACAATGTAAAGAGTGTGTTCTTGATCCCCATTTTTAGGCTTATCGAGTTACTATTGGCCAATATTTCTCAACATAAAAATATTTTTCCCATATATCATAAACATATTAATATATATACATGATTTAGGGATTAAGGGAAGGAATTACTTCCTTTAGGGCTTTTTTCTCATTTGTCTTTTTTCAAGGAGTCCAAAAATATAGAAAACCAATAATGGAATTGATTTTCATAGATTGGATAATGAGCTAAGTTCATAATTAGAGACCTTTAAAGGTCTAAGTTACGTCATGATATTCCTAATTCACTCAATTAAAAGAATTCACAAGTATAAACCAAGTATAAGCCTTTAAAGATGATCTAGCAGTGTGGGACATGCCTAGGGACTTTACATTAAAGCGACATCAAATAGCCATTTGGATTCAAAAAGTCCTACACAAATTTTAAGATGAATGTAAGGATTATGAGTGGCATGATCTTATAGTCCATCATCAAAGATAAAATCACATGGGTGATCTCATGAAGTGAACAAGTCAAAAAATATCTATAGTGTGTGTTTAATCATGTAGTTGAGGATCAAAGGTGAGTTTGAGGTCAAAAGGTTAGAGGATCTTGAGATGGAATGAAATGATGACAAGTTTCATGATAAAAATGAATCAAAGGATCAATGATTCATGTTTGACCTTAAAAATTAAATATCAATAGAGTGCATCCAACTAGGCAAAGGAGATCAATAGTGTGAATCAAGTCAAAAGTTTAATGATCTTAGATTGCATTTGAGGCTATCATGTGCTAGAAAAGTGGTAACCAAATGAATATTGGTAGTAATATCCATATATTAATTGTAGGGTTTCCAAGTTTCATAGTTTGAGAAGCCTGAATCAAATATCGATGAAGCAAATTCACTCAAGTTTCAAAAGGCACAAGATGGTGACACATATTTGAATTTATGATTGTCATTTTTTAAATATGATAAATAGCATGGCAAGGATGACACATAAGTAGACACATCAAATCAAAATATTTTATGGACCTAGATGGGTAAATATATAGATCCGAGATCCAAATATGATTTATGTCAAGCCAGAGTAGATATTTCATGTTCAAGGGCTACCATTAAAGCTCATTTTGGACCTCTAGTTTGAATGTTTAGAACTTGTAGGACTAATTTTATGAGGTTGTAATGTGTTTCCATGACTGTTTCCATTATCTTTTGAAAGGGGGTCCATGTTTATAATGAGTTATTTGCTTATATAATGTTCAGAGGTACAATAGGTTTATTGAAACTTAATAGAAATAAAGAATGAGGCTTAGCATGTGGTATATCTTCATTAAAATGACAACTATATGGAAACCAATAAATGGGATTGGTTTTCATCTATATTAGACCTCTGTCTATCATTTGAATTAGGATTAGAGTTGTGATTATGAAAAAAATTATCCTATCTTTCAACACGGTCATATATTTAACAAATAGTTACCTACATCCACTTAAAGAAAACATAGTCATGGCTCTGTTAAGTCCATAGATATTAGGATTTTGTCCTTGTAATGAATCCAAGTGAAGGGTGGAGTAGAAGTTCCAAGAAAGATATTTGGGGATTGGAGAATGTATGTGGAGCATTCAATTCTTGTTTATAGCCTTTAAATATTTTCCCTTATTGGTTAGATCATGACTCATCATCCTCAACAAATTCTTGTCTTCTAGTGTATTTCTCAGCAAATGAGAAGGATGGAAGGCTATTGGAGCTAATGAAGGTTAAAATTGTCAAAAAATATTTGTTTGAATTGGTAAAAAAGTTGTTGTGAATTCATTTAAAAGTGGTGGAAGCCCATTTATTTATTTATAATGGCGTGCTCCTCCTCTCTCTTTCTCTTTTCTCTATATCTCTCATTTTTCTTCCCTGTGAGAGACACTATTGAATAATTCTCATTTTATGGGGAGAAGAGACTCTAATTTGATAAGGTGAAACCCTAAAAAAAATTTAATAAATGACCTCTTGAAGCTAATAAATATTTTATTTACCTATTTCTTGCGCCTAAATTGTGTTTAGTAAGCTTGTGTATGATGGCATTATGAAGGAGTGTCTTCCATATCCATTGTCCTTCTTTCTTGCCTATTTTAGGTGTTTTAAAGTTAGTTGTAGGTTTGAAATTGTGAAATTTCCACCATTGGTGTAATATTAGTGTGAATATTATAATTCCTCTTTGCTTCATTCATTTCTTGATGAACCTATTTCATGAAACACTTATGCAATTAGCTAGTTTGTGAGATTGTGTGAGCTATCATTATCTTATGCTCCATAAATGTTTATTTCATGCGTATGTGAGTTCTCATTCAAATTTGGTGTATAAAATTTTATATTTTTTATTAACATTTTTCCCTCTCTCTCTATCCCTTTTCTAAGTAGTAGCATTAGTCTAGGTGATCCATCAAGAGGAATCTAGCCTTCTCCAGAGATTCAACCCCACAACAAGATACACATAGCCTATATTTTTTAGGTAGCGTGGATAGGAGTGGGAGAGCCTAAATAGCTCTCTCAAAAAGTTGAAATTATATGACACAATAGTTACTTGCATTCTTGTTGGGACTACTATGTTTTTCACTAAGTGAAGAGTTTTGGTGTTCTCTTCATCCAATCAGTCTTTAGAGGAATCTGTGTAAACATCACTGGTGACTCCAAGTATTCATTATCTATTTTAAGTATCACAAGTTCCTAATCATAATTATTTGATATTTATCATCACCCATTTGATCAAATTTCATTTTATTTCACTCCTTATCATTCATATCAGATTATAAATGTTTATGGACTCTTCCAAGTGGCTCTCAAGATTTAGTGTATTAGCCTTTGTAGAGTTTGGCTCTCTCTAGTCAACTAAAAAAGAGTCTTAGGGAGATAAAAGTTTATCTTGAAAAATAATTTAATGAGATTGATAATGTGGAAGAGTGTTATAGGCAACAAGAACATATTTAACACTAAGATTTTGTTCAGGGGCAAGAGTTGAGGTTTCATAAAGAGTGTTTAGCTAGGCAAGACCAAGCTAGGAAATAAAATGACTATTAGTTATTCTTAAGAGTTATATTAACTAACCATAGAACCAAATTACACAATCCTATTATTATTTATGCTCAAACCCAACCCGTTAGTACACCTTATCAAATCCCATCTTGGTTAAGAGTCAAGAAAATCATTAAAGACCATTTAGCTAAAGAACATCAAGTCATCCCATCATGGATATTCTCATATTATACCCTCTATTATTAAACCACCCTTTCCTAAAATAATTAAAGAAGAGGATAATGTGGTTAATATATATGCATTTCCATCATGTAAATAAATAAAAGAGGGTATATAGAATAAAGAGAAGGTGTTAGTTGAGGTAGTCTAAGAGGCAATCTTAGAGGAAGGGGAGCTAGTTGTGAAAGAAGTGAGTCAAGAAACCATAGCTTATCCCAATGACATTTATATATAAGATCTATATAAATATTCTTCCTTTCCCCAAGAACCATTTATAAGATATTTCAAAGTCCCTAGTTGGAAGGATACTCTCTTAGCTTTCGAGCAAGGTGAACTTTTTCACTGTCCCACCATTTCCCTCTTAGGTTTTATCTGATTTTATAAAGGATAAATGAGGAACTCGAAGTCATAGGTAAGCCACAAGAGTAAAATACAAATTTATATGCTGAGGAGATGATGATAGGTATCCTAATTCATTCAAAGGAGGAAAAGCTAGGTTTAGACCAACCTTCATCACATGGTTTTAACACTAATGAATTAGAGGATTAAGGGGTCAATCGGTCAATTGATCATGTTAAAGAGGTCATAGATAAACAAGAAAAAGAAATAGAGGATAAATAGGATAATAATGAAGTATGTAAATAGTTATACCATGACTTTATGGACTAGGTAGAGGTTATAAACCAACACATGCCTCCTCTAGAGCATGGTAATGAACTTGAAAATAAAGTTATAGGAGCTAACCAATCTCAAGATGAATTTTACATGAAGGAAATACTTATGTCTTCAAGAATGAAGGGGAATGGTTATATTAAGAACTAAAATAATATGAAAATTTTAACCTTAAATGGATTGGTGAGATTTTATGTGGATTCTTCCAAGGTGAGTGGAATGAGGATGATGTTAAGGTCAGTTTTGTCCTAAATGACCAAGAAGAAGCTGGCTTTTAAGATGAATTAGAAATTTTTGCGTAGGGCTAGATAGTCAACCTTCATTTTTAAAATATCCATTAAGTGAGAAGATTGGAAGTGCTCCTATGGTCTAACATGAAGAAAAAATTGAAGAAATGGACCGATATGTCTACATTGGAGACATGTTTATCCCTTTTCATCTATTAGAGAGAACATCAAAAGGATTGGCAATCAATAAACTTAGGTCACCCATTTTGGTACCTCAAAAGCAAGGCATTTACCATCTAGGTGCATTAAAATTAAATGATTTTTAGTGTTTCCCATTTGATCTAGGAGGAAAGTACTCGTAGGTTACAACCTTGTATAATTGCCTCATGCACAATGTTACTTATTTCTTTTTGTCCTCATTACTTAAAAGAATTATTTTCAAAAGAGGTAAGCCTTGTATCATCTTCATATCATTTGGTAAGGAAAGACCTATGATCCCATATGCCCAATGGATCAAACAAGAAAACTGATATGGGTTATCAAGCATAATAGGCATGTTTTCTAGTCAAGATGCCATAACTATTAACCAAAATTGACCAACATACAAAGATTTTTCTTGTATAGCATAGAAATATTCATTGATATCCATGATTTAGGGATCAAGGAAATTAATTACTCCGTTCAAGGCATTTTGATCATTTGTCTTTTCTCAATGAGTCAAACTATATATAAAACCAATAAGGGAATTGGTTTTGATAGATAGGACAATGAGCTAATTTCACAATGAACCAACCTTAAAGGTATAAGTTCATTCCTGATTTACCTAGTTCACTTGAGAAAAAGAATTCACAAGTTCAAGCCAAGTATAAGCCTTCAAAGATGATCTAGTAGTGTGCAATCTACCCGAAGATGTCAAATTAAAGCCATAGTAAATAGTCATTTGTATTAAAAAAATCCTCAACAAATTTCAAGTTGAATGTAGGGTTGCCAAGTAGCATGATATTAGAGACCAACATCAAGGATCAATGACATGTGGGAAATATTAAGAAGTAAATAAAGATTTATGATGTGTATTTAATTATGTAGTTGAGGATCAATGGTGAGCTCAAAGTCAAAAGGTTAGAGGATCTTAAGATGGAACACAATGGTGATAAGTGTCACAATCATATTGAATAAAAAGATAAATAACACAAATTTGATATTACAAATCAAAGATTTATAGAGTTCATCCAACCATGCAAAGGAGATTGACAGTGTAAATTAGGTCAAAATGTTAATGAACCTATATTGCACACAAGGCTACCACATGGTACAAAAGTGGTAACTAGATGAAGACTATAAATAAAATCCACAGATTGAATGTGGGGTTGTGAAGCGTCATAATTTTATAAGTCTAAATCAAAGATATATGAAGAAACTTAAATCAAGTTCTAGGAGACAAAGGTTGGTGACATGTGTCTAAATTTATGACAATAATATTTTTAAATATGATAAATAGTGTGCTGAGGATTCCACATAGGCATGCACATCAGATCAAAAAAAAAATTAAACCAAAATGGGAAATGTATAGAATTGAGATCCAAATATGAATCATGTCAATCCAAATTAGATATTTCAATTTTGGGGGCCACCATTAAATCTCAATCTAGACCTAAGGTTTGAAGATTTAGAACTTGAAGGACTTGTTTTCTAAGGTCGCAATGAATTTCCATGACTGTGTCCATTGTCTTTTGAAAGGGGGTCCATGAATATAATGAGTTCTTGGATTCCATAATGTTCGTAGGTACAATAGGTTTATTTAAACCTAATAGAGATAAAGAATGAGGCCTAGCATATGGAAAATATTCATTGAAATGATGACTATATGAAAGATAATAAATGGGATTGGTTTTCATCTATAATAGACATATATCTAAAGTTTGAAGTAGGAGCATAGTTGTGATTATGAAAATAAGTATCTTCTCTTTTGACATGGTCATATGATCAATAAATAGGTACCTATAGCCACTTAAAATAGACATAGTTATGGATCTATCAAGTTAGTGTATATGATGATTTTGTCCTTATAATGAAGCTAAGTGGAGGGTGGCATAGAAGTTACAATAAAGATATTTGGGGATTGGAGACTGTATGTGGAACATTGAATTCATTTTCATAGCCTTTGAATATTTTCCCTTCTTGGTAAGATCATGACTCATAATCCTTGACAAATTCTTGTCTTCTAGTGTTTTTATCCGCCAATGATAAGGATGAAAAGCTATTGGAGAATGAAGGTTAATATTGTCAAGTAGGATTGGTTTGAATTGATTAAAAAGTGGTTAGAAATTAATTTGAAGGTGGTGGTATCCCATTTATTTATTTTTGATGGCATCCTCCTCCTCTCTCTTTCCCTTTTTTGTAACTCTTCCATTTCTCTTCTTGATGAAAAACACACTCTCAAAGAATTCTCATTTTTGGGGGAGAAGAGACTCTCATTTGATAAGATTGAATGCTATTAACATTTTCATGAAATATCTCTTGAATCAAATAAATATTTTATTTACCTATCGCTTGCCCCTGCATTATGTTTAGTAAGCTTGTGCATGATGGCATTGTGAAGAAGTGTCTTCCATGTCCATTGTCCTTCTTTCTTTCCTAAGTTTAGGTGTTTTAAAGTTAGTTACTAGTTTGAACTTGTGATATTTATACCATTGGTGTAAACTTAGTTTGAATATTAGAATTCCTCTTTGCTTCACTTATTTCTTAGTGAGCTTAGTACATGAAACACTTATGCAATTAGTTAGTTTGTGAGATTGTGTGAACTAGTATTATGTTATGCTCCATCAGTGTTTATTTCATGCTTATGTGATTTCTCATTTAAATTTGGTACATCAACTTTTATCTATCTTAGTAACCCTTTACCCTCTCTCTATCCCTTTTTTAGGTAGTAACATTATTCTAGGTGATCCATCAAGAGAAAGCTAACCTTCTCTAGAGGTTCAACCCCACAACAGGGTACCCATAGCCTAGGGTTGTTCCCATATTATCAATAGGTGTGGGAGATCCTAAATAACTCACCCACAAGTGTGTAATTCTATGTCATAATAGTTACACTAGTATCATCACCATTTTTTCACTACATTGAGTCAGATGCCCATCTATAGTGGTTGATCCATAGCAGTACACTAGAGTCAATTTATGTTACTCATATTCATAGTGGGGGAAAGTGAGACTTGTTTCTCCATAGATTTATTTTACATTACTTATATTCAGAGTGAGGGTATGTGAGCCTTGTTCTCCACACCTTTAATTTACATTACTAAGATTCAAAGTGGTAAAAAATGAGCCTTATTTCTCCATGCATTCAATTTATAGTACACAGATTTAGAGTGAGAAAAAGTGAGTCTTCTTTCTCCACACATTCAACTTACACTCTTATTTTTAGTATAGGGTACATTCACATCATATGCTTCCTTTCACATATTGCACTCTAGTTATCAACCACTTCTATTGCCAAGAAGTGGACCAAATCTAGATTACATTCACATAATTAAGTACATGTATACATTTATATTTTATCTTACTCTAGTACTTATATTTCATTACATTACTAGAATAAAAGGGGGAAAACTATAAACGCCCTAATTTGGTTAGGAAACCACAAGTACTATGTCTTTTATTTCTCTATCACACAAAGGGTCTTAGTGATGGTTATAGTCCTTGTTCACATAGTCTCTGTGAGTATTTTGGTATTTCTTATGCCTTTTTCTCCCTCTTTTTGATAGCCCCAACAATCACAAGTCTCATTTTCCCAGTCTTAATGACCCCTATCCTATCATCCCTAAATTTTTCTCTATTTTGAGCCTTAGGACATTCATGCCATTTTTAGGACAATATCACCACATGCAACTATTGTCCACGTTTTCCTTTAGTGTTCGATGAGACCTTTCACCTATGTTTGAGTCTTGACCCCTCCATGACCCTTATCTTATATGTTTTTATGTATTTTTCATGACTCTTTGGCCAACTAACAAGGTATTATATTCTATACAAATATATTCCTATATAAATATCCTCACAAGTAATTTTACATCTATCACTTACTATTGTGACACTTATTTACATAAAATAAACCAATAATATAGCTCAAATACTCTGCATAATACTCAACATTAACACTTAAACATTTGCATGTTTTATCAAAGAAGGGCCTAGGAAAAATTTATCCTAGCATATCATACAAGTTGATGCTGCACATTCACTAAGGAAAAACTAGATGCAATCTTAGACCCATAACATTGGGGTTAATATAGGTAGTGTTTAGAATAATAGGGGTTCTACTCCATGTGATTGTAACATCCCACAACCTAATTTTTCCTTTCCTTTTGAATTTGATTATTTCATTATTTCATGGGTGAAGATATTCATTAGGTTTTTGGAGAAGAATCAAACAAAATAATGATACAAGTGAGCCCCTGTGTAATAGGAAATCACATATATGACCCTCAGGAACTCTTATAGCTTCTCTAAAAGTTAAAAATAATCATTATACGAAGGACATTATCACCATGTTTAGATGTTAGTGCCACACGGTGCTACTCTCCTTAAGGGGTCACTATTAACTAGAGCTACATCTCAAAAAATTCAACATATGAAATATTCCTCTCTATCTACTCAGTCATCTCCAGTATTCAAATCTATGAGAAACTCTATATATATATAGATAAGTCCACTTTCTCCTTGTATTTACTATTTTTGGAAATTTAAATAGATTCAATAAATTCTAATTTTATTCTAGATTAAAACAAACCCAACTCTTTAATCTATGTTAGGATTTACATAGTAAAACCCTAAAAGGTTAAAATAGCAATATACCCTCAACTATTCTTATGGGCATTAGATCTAGTCTATCCTCTACAATGGACCCATATCCCAAAAATAGTGGCATCCATCTATGACAACCCCATAATAATAATAATAATAATAATAATAATAATAATAATAATAATAATAATAATAATACAATGGTATCCCCCACATCATCTACATTAGGTATATCTATCACAATATCTCACCTTGTCACTTGAATCATAACCAACTCAGCTACTATGGGTCTTAATCTACTACCTGGCCTCATTGGTGCCTGACTATTCCTCACCCATACCCATGGTGTGGAAGGAACATCCTAGACTAAAAGAAATACCATAAAACCCAATAATATTGGAACCTCTAAAAAATAATGGTCCATTTATCATGCAATTTATATCCCACTTGAATCTATCTCAAATGCATTCCATCTTTGGGCCATACCTAAAATGCCTTGTAAGGTCTCCAAATAATTTATCTATCACCCAATCCAGTACCCATCAACAATGCATCATAATCCTTGATCACACAAGAGTTTTCCCATACCATATCTCTACAAATACATGTGGGTGTGCCCAATTTGGACATTGAAACCCCTCAATCCTAGCCACTACAATGTTATCATAGGACAAAAAATGAAATAATGTAAAAGATCAAATCCCACCACCACACAAATCTTGAGTAAAATGGTATAAATACCTATATAAGTGGGATAACATTGTGTGACCCCACAATTATATGGTCTCATGATATTTTATGTCATACACAAGCCCATGCACCCTTTATTAAATGGACACTCTTATATCATCCAAATCAAAAAATGAATCAAGTTCACCACTAACAAAATTTTCAACCATAGAACATTAGCTATAACAATCATAAATAATAATAATAATAAATAATTGCTACTCCTTTGATGATGGGTCCCCATAGGTATGGACACAAAATACCTTGAGGTTTTTTCTATAGCTATATCCCTAGTTACCTCCTATAATATTTCCCACTAACCAATAATGGACAATGTAAGTATCATGTACACATCCTCTAGGGTAACAATAATCTCCCTAGTGGGAAGCCAAAAAGTACAATTATCGGTATTCCATTTATCACACAATGTATTTATCATATGGAAATCATAGGGCATAGGTTCAAGTAATGAAATATAACCCAATCCATCCTTACCCATAACTTATCTCTCATCTTATATCAATGACAACCCATCTAAGCACTCCATTCTCTAACCACTACAAAACTCCCTCGTACACACATCCACCTAAAAAATGCATAGAATCAAACATTAGAATCTATAAATGAAAAATATACATTCTAAATCAATCATTAAATATAATTTATAATAAAAAATTATAGTGTTTAGTCTATATGACATTAGCATTATAGAAAAGACACTAGTCCTAGATATTTGTACGGTCCCTAGATGGTAAAAAACCAACCTAGGAAATTAGTTCTATCCTTGGCACACTACCATAACCCTACCAAAAAAGGGTCCTAATTTAGATAAGTATGCTAAAAATTATAAAATTCTTAATCAACAAGTATCAAATTATGTAAAATGAGGGGATCCTTACTAGAGTAATGTCCTCATCATCCTGGATAAGTTCCTCCACCTCCTCATAGTGGGTCAATTTCATTCCACATCTCTTCAGCATATTTATTAGCTTAGACCAACAATTATCTAAAATCAAAAGACTCAAATTATTTTTGATTTAAATTAGTCACCCTATTTAAACCATGTTTTAAAAAATGTCACCTACTTAAGGTCTCTCCTACACATGATTTTCTTTTACTGTTATCCAAATCTTCCAATCATAATATATCATGAACTATAGTTTGAATTTAAAATTTATTTCTCATGTGAAATATTTAATAATAATATCCCATACACCATACTAGTTACACTTTTGTTCCACTTGATTTGACTCTCTAAATGATAAAACCCATATTTCCTTAGCAGACTCACTATAGACCATGGGTATATCTTAGTCCCAATTTACAAGTGATTCCTCTATGATGGAAAAAATATTTATCTTATAATCATATTATCAACAATAATTATCATGAACATGCCTACCGATATCTATTTTTTTGATACCCTTATCAGATTTTCAAAATTATTAACAAAAAAGGGGGATATATAAACTATTCACACCAACATAATTGAATCAAATTTCCTTATTCAGTGACTTGGATTTTTTGATTTAGTGACTAAGGTATTAAGATACATATATTGGCTTAGATATATAGATTGAATTATATTTTAGATAAACATATTGACTCAAATATTTAGATAAATAGACTGGCTCTAATATTCAGATACATAGATTGGCTCAGATATTTAGATACATGGATTGGCTTAGATATAAAGATACATAGATTGGCTTAGATATTTAGATACATAGATTGGCTCAAATATTAAGATACACATACTAGCTCAATTATTTAGATAAATATATTGGCTTAGATACACATATTAACTCAAATATTCAGATACATAGACCAACTCATATATTTAAATGCATAGATTAGCTCATATATTAAGATACATAAAATTTCTCAAACATTCAGATACATCAATTGGTTTATATATATAGATTGGTTAAAATATTTATAAACATAGATTTATTTAGTGACTGAGATATATAGACACACAATTTTCTTTACTCAGACACTCAGATAGTTATATGACCATATGCATATTTTGACCCAAATTTCAAGGGTCCTACAACATTGGTTGATATTTTTAGATTTTACATAAGATTTTGACACACATCCATAATTATATTATGACTATGGGGGAAAATACATGTTACATTTTCCCTATAGATACATATAACTTTATGCACATGATATATAGTTGTATTAATTAGATATTAGGTTTGGGTCATGATGTAGGGCACATGTCCTTGACCCTATAAGATTTCAATAGGTTATATAGATGTAATGGTAAATCATAACATTCTATATGCATAGATTACCATATTACACTTATATTATCACCATGATTTCACTAGATTTGGTCAAATGCCCATTTACAATGGTTGATGCATAGTTTCACACCAGTCCTAAATTACACCAATTTCTATATGACATAGGTTAAACAACAATATTAAGCTTTGAGCACATCTAATTCTTACACTCAGTTACATGTTAGAGTTGGGGAATGTATGGCTTGTTCCTTCACATTCATAGATTAATTCTATAACTTAGTTACATGTTAGAGTGTGGAAAAATAGGGCTTGTTTCTCCATAGTTACATATTACTCTTGAAACATAATCGCATATCAAAGTGGGGAAAATATAGATTTATTTATCACAATATATTCAGTACATGAGACACCCACATTATGGATTTAATTTTCACAAAAAGTTTCCCAAATGCTTTTCCACGTGGGCTAGGTATAGAACACATCCATATAGGTAAGTACATGTATACATTTTAATTTACTTTTACTCTATTAATTTCATCTCCATGCATTAATAGAATAAGTAGGGGGGTCAAATTTACACACCCTAATTTTGTCAATAAACATAAGTATTATGTATTTTGTATCACTTTCATAATAAGTTCTTCATGTTTAATGAAGGTCTTGTTCACATGGTCACTTTGGTATTTTGGGTCCTTATTGTTACTCACATTCCCTACTTATTTCACCCTTAGTGGTCTTACGTTATGTTATCCTAGTTATAAGGGGCTCCTATCCATTTTTCCTAGTAACTACCCAATTTATTGCCTATACGACAATAGGGTGGCCCTAGATAGTAATGCACTATGCAAGTAACCACTTTAGTGCTATTGTCCAACAGACACACTTTTAGCTCATTTGGGGTCCTTAACCTTCCGTTTGGTTTGTTTTTATTATTTTATCTATATTTTTACCTTGTTAAATTGTGAATAAGCATCTTACATTCAAATTAAATATCTTACTATATAAATATCCACATAAGGCATTTTACATCTAGCACTTATTACTTTGGTACATAATGACATAAAAATTAGTCAATAGTATAACTTAGAACTATGCACATTACTTAGCATCACACATAGATATACATTCTTTATCAAAGAAGGGACTAATCAAAATTCATGCTAGCATACCATTCATCTTAATGATGCACATTCCCTAAGGGAGAACTACATACAATATGAGACCCCTATCATTGAGGTTAATGTAGGTAGTGGTTAGAATAGTAGAGTTTTGCATCATGTGATTGTAATATCCCACAACCCACTTTTACCTTTCTTTTTTCATTTGATTATATTTTTTTTCATGTGTGTATGTGTTCATTAGAATTTTGAATGGAAATCAACCAAACAAGCACACAAAAGGATTACTAAAATCTCTTGAGCACACCTACAATACCTTAAATCCCCCTTACATCATCCCTAGAAATATTAGGACCCTTATCTAAAAGAATACACTAGACAATTATTTTAGACACTAGTATAGTTATATATTATCCCTTTCACCATGTTAATGTCCTAAGGTATTCAAATTTATAGTTATAGAATGAAAGGACTTTAGATTCTTCTTCTGACCTCTTTTAACATTCCCATCATTTGGTGATGGCTATTTTATTATAGATAAGTGAATCTTCTCCTTACACTCATTATTTTAATTAAATCAATTAGATTAGCTATTTATAATGTGTGTGTGTGTGTGTGTGTGTGTGTGTGTGTGTGTGTGTGTGTGTGTGTGTGTGTGTGTGTGTGTGTGTGTGTGTGTGTGTGTGTGTGTGTGTGTGTGTGTGTGTTTGACCTCTTTACTCAACCCTTTAATAATCTATTATTTACACTATTAAACACCTTAAATTTTGAATCAGATTCAACCATTGATGTAACCTCATAATTATTTTTTAAATTATCTCTTCCCACCACTCTTATATTTTTGTTAGCATTGGTTTCTACCACATAAATGGATACTTTACTCTAGACAATAGATAACTTAAATCTATGTGGTTCCACCAAATGTTTACATAAAATGAGAAGCTTTTAAATACATTAGGTTTATTTTCCTCAATTAAATTTTAATTATGACAAATTGATGCATAGGTTAGTACTTTTTATATTTATTTATCTTACGAATTCATAAACAAAAAGTATTGTGTTAATTCATACTAATCAGTACACAATACATACTAAATTTTACTATAACTTCTATTTATTTATATCAATATAATAATAACATCTAATTACAAGTTCCACAAATCTATATATTATTATAGTCCCATACTATTTATTAAATTTCACTCTTTAATATGATATTACAAAGTCTACTCTACTCTGTAACCTTTTTTCCACTTCTCTATCACACTTTGACTCTTCTAGTATGCTATATATAATCTATTAAAATGTTGCAATATAAACATTGACTAGATACCTTAAAATTTAATGGTCACATCTATTTGAGGCATTCCTTTTATCTAATAAATTTATCATATATTACCATAAGGATCAATATGTTACATTTTTCCCAGTAAGTAGAATCATCTATTTTATAGTCTTGGAGATGTATTTTTATATTATGGAAAAGGGAAAGATTATGTGGTATCAATTACTTGGTCTTTAGTAGATTTAAAATGTTGTTAAACAACACCATCAAGAAGAATTGTTAGATGTGGATGTGAAGGAGGAGGAAAATTCAAATGACCTTTACTTTATGCTATGAGAGGGGGGGGGGTCACCTTAGTTCTTGTAATAGTGACAATGTATATGTCCTTAGAGGTAAATTATCTATCACCACCTTTAGGAAAGGCAGATGAAAAAATATAAAAATGTATAGTGTGAGAGTGGTTAGGATTCTTTGATTGGAAATGGAGATCATATTATATATTTTTAATCGTGTATCTCTATGGATTTATTTTATTCACATTTGTATCACTATTTTCCACTAAATCATTTTTAGGTGTATTAACATCTTGAATGGAAAAAATATTAATCAAGACTTGAATCTTAATCCTTAATTGAATACATCTATTTGTTTAATGGCCTATGCATTGGTTATAATTGAAAATTTGATGAGAATTAAATCCAATAGGCTAATTTATATTCATATCAAAATTTAATTCTAAAATGACCTCAACTCACAATAATTCCTCCCACATAAAAGGTGAGTAAAAACTTGAGAAGGTAACAATAAGTTTTCAAATACAATAAATAGCCAGTCAAATGAAAATAACAATTGCAAGGTGATGTGACAATGCATGATAAATAAATGTTGCCCTTAGTTTTCCCATACATGATTATAACTAGGATACAATAGATCATATAAATGATAATAATTTTCCCATAGGTAGTTATAATTAGTAGCAAGACCGATGAACACTAATTTTCCCATAAGCAGTTATAATCAGGCTTACATAAACCAACTTGATATAGGATGGAAGATGAAATATATCTTCCTAGGTTAGCTATCACACTACTTTCATAGACTATCATTATAAACATAGATTGGATTGATTGTTGAAACTTGATTGGAATCCCCTTGTAAAAGGTGTAGGAAGGACAAAAGCAACCAAGATCAAAATAGGATTGGATAAGATGACTAAAAATAGCCTTTGGTTTAGATAGGAATTGAATGGCATTTCTTTAGGATAATGGTGTTTTTTGATAGATTGGATAAAATGGTAAGAGGGTTTCCCTCAAGTGATGGGATTATTTTCAAGGATATGATATAATGGAAAATGAAATGGTATGGCACATGTTTTTGGCCTAGGTGATTTTTGGTTTTTGATGTGTTTGGCCTATGTATGGTAAATGGAATATGATTCTCTTATTCCTACTAAAGTGGAGATGCATGTCTTGATCAATAAAAGATATAAAAAAAATCAATCATGTTAATTTATATCCCACACCTTGTCTAAATAGTTACTCTATCAAGAACTACATAAAGATTTGGATGCAAATGATGTTATTGTGCTCTTCATTAGTAATTGATTATGATTCCTTTAAGAATGAAGACAAGGTGTCTTTATAGCCTCTACAAATGAAAGTGTGACTATGGATGGTAAACAAGGAAAAATAATGGATTTTAGGTTTGATTATGAAATGGAATGGTAGATGATAATGGAATGTGTAAGGTTGGGAAATAAATGAAGATCAAGATGTTCAAGCACATGTAATGTTGAGGCTAGATTTGACATAACTTTGGATGTGATGGGGCCAAAGAATTCTAGATATTATCTTGATATGACCAATAGATTATCTTATTATTTAGGTGTGAGAGTAGCTACCATATGATTAGGCTATAGATTGGAAGCTATATTGATGTCATTTTTGAGTTTGTCTTCATCAAGTAGTGATAAAATTTTGTGCTTAGCTATTGGCACCTCAAGGAGTTTTTCACCAATAAAGTTATCTTGATTATCCAATATCACCTTTTATAAGGTTTCACTAATGAACATTTACTTTTGACTTTGATTGTCTTCTGGTGATTCTATAAAATTTTCACTAGAAGATGTTGAATTTGAACTTTGATTGTTCCCTATTGCCTTTGAAAACATTTCATTAGGAGTGTGTTCTTTTGATAAATGAATGTGGTCTTGACCTCTTTTCTATTTTTCAACTACTATGTTTCCATCGATGTAGTTTAATAAAGTGTTATTTTTTAGTCCCTATTGACACTTATGGGAGATAGAATGTCAATAATATGGTTATGTTGGTTGACAGTAGTAGAATAGGGGCTGGTTACATGATCCTCATATAAGATACTAGGGGAACTTGTGGTAATGCTAAAGTAATGATCCTTCAGAATTACATAAGGATTAAAAATGTAATCAAACTGATCTTCAGTGCATGCATAACCAATATTATAATAGTCATAAATGTATTTTATTTTTGAATCTAATTTTAACTCAAAGGACTCTAAATCTAATGTCAAGATTGATGTTTATTTTGATGCTAAATCAAATGTCAATTCAAGAATATAAATTGACTATAATTCTAATTCTTCAATCGATGGGTACTTTGTTATAATGATGTCTTGTTGAATGTTTGGTATTGGATAAGTAATGATTTGTGATGGCATAATGGGCTCCACAAAAATTGGTTTTTCAGAGTGGGACTCCTTTAGGATGGAAAAAAGGTCAAAAGATAACTCTTTAGAGACTGGCTTGTCAAAGGGAGACCTTTAAAAATAGGCATATGATCAAGGTAATGATTTTCCCAAAATTGGTTATAATCATTAAGAAGTGACTCAACAAAGACTGGTTCATTAGACTGAGACTTGTCAACAATAAGTATATGATAGAAAGGTGATTCATCATAGGTTGACTTATCACAAATGATTGGTTCAACAAAATCATCTTGGATTGGTTGGTTCTCTTGGCCTTGGTTTCTATTAAGTTGAAAATTACTAATTTTGAACATAGTTTGGTATTTAAATGATTGGTTTGGTTGAGGTTGTGATTGGATTGGTTGTGGTTTTCTAAATGGATGAAGAATGATTAGTGGATGGATAATGATATGGAATTGTGGATCATGATTTCTCACATGAGCCAAAGGATGAAGTCCTAAAATGGTAACAATGAGGTAGTGTGAGGCTTGGTTTTCACATAAGCCAAAGGATTACATCCTTGTATAGAAATGGCATGGCATTTTGGAGCCTGATTGCTCACATAATCCAAAGGATGAGGTCCTAGAAGGATATGTTTGGGGTATTTTGGAGATTAGTAGCTCACACAAGCCAAAGCATCTATGTCCTCCTCATAAACCATATCATCACAATATCGAGTTGGATCATAAGTTGATTCTTGACTATGTTCCATGTAATGATTATCATACAAAGGGTATGGATCCATATCCCAAAAAACATTATCTATAGTTAGGTTTTCAATAAATTTCTCCTCATGAATCTCTTCATACCAATCAAGTTCTAATGTTGATCATTAATAGGCATTTGGTTATAGTAAATTTGTGTGGCCATTTTATCATAACATGGATTGTATGTGATTCCACCATAAGTGTAGCTAGACATGTCTGCATAAATGATGAAAGCTCTGAAATAATAGGCTTAGAGTTTTGAAAACTCTAAAAAACTATGTCTAAAGGACAAATGGTTCAAATGTGGTCTAACTTGGTTAAAGGTGGAGTTATATCTCAAACATGGTCTAAAAATGGATATGTATCTCCAAAATGGTTTGTGCTAAGATTTGGCATAAAATAGTCTAACATCAAATGTCTAATATAAAATGTCATACACACAAAAAGTCAAGTGTCTGAATATGTATATTAAAGGTCTAGTTCAAAGTGTTCCAAACAAGGTCTAAATTAGGAAAGGGAAAAGAGTTGCTAGGTTTTTTATCCAAACATGAAGTTAAAAAATAGGCTTAAACATGATATGCTAGGACTGTTGGCCAAATGGTGTCAAAATCTAGGCTTGAAACAAAGGATTAATGTAAATTCTATTTAATCTAATAAGTTTGAAAACAACTTTGACATAGACCCGACACATGGAACCAAACATAAACATGATTCATTAGCATAAGCCATAAGGAAAAAGGATTTTGGATAAAGGTTGTGTTCTCCCAATTAAAGGCATAAATAATGGTGAGGATAGGCATTAAATAAAAAAATCATCAATAGTATTCAAATTTGGGTAATCAATTAACTTAAGTTATGTAACCTAAAAGAGAAAGATCTATGTATTAGTCCCATGAATTTTAGGCCTAAATAGAAATCAATCAATGTTTCAATCCAAACATGACAATTTTAATTGAAAACTTAATGTTGAAAACTAGGATTTGAATAAATAAACTAAACAAGATTGGACATCATGACGGTGCATTAACAAGGTCCAAATTACATATGTAACATGGTTTGAAACAATGGTATTTGATATAATGTAAACAAGTCTTTAAAATAAATTAAGTAGCCTAACATCATAATCATACTCAAATAATGTGATCAATGTTATGTTTCAAAGACTCAAAGGCTCAAAATTGATAATGATGTGGGTAGAATAATGGTACCCATCACAAACAAGTAACACATACACACAAACATGTTTAGAAAAAATTTCAAGGCATAAGTGTGGTGTGAAATGAAAATAATAACATCTCTTTAGATAAAAGAGTGATGTGTAAACAAATTGATTTTGACATGGTTTATAAATAATCAAACAAGGTTTATTCTCAAAAAATACCAAGAAATAAAGAAAAAGTGATAAAACTACATTAAGTAGAATCACCCTAAATCCTAACAAGGGTATGACAAAGTGGGGTTAACTAATACTAATTAGTTTTCAAACATTTTAGATGGATCAATTAAATAATGACTTTCATATCATGATTCAAAATAAATACACTTTAATTGGGTATCCATGACACTTGGCTTGTTGTAAAAAGGTCTTGCCCTTTTTCAACCACTACATTCATCACTTACTTAGTGTAGTGCGATGTCCAAAGTGCAGATACATCTCTATGCTTAACCCCAACACTAGAAAGTTGGTTTAATAACTCAAACCTTAAATCCTAGTGGGGTGATAAATTTAATTCTAGGAGATGAAATCCCTGGTCAAATCTTCCCTAAATAACTTGTAGGAGGTAATGAAGTCCCCCTCACAGTCCAAGTTTGCATAAAATAAAAAACATAATAGAAAGACTTTATGGTCATCTCAAGATCACCACATACTATTGAAAGATTTTGGGGAGGGATTTAAATGAAATTATTTATTTTCCTTATACTAGGATCTTCTCCATAAGGATGAAATTTTTTATTCTAAAAGTTCCCTAAAGGGGATGGATGGAAGAGCATACATGTAATGTCCCTCATTTTGCCAATCAAAAACTAAGTTAAGCAAATATTTAATAAAAAACATGGATAAATCAGTTTAAATTTTAGAATTGAAACCAAAGTTTTATGAGTTTTTTTTGGATATTTTGCCTTAAGTTGTGAACTTTGAAAAAAACATCAAAAACATAACCTACAACATAAAACATAAAAACCTGCACATAAACCATAAAAACCTGCAGTCAATACTTTTAACATAAATTTAAAAATATAAATCAATTTGAAATGAAATTTTTAGAGGTTGTCATTAAATATAGGTTGAACATCTATGAAAAATTCTAGATCAAAAAGTGAACAAAAAATTTTATTAACTCTATTCTAACTATTTTTATCAAAAAATAAAAAATTGAAAGTGACAGTCACTAAAAGAGTCATAACTTCTAAAATATGAAGAGATTTTTTTGAAATTTTCAAAGAATATAAATAATATATTTATATATATTAATAAAAATATTTATAAAAAAATATTAATTAAATAAAAATATATTAATTCTTTATGGGAAATTTTTACTCTACCAAAGAAAAAATAACAAAAAAAGAAATAAAACTATGAATACAAAGAAATTCATGGGTTGCACACTCATGAAAATAGTCACACCAGATGTGCCATTATGTATAATAGGAATTTCACTCAAAAGAGGATTATTAGTACCATGTTAATTCTATAATGAAAATAAAATGAAATAAACACACTAAAATGCATACATCTTTAGGCCTAGTCACTAGGGGAACTTAGTGAGGAAAAACCATTTGAAACCACAACTATAAATAGAAAGAAATGAGAAATATGAACACAAAATGAAATTTATTACCAAATCTTTGATTTCTCCAAAATTA
Organism: Torreya grandis; assembly: GCA_037957365.1. Taxonomy (NCBI): domain Eukaryota; kingdom Viridiplantae; phylum Streptophyta; class Pinopsida; order Cupressales; family Taxaceae; genus Torreya; species Torreya grandis. The sequence goes on from JARHVA010006325.1 coordinate 611,122, forward strand.
TTCTTTTTTGGATTTCTCAAATTGTTATTCAAAACATCTTCAATGGAGTGTGGCTCCCTTCATCTCCTGTTGGCGCCTTTGGCTTTGGCTTGGCTTGGCTCAATAATTTGGCATTATAACACTAATTGTAAAGGATTTTGGATTTATTTGTGCATTATAAATTTGAATTATCCAATATTAAAATTCAAGTTCATGGCTCTTCTATTTATATATTTCCAAAATGGGTTAGGATCAATCATGACCATCCATCTCAAGATTTAGATGTGTGGCCATGAATAAATCCAATTATATAATTAAATTCCATAAATATCTCCAATAAATATTTGGAATAGATGGGGATTTATGATGCATGGAGTCATTGATGAGGCATCGAATGGTATTTATGAGGTATGTGAGGGTCTTAATGAGGTATGGGGTGGCTTAATCCTAATATTTGTATGCATTTATGCCTTGTGGATGTTGTCCCAAGAAATGATGTCGCCTAATGATGTAGATATTCACAATTATTTTCCAATAAAGATATTTTCAAAAAAAATCATGGAAAATTAACTTAATATCTTAATTTTTTTAAATTATCCTTAAATATGATTAGCCAACTTTGATGCAAATCTTGGTAATTGATGCACAAATCAATCAAATTAGTCAAAATGTCATATTATTAGCTCAAAATTTGACTAGATTAGAATTGAAAGTTGATTTTAAATGCATTATAACCATTATCCTATTTATTATGTTTCCAACACAAAATAACAAAGGCACATGTCTCATGCAATAAATTTTGTAGAAAAAAGCAATCCATAGCATCTAGGTGCAAAATATGCATTTTGATCTGAAATGATTTGATCAAAGCAAGCTAGTTCATAAATTGCATTTCCCCATTTAGTGACACTTTATCCAAAATCAACACATGAATATATCAATTTTAACTCATTTAATGTGTTTTAGTGTTTTTTAGGCCAAATTGTGCATTTTGGTATAAATTGATCAAAACCTTGGTTGGAGGTTATCGATGGCTAGTTTTAGGTGTCTACACCACCCAAGACAAAGGTGAATAAATTTTTCCCTCACCTCAACCTATGGGTTTAATATTTGAAACTGATAACCACTGAATCAAACCCATCTATAAACCTTTTTCTAAATTGGTCAAAAATATAGTGTTTACCTCTTAACCCAATCTAGATAGGGCCACTTTTTGGCACCATCTTGGGATACCTTACCAAAACAAACAAGAAAATTTAACCTCACTTACATATACCCTCAAACCCATTATTACCTAAAACCCATATTTAGATACTTCTTCCTCCAAAACCATAGGGGAACCATTTAATCCACCTCAATCTAAAATTTTCAAATCACCTTACACCTCTTTAACCAAACCCATCAAGAATACAGGAATACTTCCTACTCCTAGCTTGGCTCATCCATATTTTAATATGGACTTAACCCCATAAAGTCCACTAAATAAACCTTTGACTAAACATATCAATAAGGTTAAACCACCTAAACCCTCTAGAACTAGACCTATACCACCCCCTTTTCTTTTACCTTCAATTTTTTGACCACATCCATCTACTATCCCCATTACCTATTCTTCATCTAGTAAACCTTATCCATTTATTTTACCTATGCCTACCTCCACCAAGACAACAAAATCCCCATCATTCTTGACTAACTTAGCCACCTCTACCTTCCCATCTATTACCAAACCTTCACCCTCTGCCTCTAAATATTCCACCTCTAAACCAAACATAACCAAACAATCCCAACTAAAACCACCACCTCTAATTTCTATGGTAAAGCCTACTCCCAATAGAGTTCCCACTTCTAAATCCAAGAACCCAACACCCTCAACACCTTTGGTTGAATCTTATTCAACCATCCTATAAAGTTTTTTTCAAACCTATTACTTAAATTTACAACCCATTAAACCATTCGACCCTTCACATCTTAAACTAGCATGGTTAAATGACAATTTGATCTACCTATATCATAGGACACTAGGACATAACATGAACAACTACAAATTTCTCAAAACACTTCTCCAAAACCTTTTAGATGAAGATGATATGTTATTATATGAACCTTATTTAAACCTTCAACCTACCCAATACTTACCTACTCCCTCACTCAAACCTAAAAGTGAGGAGGAATCACAGAAGAAATCCAAACCAACATTTCCTCTTATTTATACCATTCATATGGTTACCCAATCTGATGACCAATATAAATATAATGGAAAAGCTAAACTATCCATTCCACGAACATACCCTTCAACCCCTCAACATTCCATATGAAACCAAACACCTTCACCATTACCTAAACCTAATGTATCAATTTAGGGTACATCCCCTTCTAACCCTTCTGAATCCATTCAACATGTAGTGTTGAAACAAATTCACCAAACTCTGGTGAATATGAGGTTATATGAATTAATCAACACCTCACGTCCTCACCATCAACAATTTATAGAGATTATAAAATCCATAGAGATTCAAACTGAAGATCCTTAACCCCTTGCACCATTTGTCAGAGCCCTTCAAATTTCCACCCTAGTTACCTTTAAGGATTTACAAATACCTTGTGTGCATTTTGAGGATCCTAATCCTCCCTTATTCATCATGGTATATATAAACCAAACATGTATCAAGAGGGTGATGATTGATGGAGGGTCTAGTATCAACATTATCTCCTCCCTTGCCTATGACCAACTTGATCTACCAAAGAACATCACGTCTAAAACTACAATAGTCATTTTCTCTTTCAATAACACAATGGCCACCACTTTTGGGATAATTATTCTCCATATTTGCTTGGGATCTCATACCATTCTAGGACTCTTTTTTATAGAGGATGAGTTATAATATAACATTTTTCTTGGATACCCTTGGATCTATATTATGAGTTGTGTCACTTACACCTTAAATAATTACATCAAATTTGATCACAAAGGTCATATCATCACCATACCAGCTGACTCTAACCTTTTCCTCTTTTAATATAATGTATAGGCCTAATAATGTTCTTCTTCCTCATCCATCTACTTCACCACGAACTACCAATAACTCCACCCCCATAATTGATGAAGATTCAATGAGCTCATCCATCCTTGCTTCATATATCCCCATACATGACCCCTTATAATCCACATTCCAACATCTCTCACTAGGAGAATACCATCTTCTAGCCTTGGATGCTTTCTATACTCATCAAGAGTATGGGAACCCCACCCATGATCCTAGTTATAACCCTAAAATTAGAACCAACATCATTTTTGGTCCACCAAATCATCAAATAAGTTTCATATATGGGGGAATCTACCATATAATTCTTGCTACCTCTACCACCCCTCATATCTAACCATTCACATCTAACTTTTCATATCTCAACAAACTTTTGTTTTTAAAGTGTACCTTTATAGGTGTGTTTATAAGGGGTTTGTCCTTAGACTTTATGAATAGGGACCTCACAAGCTACCCATAATCAAAACCCAAAAACCTCATGAGTTATTTGGCCTTGGGTTCATACCACCAAAAGATCCTGTTGATGATTAAAATTGTGTTATTTCTAACACCAACAATGGGAAGCTTTAGGAATGTGAGACTTGCAACCTGAAACAACCTCCATGTTTTAAAGAAGCTGGCTCTTCTCTATATCAAGTGTATAATGGGAATAGGGATAGGACTTAAATAGAAACACAAGTGCAATGAAAGTAAAACTAACTATGGCAATGTGCCTGAGTTTAATTTAACCCTTAGTTCTGAGCATGGTGAATCTATATGTAATATTTAATTACATTAAAAAGTGAACAAGGCATGATCAATGTAAAGGATGAAAATAATAGAAACAGAGGCTCACAACTTAGATTACTTTACAGTGACATAGAATAATATCAATAAAGGCATAAAACTCGATCTTCTTATTGATTTTCCAGTCACATAAAAGGCACAAAAACATGCATAGTTACATAAACTTTCTAACTCAAGAAAATAGAACAAAGGCAAATGATATTCTTCATCACAGCTAAAAAAATCTAAAACTCTTGACAATAATCTCTCACAAAAAATTCTCCCTATCTTCCACTCTTGGTGATCTCTACACCCCTATTTATAGCATCAGACTAGCTCTAGATTGGATGCACATTCTCAATCCAGTGGCCTAACTGAGCTCTAATTGAACTAGAAGTGTCTTACATAGGATATTTATTGGATCTAAAATGTTCTATCTTCTTGCAAGTTTATTAGTTGAAATAGATACCCAAGATGTTTCCCACTTTCAAATGGGAGAGGACACTTGGCCATTTCCCTTACTCCACTTGAAAGCCTTCTTATTATTTAGGAGGCACCAAAAAATTACACTTGGCATGTTCCTTAGCACTTACCAAAGGCACACATCACTTTCCACGTTACTTATATTCTTTTTTTGTCTTTGCTTAGGAGTGTTCTGCCTTTGATATCTATCATAGTCTACTTCTTCAAAACATTAACAACTTATAAAAAATGGGACCCATAACATTTCTCACTTGAGCAACTTCAAAAAGGGAATAGGGATAGGTGGCACTTACTGCACATCTTTAGCCATGGACATGTGGTGATCTCCACTACTTTTAGCTACCTTTTGAGAATCCTATGGAAGGTGACACTTGTTGGTCTCCATGTCACTCTGTCTATACTATAGAAACATTCAGCCTCATTTCATATTCACATAAACAGTGACACTTGGTAGTTTTTACTTGCCTCAAAAACAAAACTTGGGACCCACCACAATCTTTACTTATCAAAGAAGCAAAGTGAAGATAATTTAGTTATTGACACGTGGCAACTTCCACTTTCTTCAGCTAGGGATACGTGGCATCTTTTGTTGCTTTTAGAAAAGCATATTGAAACCTTTTGCAATTGCCACTTTGTGCCTTTTGCTTGATCTTGAGAAAAGCTTATTGAAAAGAAGCTTTCAAAATGTATAAGAAACATAATACATAGATTCAAACACTTTTTTCACTCTGATAATCTACTACAGTACACGTGGCACATTTTGAGCAACTTCTATAAATTATGAAATGCAACTTCTGTGCAACTTTGATACTTAGACAAAATTTAGGCAAAATAAACTTATTCCCACACTCTGTGTCAAAAACTTCACTGCCTCGAAAACTAAATGCATAGGGACAAAACATGGAGTGCATAACCGGACTCAAAAAATGAAAAAATGTAGAGTTTCTTACTCTACAGTTCTTGGCAACCTCGAGGACTTTTGAGCCTACTCAAAAATAAAAATCCATAATCTCCCGCTTGATAAAATGTGACAAAAATCACAACTTTAGTAAAGCTATTTGATAAGTAGACCACTCATCATCAGATAATCCCTACTTATTTTGTAATCTATTGAAGGCTAAATCAAGGTTGATGGTATCTTTGTGTGAAAAAATCTACAAACTATGAACTATAGTCTTTAATTTAAATTCAAGCTAGGAAATAGGAATCAAAATAGCTTCTACTTTAGGCACTGATGAATCATCCCTTAAACCCTAAAAAATTGCCTGATCATTCTGTTTGGCTAACAACAAAGGTTTAATTTCATTAATCATCAACATAGTTTTGTTATCAAGAAAAGGGGAAGGAAGACCTAATTGCACTAGGTCTTTAATGTGTTGTTTCATTTCATTGATTCCTTCTTTCATCACATCTAGAATCTCTCTGCAATTCATTGCTATGGAGTTGCAATTGAGAAATTCATTCACTCTTTTAGTAGTGATCATTCTATCATTAATCCCTACTATTGATAATGTTCCATCAGTTGCATCATATAGCTTTTGTATCAGCATTTAAGAGTCAAACACTCTCATAGAGATAGTAGATAGAGTGTCTTCTACTAAAGTCTCCACCTTTTCACATAATTTTTGTGCATTTAGCAAAAAGGTTAGAGAAGGTCTAAGCTAAGTAATCTCTTGAGAGATTCTATTCCATATTGATTCATAAAGCTCCTTAGCCAGATTCAACACCTCTACATTCTTTGGCCTATTAGCCAACTCAAGTGTCAATTGTTCTATCCATTGTCACTCAGCTTGAAGTTGATCCTGTATAGCAGTGGTATTGTTCTACTCATTTATCACCTTTTATTGAAGTTGATTGACCTGTAGCAATCTTTCCTCATATTTTCCTTATAATGCTACTTTTTCCTGCCTTAAGGTTGTTACTACATCTTTCACCTATATTATCCCTTATTTTAAAAAATCATTTTGGGCCTGAATATCTTGGTGAGTCTGAAGAGAAATAGCATATTGAAATTGTTTATTAAAAATCTCTATTTCAATATTCTTAGTATTGATCTCTATGGTCAAACTGCTATAGTTTGCCTTCTCTTTGGCTGGATCAACCTCCATCTTCTGTAGCTTCTTTGATATTTTCAAATAATCTTTAGCTATTACAAAAGTAGATTCATTTAGTAGCTCGACCCTATCTTGTGGTCTAAAAAGGGACATGTCTATAACCAATACATTCATTGTGTAATATTTAGGCTACATCTGCTCATTTGGCTTGACTATATTTGGTGACAAATGGGTCACCATCAGTTACTCCTAGATTGGGTCAAATTGTGACCTTAGATGTGGTGTAGGCAAGGCTTTATTATCTTTAATCCTATTTTTCTTCCTTCGGGCTTCCCTTGCCTTCGTAGCAACATCTTCTTGAGTTTGGAAGGTAGAAGGAGAGGCAATGTGCCCACGTAAAAAAGGATAACCTTGTGGCAATCCATGTGGAATAGCCAAATGTTCACTAGGGGAAATCTGAGGAGGTACTTTCTTAGGGATATAGGGGGGAAACTGAGATAATGATATGGCCTGAGTATGGATAGATGGGGAAAAATGAGAAATGGACATAGCAGAGGTGGTAGGGGATGTCATTAGGCTAGATGGAATCATCACACCTAAAGGGGAAGAAAGAGATTGAGAAGAAGAAAGAGAAACAATACTTACCTGAGGAGCAACTAAATTACTCTATGGTTGGTGTTGTGAGGGTTATACCCTCTCCTCTGAATCAAGCTAAAATCTCAACCTCTTATGTTTCCTTGGTGTTTCTTCTTCTGGTTGTGATTCCTTCTCTTCAACATCTACCATTGTTGCTAGTGGTGCTTGTGTAGAACTAGGAAATTCAAGGACTAATACTGATGGAGAATATTTTGGTGGTGAAGATACCACACTCTTTTGTTTTTCAATGGTACTAAGAGATTAGGGCCAAACAGTTATAGTGACTACTATTGAATTTTGTACTAGGGCATGCGATGTTGGACTAGATTCTGCTTTGGCTTCTAGCTCACCACCCTATGTCTGCAAATTGCTTGTATCAAGGTTAGACATAGGAGATAGATGACATTCATCCTAGAGTTCCTCCCATTTCTCATTTGAATCCACATTTCCAAAAGAGTGATTTGTCTCACAAATCTCTTGCCTATATTTCCAATAGGCTTCTATTTCCTCAACATCCTATTCTTTATTCTTTAATTATCTTCTTAAACCAGAATTCATTCTAATTTTAGGATCAAAATACCTCTGCTTAACATAAAAATTTTCCCATGGTCTATCTTGTTGAAGGGGAAAATATGTCAATTCAACATAAAACTCAGGAATATCTTAGGATTTTTCTTAATTTCCCAAAAGGGGCATCCCTCATGTGTAATTATAGCAGCAACCCTATTATTTCTGATCCATGAAGCTATGAAACCATTTGGTTCATATACCAATTTATCTTCAATTAGAAATAAATCCAAGAAGGCTATCTTTCTAAGCAACACAATCTCAGCATCTCTAGCCTCTAGTGCCATGTTGTTTGTCACCCATGGAACATCATACATTTTCCTCTTCTTCTTAGAGCCATATTCATTATCTACCATAGACACCTGCTTGGTGACCTCTAAGAATGATAACCTAAGGGTCAAAATCTTAGGTAGAAACATTGGTTCCCCACTAAAACCATGGACTCTAATAATAGTATGATGGGATCCAAAAAAGTAATCACAAAGAATAATGAAATTGGTCATAAGGTTTGAGACAGTTGGAAACAATCTATTTACAACTTGTTCTAGGCTCAGATGATAAAAAGTAGGGGAAACAAAAAGTTCCTAGAATTCATATGGGTCACTAGTTTTGGACAAGATATGTGTCCATGAAGACACAAGAGTGGTCCTATGTAGACTGAAGCTTGGTTCATACATGTTTAGATGCATGTGTTGGGAAAATATGATAGAATTTTGATACAACATAAGGTAAAATAGATAAGAGAACAACCTAATAATCCCTTTAGATCTGGACTGGGCAAGTTGTTCCACCATTAAATATGCAATTTACTCAAAGAAATCAAGCCAATACTCCTGAATCTTGTCAATAGTTTTCAATCTAAAAAGGATAGCCATTTGTTTTTCATAGATGGTTATATCATCTTTCATTCCAAAAATGAAAGCCATCATGAAAAGTGCATCTTGACTAGCCTGGGCAAATTGTGCTCTTGTTGTTGGCAGTGTCAGCATAGTAGTATCATCATCACCTAATTTCAGATATAATTTTAGAAACCTCAATTGAGTATTCACATTTTCCCACATTTTTTGCATTTTGGCAATGGTGGGAAACATGGTTGTCTTGTCATGGTAGAGGACCAACATGTCTCTAATAGCCTTTGGTGTAATTTACACTATGAATGGACCCTATTGTATGGTATTTGAAGGTGCATGAAATAATTTGGTGCATATTTCAACCAAGTTAGGGCATGGATGCGCACTTGGGACAATGAATTGTGCCAATTGGGAAGTCCATATCCTCATTGTGAATGTCTTGTATTGTTCCACTTTGGCCCTCTGAAGACACCTTTGATGTGCCCCTTCTATGAGAGTTTTTCTAATAGTTATTTGATGAATTGGGTCCATGATTCTATCTTCATAATATTTCACCTTTGCTGGGTCATTTGCTTGACAAACTCCAGGGACTCTAGTCCATGGATAGGTCATTAATGGTTGTGTAGGTGCTAAAGCATATGATTTATTTGTAAGAAACTTATCAAGGGATTTGTAAATCCCAGCCCCTTATTGTGAATATTGTGCTCCTTCCATATCTATAGCTATTCTTGAAAATAGTGAACTATGGTAATACATATGAAGTCTTTGTAATAAGGAAACACTTTCACTTTAAGGAAACACTTTCACTTAAGCAGGTTTGCTATGAGCTTAAAATGCAAGTAGCAGGGGTTTTCTAGTAGACGCAAGAATGTTTGAGACACTGTAAGCTTTAACTCTTACTATGAGGTATTTAGTGACCCATCAATAATTAAAAAGGCATTAAACCTAGATAACCATTACCAAATCTTACTAAATATTCATGGGACAGTGAGTTAGACACGTCATGCAAGTGGCTGTGCAAGGTACCTTGGTGAATTTAAGGATTTAGGAGATATTTAAAGTGTTGAGAGCTTTGAAAAAAATTAAAAGGGCTCTAATCTATGGCTACGTGTTCAAAGAACACTTATTTAAAAGAAAGAGAGGGAAAGAAAATGGGCAAACAAAGCAACTAGGAAAAGGAAACTATCTAACTATAATACATTAGAGACACAACTTAACTAAAATGTTTCAAGTAGATCCCATTCATAGGAATATCTTCAAGTTCTCCTTCCATTGTTTCTAGCTCAAATGAATTCTTCTATTTACATGAAAAAATTTTATAGGGGCCAGTCCATAATGCTTCAAATTTAGTATGTTGACCCGGCTTAGTAGCTCTTGCATCCCATTTCAAAACAATTGAACCTACTTTAAAATGAGGGTTTGAAGTCCTTTTATTAAAAAAGTCTTTAATTATTTTATGATGCTTTATTAATGAATCATGTGATGCATCCCTCTTTTCTTGAACTTCCAAAAGTTTGACAAGTCTGACATGCATGGGGCCATTTTCCTCAATTTCTATCTATTTTATCAGTTGGAGAGTAGGAATTTCCAAGCTTAGAGTTATTACAGTAGGCTTGCCATATACTAATTCATATGGGGACATTTTCGTCACCTTCTTAGGTGTAATTATATTATCCCATAGTGTTATATTAAGCACTTTATGCCACTCCTTGTGATGATCAGCCCCTATTCTCTTGATGAGTCTAATCAGGTTCTTATTAGTTGATTCTACCAAACCATTACCCTGAGGGTAATAATTAGAGGAATTTTTTAGATTTAATCCATGCTTCAGTGCAAAGTTAGATACTTTAGATCCTAAAAATGCTACAACATTATATGAAATTATAATGTGAGGAGCCCCAAAGCAAGTAGTGATACTCCCTAGAAAGTCTAGGATCACATTTTTTGTTCCTTCTTTAAGTGGCACTACCTCAATCCATCTAGTGAAATAATCTGTGGTAGTTAGAATCCATTTGTGACCCATAATAGACACTGTATTTATCATTCCAATGAAGTCAAGACCCCATTTAGCAAAAGGTTCATCAACAATTATAGGACTAAGAGGCATTGCTACATTCCTTCTCATCCCCACATAATATTGACAAGATTGACATTTTTTAACCAGTTGATAATAGTCTGTAAATAAAGTAGGCCAGAAATAACCTACCTCACTTATCTTTATAGCTATAGATTTTGTAGAAAAATGTCCACCTGGGAATCCATGATGCATTTCATGTAGTATTTTCTTAGCCTCATTTTTTTATATGCATCTTAAAGTTTGCCATCAAAATTTATTCTAAAAAGAACTTGTTCAATTAAAATAAAATGGACCCCTTGCATCCTATAGTATCTCTTCTTATTTTGAGGGAGTTCTCTTGGGTAAATCCCATTTTTCATAAAATGAATCTTGTTTGTGACCCAGGAGTTCTAATCAACCTCTTGTATCCTCAATACAGTTTCCTTTTCTATTTCTAAATCTATTTCTTTAGGTATCATCTTTTCAAGCTCTTGAGTCATGTATTAGCATAACACTCTACCTCTAACTAACTTAGTGGGTTTGACCTCTACATCATATTCAAGGATCTTTGTTATCTATTTTGCTCTTTTTCTAGTAATTTCACCCTCCATGATGTATTCTTTGACACTTGGGTGAGCCACAAGTATCAGAATCTTACTTCCTGATACTATATGCCTGAATTTCTTGAGGGATTTTACCATATCATATGCTTTTTTATCCACAAAGTTGTATCTGGTTTCATATTCCCTAAGTGTCCTTGAGAAAAAGGCTATTAGATGTTTTCCCTCCTGTCTATCATCCTTTTGTGTTAGAACAACAACAATACTAAGCTCTCCTCCATAGGCATACATTACAAAAGGCTTAGAAAAATCTAGGTTTCTAAGTACCGGGGCCATTGAAATTGCTTTTATGACCTCTTCAAAGGCTTGCCTTCCTTCTATAGTACACTTTAAAATTAGGTTTTTTTCAACAAGAGTATCACTGGTCTTACTAAGCCTGTAAATTCAGATATGAACCAACTGACAAAATTAATCTTCCTGAAGAAAGATTGAATTGCTTTCTTATTTACTGGTAAGGGCAAGTTCATTATGGCTGTAACTATCTCTGGATCTATAGAAACTCTTTCTTTAAATACTATATGTCCTAATAATTTTCCTTGAGGTACAACAAAAATACATTTCTTAAGATTCATGGGTATTCCAAATTCTTGACATTTCTTAAAAATAGATTCTAAATGATCAAAATGATCAACAACATTCTTAGAAAAAATAGTGAGCTCATCAAGATAAATCAGGATGATGTTATTTATAAGTTCCCCAAATGCTACATCCATAGCTCTCTGAAAAGTGGCTCTTGCATTTGATAGGCCAAATGGCATCTTAGAATATGCAAATGTTCCCCATTTGGTAGTAAAAGAAGTCTTGTATTGGTCTTCATCAGCCAACCAAATCTAATTGTATCTAGAGAAACCATCTAGCAAGGAAAATCTCTCTAATCCAGCCACAGTCTATAAAATTTGATCCATAGATGACAAGGGATAGTGATCTTTTAGAGATGCTCTATTCAAGTCTCTAAAATCTACACAGAGTCTTATGTCACCATTATTTTTCTTGACTGGTACTAGATTTGATACCCAAGTTGAGTGCTTGATTGGAAAAATTATTTTAGAATATAAAAGTTTCTGCAACTCATCCACCATTAGATATTAAATCCTTGGATTTATTGGCCTTTGCTTCTATCCGATTGGCTTAGATCCTTCAGTCAATTCTATTGTGTGCTAAAATATATCTCTATTATATCCATGAAGGTCTTCATAACTCTAGGATATGACTCTGTCATATCTTTTGCATAGGTCAATTAGTCTTTCCCTTTCCTCTTGAGTTGAAAAATTTCAAATTTTTAATTTTCTCCCTTTACTCACCTCTATTTTAGAATAATCTATTCTATTTACTTGGAACCTTTTCTTATTTAGACCTACATCTTCTAGATCAAATAGGTTTTCTAAAGTGATTAGGCCTTTGGGAAGCTTATTAGTCTTTAATTGTATAACTTGGTCTCCATATGCCTCTTCAATTTTTGGTTACAATTGATCATCAAATTCCCATTATTATTGTAAGAATGAGAGTACCTGAGAATCATTTTCAAATACTTACCAATTCTCATCATTATCTGGGATAATTGGCCTGACTATAACTTTTATTGACTCATTGTTAACTAATAGGCTAGTTGCTGGATCAAACTATGAGCGAATCTATGCCATCCTATCAGCTTCAAAATTTTGGTTTCTAAGAACTAATTCAATATTGAAAACTTCAAAATCTTCTATTAAGTCCCAAGTTCTATGTCTACAGGATCTCATCCTTACATTTTTGGCTAATGCCTTTTCCCTAATTTGCTTCACCACTAATTCTAAATCTCCTTTTACTATCAAATTATTTATTCCCTTTTTCTTGGATAAAATTAGCCCATGTAATAAGGATTCATATTCAACATCATTATTAGTAAAATCAAATTGGAAATGGATAGCTCTCAAAAATTTCTCCCCATTTGGAGCAACAAGACAAATTCCTACTCTAGCACCACTTTTACTTCTAGCCCCATCAAAGTTTAAGGTCCAGATTTCTGAATATTTTTTAGATTCTTGAGTAGTTAATGTCTCTTCCCTTAAAACATTTGGGATTTCATGGTCTTCATTAGAAATGACATAAGTGCCTAGATCAGTAGAGTCATAATTTCTATATGGATCACTATGCATCATAGCTAACAAATGGTTATTTTCCTCTTCTTGGTCGTGTTCAGTCTAGTCACCCAATTCTTCAACAAAAACCCTTTCTTCTTTATTTAACATAGCATGATCTGCCTCTAATTCTGATGTTGGTTCATTGGTGATGTGATCATTTGATAGTGGTTCAGATAGAATTTTCATCTTTGAACCATATTTGGTTGTTAGGATGAGGTGAGACCAATCAAGGGACATATATCCTCCTATTTTCATTATAAAGTCTCTGGATAAACGTAAACCAAAAACATGAGGTATATCTATGAATACTACATCCTAATTGACAATTATATTGAGACAATATATAATTGCAATGGGAGTTGTTTAATTCATCCTATTGTTTGTATTGATTTGCCATCTAATTGCATAACTCATTTAGTAATCGGTTCATACTTTATTTTTAAAGCATTAGCTATTTTCTTAGGCATTACTATAATACTAGCCCTTGAATCTATCATTACATTATGCGATAGTTTATTTCCCACTATCAGAGTAAAATAGAAAGGCTCTATTTTTGATTTACTTACATCTTCTACATTTTTCACAAGGGCTGTTGTCTTCAGAAGAACTATGTCCTTGAGCTTTTCTTTATCAGCAAGTCCTTCTTTGGTGCCAGTATGTTTAGGCACTACTTGACCTTTCTGAGCTTATTGTAACAATGTATTTTTCTTGGGAATAGATATATATGTCCCACAATGACACATGTGTTGGGGTTCTCTTTAGCTGATCTACCACATTTACTGGTCCTATTGTTTGGGTTCTTGGAAAATAAGAGCACCTTGCTTTTTCTTGAACTTGTCCAGGAATTACTTGATTCTTCACTGGCTAAGGCACTTCTTATCTAAGAGCTATGTTTCATTGACCTTGAAATGGAGTATTCTACATAACTTGATTATTTTCAACTTTAGGCTATTCCATCATTCTTCTCTTTGATCTAGTATAGTAGTCTGATTGCACCATTGGTTTCTTGGAAGCAAAAGCTTCATTAAAGAATATTGATTCTTCATCTTTAACCCATGAAAATAAAGCATGTTCAAGTTCTATTTCTTATTGTTGTTTTAAATACACCCCTTGCATCTAAGGCATCAGGACTAAATTTTGCATACTAGGGGACTGGTAGGCTTGAGTGTCAGAAGTACTTACAAATTATTCATCCATTCTTCTTTGTTCTACTACCCTTTGTTGTAGATTACCCATAGGACAATCTTTGGGTGTATGAGAATTATTACAAGGAAAACACTAGGCATTGGTGCTATCTACATAATTATTCTACCCTTGAACAATCTCCCTATTTAGATTTGGGGGAACAGTGTGTGAGGGTGTAGGGACTACAACTAATTAGTTTGCTAGGTGAGGGTTATTTTGTCTTTGAGGACCTTGATATTGGTTTGGCTGTGATGGAAATATATTTCCTTGATAGCCTTGATATTGGGGTCTAGGGTAATGATTCTATTATCTTTTTATGTTAATTAACTCATTAGAAAATGTCCTTAAGATATTCTTGATATCATCCATCTCAGATGACTAGGTAGGGACAAGTTCTTTAGCAGGTGGTTGAGGATATTTATACATAGACACAGGTGAGGCTATGGAATTAAGGGCTTTTTGAGGTAATGGTAAGGTAATATCTAGAAACATGGGCATGGGAGGCCTTAGGGGCAACTTTCTAACATCTATTAAATTATTTTCAGCTCTAACTGCATAGTCATAAGCCTCTGGCAGAGTTTGACCTCCAAGTGACTAAATCATAACTGATATATCTAAATTTAAAGCCTTAAGATAAAACACTATATCCATACTTAGTAATGGTCTTGTTCTAGTAGGGATTCTTTCCCAAGTCCTTTGAAATCTTGAATTGAAGTCAGTCATTGCTTCTTATGGTGCCCTTTTATAGTAATCAATTGTTGCAACAGAGAAGATTTATCACCCTTTTCCTCAAATCTTTCAAAGAAAAGATCTCCAAGTTGATCCCATGTAGATATTGTATTTGGGGTCAAAGATCTATACCATTCTAGACCCTTTCCTTTAAAAGAAGCTTCTAACAATCTTATGGCAACATTTTACTATGTGACCACATGTATAACACATACATTAGATACATCTTGAAGATGTTCTTCAGGTGTTTTGAAATCTTTTCCATTGAATTTGGGCAGAGCTTTCAAGGCATTTACTGGAATAGGGTCCCAAGTGGCTGGTGGTATTGGTATGATCAAAGGACTACCAGTGTTCTAACTTGCATAATTCCTTGGGGGTATAGAAGCTCCCATATTTACTTTGGTATTGGTATAAACTAATTGAATCTATTTCTTGGACTAGTTATCAAAGTTGGAAAAATAATACCTAAAATTATAGTAGATTGAGACCTTGTTACTGGTCCACAACTCAAAATCCTTGTAGCTCTCTAGTTCATATGGTCTTGAAAGAAACTTCAAGATGGTGTCCCACCAAGCGTGCCAAAAAACTATTGATGATTAAAATTGCACTATTTCTAACACCAAAAATGGTAAGTTTCAGGAATGTGGGACTTGCAACCTAAACCAACCTCCAGATTTTAAAGAAGTTGGCTCTTCTTTATATCAAGTGTATAATGGGAAAATGGATAAGAATTAAATAGAAACACAAGTGTAATGAAAGCAAAGCTAACTATGGAAATGCACTTGAGTTTAATTCAACCCTTAATTTTGAGCATGATGAAGCTATATGTAAGATTCAATTACATTAAAGAGTGAACAAGGCATGATCAATGTAAAGGATGAAAATAATAGAAATAGAGGCTCACAACTTAGACTAATTTTGTAGTGACATAAAAAAATATCAATAAAGGCACAAAACTCAATCTTCTTATTGATTCTCCAGTCACATAAAAGGCACAAAAACATGCACAGTTACATAAACTTTCTAACTCAAGAAAATAAAACAAAGGAAAATGATATTCCTGATCATAGAAAAAAAAATCTAAAACTCTTGACAATAATCTCTCACAAAAAATTCTCCCTATATTCCCCTCTTAGTGATCTCTACAACCCTATTTATAGCATTAGACTAGCTCTAGATTGCCTACACATTCTCAATCCAATGGCCTAACTGAACTCTAACTGAACTGGAAGTGTCTAACACAAGATATTTCTTGGATCTGAAACATTCTGTCTTATTGCAAGTTTATTGGCCAAAATAGATAACCAAGATGCTTCCCACTTTCAAATGGGAGAGGACACTTGGTTTTTTCCCTTACTCCACTTGAAAACCTTCTTATTATTTAGGAGTCACCAAAAAATGACACTTGGCATGTTCCGTAGAACTTACTAAAGGCACACATCACTTTCTACATAACTTATACTCTTTTTGTGTCTTTGCTCAGGGGTGTTCCACCTTTGACATCTATCATAGTCTACTTCTTTAAAAATTTAACAACTTATATAAAATGGGACCCACAACATTTCTCACTTGAGCAACTTCAAAAAGGGAACAGGGATAGGTGGCACTTTCTGCCCATCTTTAGCCATGGACATGTGGTAGTCTCCACTACTTTTAGCTACCTTTTGAGAATCCTACAGAAGGTGACACTTGTTGGTCTCCACATCAATTTTTCTATACTATAGAAATTTTCAGCCTAATTTCATATGTACATGGATGATGATACTTGGCGGCTTCCACTTGTCTCAAAAACAAAACCTAGGACCCACAAGAGTCTTTACTTATCAAAGAAACAAAGTGAAGATAATTCAAAATTGACACATGGTGGCTTCCACTTTCTTCAGCTAGGGATACATGGCATCTTCCATTGCTTTTATATAATAATATTGAAACCTTCTATAGTTGCCACTTGGCACCTTCTGCTTGATCTTGAGAAAAGCTTATTGAAAAGAAGCTTTCAAAATGTATTATAAACATGATATGTAGATGCCAACACTTATTGTGCTCCATTGGGTTACTATGGGACACGTGACGCATTCTTAACAACTTATATAAACTATGAAATGTGCCTCGACTGATGACACTTGGTAGCTTCCATGCAACTTTGATACTTAGACAAAATTTAGGAAAAAGAAACTTACGCCCGTGCTCTGTGTCAAAAACTTCACTGCCTCAAAATTGAAATGCATAGGGACAAAACTTGGAGTGCATAACTGGACTTAGAAAATTAAAAAATGTAGAGTTGTTTAATCTATAAATCCCACCTCACCTAAACCCATCACCACCATCAATGAGGATGCCTCATCTTCACCAACCCCATCTCCTTCAAAATTAGAGGATTCTGATATCATCCCATCTAACTTTTTTATATCAATACCATTAGTTTAGGACCGCTAACCTATCAAAAGGGTGGCTAAACTAATTTTTTTCCTCTCATCTATCTTAAAATGGTAGGAAAGGATTGTCCTACCATCAACACCATCCAACATCAGGATGATGATTCCATTCTTACCTACCTCAATGTATAGAATTATTCTATCCATAAATATTTTCCTCCTAAGAACAAAACCATGTTGAATGAATATACCATTAATGTCAGCTTAAGAACTTAGGATAAATAGACAATCCTTGAACCCCACAAAGAAACATGATTACCCTTCCTTATTTCATGACCATTGTTGACATAATAGATTACACCCTTTGACGAGAGGTTCAACTCTTTTCCTCCATGTGGCATAATGGAGATATTCCTCTTGCTATGTGTTACAAACTTGAGGGATGAGTCTCTAGGTTAGGGTATAGCTCCCCTTGATGCACCTTAAGGCCCTATATTTACTACTGATAACAATGGGGGGATGAAAAGGGAGAGAAATACTAAAATAAAAACCTAAACTAATGCAGTGATCACCAAAATGGTTAGTCTACTTAGATTTGACATACACTTTACACTAGAGAGAAGCAAGTATACACTTCATTCAAATGAGAACCTTTCTTGAATCAGTGTTTCAATAGGGGATCCTATGGAGATATTAGGAGGAATAACTACCATAAGTGTTCCAAGACACACTATGGATAGCTCGTTCACATGCACCTATACTTTGAGCTAGACACTTCTTGTTGACTTGAAAGAGAAGAACTCATAATACACTAGATATGTTGGCATAAACTTATGAAAGAATGAAAAGTAAATGAATTAACATAATCTAAAACCATCTACATATGAAAAATTTCAAGCTTAAATGGTGGTAAAAATTATTCTTTTGATTCAAGGTAAATTCCTTTAGGGCTTCGCCATACAATTCTGAGATCCCATATAATGATGATATCCCCTTTTCTCAAATGAGACTTACAAATATATAGAGAACCTAGAAATAGATAGCTACCAAATCAAAGGATGGAAATCCATGTTAATTTAAACACTTTTGTAGATACTAAAAGCCCATGCTATGGTCGCATTCTTCCAATTGTGTATGGGAAAGCCATGTTATAGATGTCCAAGTCACTTCCTTTACTATCCTAGGCCTATAAAAGCATGGGATACTCCTTATAACAACTAACAAATCCATACCCAAATTGTGTTTATTGGACCCTACTCTCTTCAATGCTAGGATCAATTGGCTATACATTAATGGCAAAGCATGAAAACATGGGTTTCTCTCCTCTACAGTTCAAAAACCAATCCTTTTATTGGTTTTGGGTAGAGACTATTTCACCTAAGTGCATTTAATATTCTTTTTTATTACACTTGTGCCACTTGCCTTGGTCTAGTTGGTCCTTGAGTCTAGACTTTTGAATTTTCATGCTACATGGAACATTTTGAGATTTTAATTTATTATGTTGCATGGCCATGTTATAGGTTACCCACCTTGTTTTCTTTTACTTTGTTATTTTCCTTTGCCTTGGCTTTTTCCCTTTTGTCTTTAACCATTCAGGTTCTTGAGTGCTTTTTATTTCTCAAGCCTTCATATTGATCTTTTTCATTTTATGAACTTATTCAAGCTCTCAAGTATTTAAATTTATTTGCTCACTTCTTCCATTTTTCCTTGTCTTTTCCTTCAGGCAGGTCTATCTTCACCAAGTCTTTTGGAAAAAATGTCTGAAGGATTTCCTTTCATCTTTATTCTATCTTTTTTAGCCTTTATGCTTTTGGTAATGTCAGATTTCATTGGACAAAATGTCCAAAGGAATTCCTTTAGACATTTTGTCTGAAGGAATTATCTTTTGGGCTTGCCTTAGTGCCTTTCTTTTGGTAGGCCTTTGTGATAAACTTTCCTTTGGACAAAATGTTCAAAGGAATTCTTTTAGACATTTTTTATGAAGTAATTCTTTGTTTTGACTACTTCTTTTCCTAAAGGGCATGTTCCCTTTAGGCCTTTTGTCTTCATCCTCTCTTTCTTAAATTTACCACTACAAAGGCTTCTCCCATCCAAAAATTTCCTCCATAAGGGTAGGTGCCCTTTGGAAACTCTGAAAATGACCCTTCATAAAAGTGATAAGAGTCCTCTTTCTTGACCAAGTGCCCTCCGTAAAGACACCTACCCTTCAAATTTTTTTAAATGCCCCTCAATTCATCAAAATGAAATCCAAAGGAAATCCATTGCATTTTTTTAATTACTTAGACCATTTCAAGTCATTCAATTGATTCTACTTATAAAAGTAGACAAGTAATGCAGCTGCACAGGCCTAATTTGCACTGAACTAAGAAAAATGATAAAAATCTTAGATTTTTCATTAGAAAGGTTTAGTAGAGAAATGTTTTTACACAAGGTAGTAGAGGAATGATCTAGCCAAAACATGGATTAGATGACCTTTTCAAGGAAAAAGGAGGGGGTGCTAAATTTTGGTTTGCAAGACCAAAAATTGGTCAACATAATTGGTGACTCATAGGGGAAGTATGCTTGTTGTGCTTGAGAATACTGGTCTCCAAAAATTCCATTGGGCATGGAGTTAGGATGAATCTTTGAGAAGTCAACAATATATTTATAATGACCTAATAACCAAAAAATATAATACCCAAAACAACAAGGAAAAAACACACACAAAGTGTAAAAAACACTACACACATGCATAACAACACTTAGGGAATATAAGGAAAAATAATTAAACTATGTACATGACAAAAGAAACCTAGTAACAATGCTTAAGATATATCCCATTTACTGGGATATGTAGCTCTTCACCATCCAACTTGGAGAGTTGGAAAGCATTGTGTTGCTTACATTGGGTGATGACATATGGGCCACTTCATAATGCATCAAACATCACGGCCCTTCCAGGATTAGCTCAGTCCTCATCCCACTTCAAGATAATGTCACCTTCTAGGAAGATCCTTGGCATATAAATTTTGTCAAAATGATTCTTTATTTGTTGTTGGTGGCTAGTCATGGCATCCATGGCTTGGTCTCTTACTTCTTGAAGATCCATTAGCTCATAATACCTTACTTCTAGGCTATTTCTCTCCACCAATTGCAACTAATGGGAAATATATAAGGCTAGTAACTTAAGTGAGAGAGGAAGTCTATCTTCCCTTCCATACATAAGTGTGTATGGTGAATTATTGATCACCATCTTTGGAATGATCCTATCTACCCAAGGAGTTGTCTTCAACTTGACATGCCAAGTCCTTTGATTTTCCTCCACTATCCTTTTTATAATCCTAATCAAAATCTTGTTTATGGACTCAGCTAGCCCATTCTCTAATGGATAGTGGTTGGAACAAGTGTTGAGATAGATGCCATACTTTAATGCCCACTCACTTGTATTTTTTCCCAAGAAAGCTAATGCATTGTCTGAAATGATTGTGGATAGGACCCCAAATCTTATCACTATGCCTTCATATAAGTTTAAGACTATAGTATCATTGGGCTATTTCAAAGCTACAAACTCTACCCACCTTGTGAAATAATATATGGTAGTCAAAACCCACTTGTGGCTAGCACTAGGAGGATTGATAAACCCTATGAAGTCTAACCCCCCTTGCATGAATGGTTGTTTCACCTAAATAGTATGAAGGGGCATGGTAGCCAGCCATTAGTTCCCATCAAAGAAGCCATATTTTTGACATTTCCTCACCCAAGCATGAGTGTCTCTAAGAAAATTAGGCTAAAAGTAACCATCCCTCATAATCCATGTAGCTATGGCCTTGGGAGCAAAGTGGCCACTAGCTGGTCCATCATCGAACTCAAACAGTACCTTGTCAACTTGGTCTAAATCAATACATATAAAGATTACTCCTAAAAATTCTTTCCTAAATATCACTCCATCAACTAGGATATAAGTAAGATATTGGAGTCTAAAATACCTCCTCTTGGTCTTATCAAGACCATTTGGACACTCACCAGTTCAAAGGAAATAAACCATGTCTTATGCCCAGTTCTTCATGAATATAGTTATAACTATTGTAGGTTCATCATGGAGTACCAAAACGTCCTCCTTTGGTTCTTTCAAGTATATAGTGAGGTTTTCACACAACCCTCTTCCTCTTACTAGCTTGTTGGTTTTGATATCTATGTCATACTCCATTACTTTGGTGATCCAACATACCATTTTCACATTCAAGTCTCAGCTTAGAAAGAAGTCTTTTACACTAGGATGTGGCACCATGATGTGGAACTTGTTGTTAGACAACGTATGATTGAAAAAACTTCATATGACTATAAGTACCTACTTCTCAACATATGTGTATCTAACCTCATAGCCTTCTAAACCTTGGCTTAAAAATAAAGAGGTTGTTCTAAATTCTCACAATTTTCTTGAGTGAGCATATCATATATTACCTCTTAATTTCCAAAAGTGTATGTATCGAAGTATTTGGATAAGTTTAGACTAGCTAGGGTAGGAGCTTAGGTGATAGCTTGATTGATGATTTTAAATCTTTCTCTTCTTCTTATTATCCATGTGAATGTCTCAACCTTCCTTAGCATGGAATTTAGTGGCTTGACAAGCTCAAGAAAGTTAGGAATGAATCTCCTAATGAATTTTATTTTACCAAAAAAACTTTATAGGCCCTTCTTGTGCTTAGGCAAGGACAATTTTAAGATGGTGTACACCCTCTCTATATTAATGGATATGCCTTCCTTTTAAATGACATGGCCCAAGAGCTTGCCTTTGTGGATGACAAACATGCATTTCTTTGGGTTGAGAGAGATGTCAAACTCTCTACACCTTTCAAATATTTTCTATAGGTGCTTCAAATGTTCACTTGCCTCCTTGGAGAAGACTATCACATCATCAAGATAAACCACCACAATGTCATTGATCAAAATTTGGAAATCCATATCTATAGCACATTGGAAGCTAGCTCTAGCTTTTGACAGTCTGAATGGCATCTTCTTATAGTCATATATTCCCCACTTGGTGGTGAAGGCTATCTTATATTTCTCACATTCTTGTACCAAGATTTTATTGTACCCAAAGTAGCCACTACATATCACCATCTAAATAATTTGGTCCATACTTGGAAGGGGATAGTGATCTCTGAGTGAGACTTTATTTAGGTATCTAAAATCCACACACAATCTAACCTCTCCATTCTTATTCCTAACATGGACCAAATTGGCTAGCCAAAAAGAGTGTTTGATAGGGAAAATGATCGTAGACTCGATTAGTTTGGTGAGTTCATTATTCATGAGAGGCTCGATCTTTGGATTGATTGGCCTTTTCTTTTGTTTGATGGATTTGACACCTTCCTCCAACTCAATGGTGTGTTGGGCCATGCTTGGATCAAATCCCTTCAAATCACCATACTCCCAAGTGAAGACATCAGTAAAATCTTGACATAACATAATGAAAGCATGCTTTTCCTCATTGGTACACACCATCCCAAGAGAAAATAGCTTAACCTTATAGATATCTACCATTTCATAATTTTCCATCTTGGTTGAGATGATTTCTTTGTCTCTCTTGAGTCTATAATATTCATTTAAAATGCTCTCAAAATTTACCAAACCTTTGGGAAGCTTAATGGTCTTTAGTTGAACAATTTGCCCATGATACTGATGCTCTAGCTTGGTCTAAATTTTGGAAGCAAACTTAGCTTCTTCCTACAATAAAATTGATATTTGATAGTCACTTTTAAACACCTACCAATTGGTGACATTATCTGGTATGGAGGGCCTCACAGTCACCTATAAATGATGTTAATTCTTGCTTTGTATCATCCCCTTTAGGATATCAAACTGAGCACCAACTACTACTAGTTTATCTTCATGCTTTCTCTCCTCTCTTAGAATGGAAGTGATGTTGAAAGTAGTGAATTTATCCACAAGGTCCCATACTCTATGCTTATAAGACTTGAGTAAGGATTTCTTGGTCAAGCTTTGACCTCTCAGTTGCTTCACAATCAACTCATTATCTCCAAACACTTGTAATTCTTTGGTTCCTCTCTTCCTTGCCCATTCTAGGCCATGAACAAGGGCCTCACAATATTCTAAATTGCAATTTAAAGAGAATTAAAACCTAAAAATTGAGAATTATGTATCCTTTGAAGGTGAAACCACATTACCCCACTACTAAATCCTAACTTGCTTCTAGATCAATCAAAGAATAGCTGCCATAAACCATAGTCCTCTTAGTCTATCTTCATCAATTTCAACATGAAAGCATATTTTTCATGCATGTAGTAGAATCTAAGACTATCTTATTCAATGAAATTGTAAGGATAATTCTCAAATTTGTCATTTCCACATTCATCTAGGAGCAGGTTAACAAATCCTACAAGGGAAGATGATGGATAGTGGTCTACTTGGAGCTCTTCTTCATCAATGATTGTGTAGTTCAAATTCACTACTTTGGGTGAGTATAGATTTAGGTGATCCTTTTCGATGGGATATAACTCAATATTTACTTTAGTTCCTTAATTTGTAGTGAAAACCATGTAATACCAATTGGAAACCAAGTATCCACCTATCTTGGATGTGAAATCCCTTGACAACCAAAGAGAAAAGTAAGGAGGAACATCTACCACTACCACATAATGGGGAATTAAGAAGGTTGGATAGGAATGGAGAGTCAGATTCAAGCCTCTTTCCACTCCCAAGGTCTTAG
This sequence comes from Torreya grandis, assembly GCA_037957365.1. NCBI lineage: Eukaryota > Viridiplantae > Streptophyta > Pinopsida > Cupressales > Taxaceae > Torreya > Torreya grandis. Next base: position 635,292 of record JARHVA010006325.1, read on the forward strand.
TTGGTAATCCATTCAAGTGTAGAACTCCTATGGTCATTTGCTCATACTTGAGGCCTAGCTTATCAGCTATGCATTTGGGCATAACTGAGGTGCTTGCTCCACTATCAATGATGCAATTATGGACCAAGAAATCACCAATAATTAGGTTCAAATATAAGTGAGGGACCTTCTCATCCTTTTTTTCTTGACCTCCCATAGGAGGAGCCCCATTTATTATCAACACATTATCATTTCTTGCTGGGACAACTTGCTCACCTAGCTTGTATAATTCTTTTTTGAGTATATCCTTTTGTCCTGGTAGTGTTAAAGAATCCCACAATGAGTTTTTCATGTGAATTTTCTTCATTTGGTCCACTATATTGATTTAAATATTTCCCCTTTTAGAGTTATCCTTGGGAACATTTATAACCTATGGTGCAACCTGAGGAGCTAAAGTTACAATCGGTGGTCTATAATTGGGAAAATTTTTATTTGCTTATGGTGAAGAAGATGATGTGGGCACTTGAGTGGATATTTTAGCTTCATAAATTGCTCTCCTTTTAGAATTGTTTTTGGCTACAACACCAAAATTTTGATTACTTGTGCTCCCCACATAGTTGACTATGTATAACTCTCATTCCAAGTGATTCACAAGAATGGAATCAGATTGAGCCTGCCTACTATCCATCCTAAGTTGTGTTGGTATCTCAAAATTTAATAATTGGGCTACCTAATCACCTTGTGCACTCATGATTTAATTTGGTAGCTCACTAGCATAAGTAACCTGTTCTTGGCCATGCTCTAAGAATAAATAATTGGGCTACTCCTGTAGAAAATTATTTTGAGTGGGGACAAGAGCCTTAGAAGATGAAGGGGCATTTGGATTATATATTTGATAAGGCTTGACATGTGTAATTTGACCTTTAAATTGATTATAATTCTAGAAGGGAGGCCTATTTACTTTCCCAAACTTTTGGTAGCCTTTATTTGGCCTATAAATCTATGCTTGTTATCTCTTGAGGGAAACTAACTCATTGGTAACAGTCTACAACATGCTCTTAACTTCATTGAGATAATTTATAGGGGTATAAGTTACATTCTCTTGATTATTTATAGGAGATAGAGTGGGAAAAGTAGGCTAGATTGAGGGCTATAAATTAGGAAAAAGTTGCATATGAGGTCTAGGAGCTATCTTTCTTACTTGAACAAGTTAATTTTTAGCAGATATGGCTATCTCATAAGTAGTGGGAAGAGTATTCCCACCCATGGAAAATATCATGACAACAATGTCACTATTTAGGGTCTCTAAGTAGTAAAGGAAAGAATATCTTGGGGTTGACCTCATAAGAATTGGGATTCAATCCCATGTCTTTTGGAACCTAGTGTTAATATCTTGCATAAACTCATGTGGGGCTCTTTTCATGGTGGTTAATTACTTAGCTAGAGACAAATGGTCACTTTTTTCCCCAAACCTATTGGTCAAAAGGGTCCCTAAATTCCATGAGCCAAATGAGTTCATAGGCAAGGTCCCATACCAGTCCAAAACATTCCTTTTGAAGGAAAAGGCTAGTAATCTAATGGCTACATTTTCTTTAGTGATATTATGGATGTTGAAGAGGTTGGATATGTTTCTAATATGCTTGACAATAGTGATTGGGCCCTCTCCACTAAAGGGAGGAACACTTTTGAGAGATATCCCTAGAATTAGGTTGTACTACTAAAGGTTCAAGGGACTTTGACCATTGAAGGCCACAAAAGGGAAATCCTTAAGGGTTGACATGGCTATAAATGGATTCAGTCGAGGTCTCCTTGAGTAGTTGTATTTTATGGCTAGTTTAGGAAAGTGGCTTTCTACGTAAGGGTGGGTATTTGAAAACCTTATCCTTTTTGTTGAGTTTAAAATAAACTCAATAAATTCAAAAAGGACACCCCTAAAAGAAGATATTGTAGTGACCTTTGGTATGGGATGCTAAGCTAATCGTTAACTAGAGACTGAGTTCCTAAATGGAGTCCCCAGGTGCTGAATATAGCTCCTTTTGGTTTTTTTAACAATATCAAGACCAACACCAATATTGAAAATTGAAGGACATATAAACTTGTCCCACCAAGCATGCTAAAAACTATTGACACAATAGATTGCACCCTCTGAAGGGAGGTTTATCTCTCTTCCTCCACATGGCACAATGGAGACATTCCTCTTGCTATGGGTTGAAAACTTGAGGGATAAATATATAGATGAGGGGATATCTCCCCTTGATGCACCTTGAGTCCTTAGATTTCATACTGCTAAAAATGGGGGGAATGAAAATGGAAAGAAATACTAAAATTAGAACCTAAACTAATACGGTGATGCACCAAAATAGTTGGTCTAATCATCTTTGACATACATTTTACACCAAAGAGAAGCAAGAATACACTTCACTCAAATGAGAACCTTTCTTGCATCAGTGTTTAAATATGGGATCCTATGGAGATATATGGAACAATAAATACTAGAGGTTTTCTAAGACACACTATGGATATCCTATTCACATGCACCTATACTTTGAGCTGGACACTTCTTGTTACCCTGCAAGAGAAGAACTCACAATACACTAGATATGTTAGCATAAACTTATGAAAGCATAAAAAATAAATGACTTAACATAAGATAAAATGATAGACATATGTAAAAGTGCAAGCTCAAATGGAGTTAAAAATGCTTCTTTTGATTCAAAGTAAATTCCTTCAAGGCTTCACCAAACAATGTTGAGATCCCCTTTTATCAAATGAGAAGTTACACATATATAGAGAACTTCAAAATATATAGCTAACAAATCAAAGGATGGAAACCCATGCTGAGTTAAACACTTTTGTAGAGACCACAAGCCCATGCTACTACTGTATTCTTCCAATTACATACGGGTGAGACATATTGTCGATGTCCAAGTTGCTACCCTTACTTTCCTAGGCCTACAAAAGCATGGGATACTCCTTCTAGCAACTGACAAATCCATCCCCAAATTATGTTGACTAGACCATGTTCTCTTCAATGTTGGGTGTAATTGGCTATGTATTAATGGTGAACCATGAAAACATGGGATACTCTCCTCTATAGTTCAAAAACCAATCTTTTATTGGTTTTTGGTAGACTATTTCACCTAAGTACATTCAATCTTCTTGGTGACAACACCTATGCTACTTTCCTTGGTCTGGGTGGTCCTTGGGTCTATGCTTTTGACTTGTTATGCTACTTGGAATGTTTTGAGATTTTACTTTATTATGTTGTGTGTTCACATTCTGGGTTACGCACCCTGTTTTATTTTACATTATTATTTCCCTTTGCCTTGGATTTTTCCCATTTGTCTTTAACCATTAAAGTTCCTGAGTGCCTATTATTTCTCAGGCATTCATATTGATATTTTTCATTTTTTGAACTTATCTAGAGCTCTTAGGTCTTCACATTTCTTTTCTTAATTCTTCCCTTTTTCCTTGTCTTTTCCTTTAGGTGGGCCTATCTTTGAAATGTCCTTTAGACAAAATGTCTGAAGGATTCCTTTGGACATTTTGTCTAAAGGATTTCCTTTCATCTTTCTTTTGCCTTCATCAACCTTCAAGATTTTGGTAATGTCAAATTTCTTTAGACAAAATATGCAAAGGCATTCCTTTGGGCATTTTTTTAAAGGAATTCTCTTTTGGGATTTATTTTACACCTTTATTTTGGATAACATTTGTGTTACGCTTTCCTTTAGATAAAATGTTTGAAGGAATTCTTTCCTTTGATTACTTCTTTTCCTGAAGGGCATGTGCCCTTCGAGCCTTTTGTCTTCACCCTCTATTTCTTAAAGTGCCCTCTGTAAAGGCTTCTCCCATCCAAAAGTGTCCTCAACAAGGGTAGGTACCCTTTAGAAACTTTGAAAATGACCCTTTAAAAAAGTGAAGAGTCCTCTTTCTTGACCAAGTGCCCTCCATAAAGACACATACCATTCAATTTTTTTTCAAACATTCCTCAAGCCATCAAAATTTCCTTTAAAAGAAATCCATTGCCTTTTTTGAACTGATTTAGACCATTTTGGGTCTTTCAATTGCTTCTACTTATAAAAGTATAAAAATAATGCACTTGCACAAACACAATTTACACTAGACTAAACAAAATGATAAAATTCTTGGCTTTTTCATTAGAAAGGTCTGGTAGAGAAATTTTTCTGCACAAGGTAGTAGAGGGATGATCTAGCCAAGAAATGGATTAGATGACCTTTGCAAGGAAAAAGGAAGGGGTGCTAAATTTTGGTTTGTAGGACCAAAAATTGGTCAACAACCATAGTATAACATTTTCTTGGTCTTATCAGGATATGCATGGAATTGACCCTTCTATTGCTCTCCATAACATTGTCACTCATCTTGATGATAAACCTATTTTTCAAAAGCTTCATAGGATACACCTTCACATCACCCTCCTTTTCAAAGATTAACTTCAATGCCTCTTATTGTTCGAATTCATCCAACCCATTGATTATCCATAATGGGTTTATAACATCATTCCCATAACCAAACCCATAGGGGACTTTGAATTTATATCTAATTTTGTGACCTTAACCTTGATTTCCCAAAGGATGACTTTAATTTTCCTATCATTGACCAACTTATTGAACTTATATTTGGCCATGAGTTGTTATCTCTCATGGATGGTTTCTTGAGATAAAATTAGATCATGATTTCTCCCAAAGATTAACATAAATCTTATTTCATTACCTCATGGGGAACTTTCTATTATAGATTCATGCCATTTGGTCTAAAATTATTAGTGTAACCTACCAATAAGCCATGACCTACATCTTCCATGACCTCATCCATAAAATAATAGAGGAATATGTGGATGATCTCTTTGGAAATACAAATATTGCAAGTATCATTTAGAATTCCTCAATATCATCTTTGAATGCTTAATCCATTTCCACATCTGAATCAATTTGAAATTTTTTTTGAGGTCATTTCTAGAAAGCTTCTTGGATTCATTATCTCCCTTCAAGGAATAGAAATAGACCTAGCCAAATTCAGATCAAGCCTAGAAATTCCACCTCTGACACACCTTAATCAACCTTACAACTTGTAGTATAAACTCCAATCAATCTATCAATTCATCTCTCAATTATCAGATACATGTCAACCCTTCCAACATATCCTTAAGAAAAACACATCCTGTAAGTGGACTAAATATTACCAACAAGCCTTTGATTCACTCAAATAATACCTTCTTTCTTCACATATCTTGACCCCTCTAAAAAAGGATCAACCTTTCTACCTTTACATTTTTGCCACTAACCATTCCCTAAGGGAAATTTTTGTTCACCATGATGAACAAAATAAAGAGCAAAAAGTCTACTACATAATCTAATAGCTTATAGAGTATGAGAATTGGTATTCCCATCTTGAGAAAATTTACCTAACCCTCATCTTTATGGCCTCCAAAATTCATCATTACCATCTTAATCATAAAACCTATGTCATTACTAACACTAACCCACTCAAGTATATACACTCTAAACCATAACAAAACTAGTGTATGGTTAAGTCACTCACGCTTCTAGCTTATTTTGATCTTGAGTTCCTACAACACAAGTCAATTAAATGGAAATCTATTGTTGATTAATTGGCTAAAGTTCTTCTACTAGATAACCAACCTCTTCCTCTTTCATTTCTAGATGAATCCATTACAAATCTTTCTCAAGCCACCTACCAAATGACCATGTTCTATGATGGCTCTAAATTCTAGTATGGTGGGGGTGTTAGAGTTACTCTCATTCCCCTCGATGCTGAACCTTTTTCCCTCTCCTTTAAACTTGACTTTGAGTGCATAAAAAATATGGATGAGTATGAAGTCCTAGTCATAGGTTTTCAAATTGCTCTCACCTTGGGAGTTAAGACAATTAGCATCTTTGGTGATTCCCAAGTTTTTGTGAACTAGGTCAATGGATCCTATCAATGTAAAAATGATGTCTTATTAAAGTAAAAATAGCTTGTAGATGTAATCTTAACATCATTTCGTCATTATCTTATCTAGTCAGTTCCATGATATACCAACAAGTTCATGGATACAATGGCTTCTCTAGCTTCCCAAATCCCATCTCAACCTCCCAACTCCAAACTCTTTGTTACCATCCATCATTTTATCACCCCATCTTATATCCATTTTGAACATCCTACCATTTGTAATGTGGAAGTATCTCCATCAAACATATGGTATGAATAAACATTTGATTACCTCAACCTTGGTATCATTCCTCCTAGCCTCTCTTAGAATACTCAAAGAACCTTTATTCGAAACACCTCTCATTATACCATACTAGGAGGAATCATTTACAAACATGGATTTAACATCCTCCTTCTCCATTGCCTTCATAATCATAAATATTCCCATGATATCAGGGAAACACATGATGGAATTTGTGGGGAATATTTTAGTGGTTTAATCATCACTAAATGTATCCTTCATCTTGGATACTATTATCCCACCATTAACCAAGACTATTGTGATCATGTAAAGAAGTGTGCTAAATGTCAACAACATGCTAATTTACATCATACACTAGCCTATGGCCTCCAATTATCCAAAGACTTTTGGCCACTCTCATAATGGGGCGAAGATTTTATTGGGGAAATCAATCTTGATTCATCCCAACATAATTAATCCATCATTACCACCACTAAATATTTCACCAAGTGGGTGGAAGCCATTCCTCTCATCTCTACCAAAGTCAAAAATATTGTCAATTTCATCAACCACCAAATCATTTGTCATTTTGGTGTTCCATATAAGATCATCATTAATAATGGTAAATCTTCCGAGAACAAGAAAATACAAGGTCTCTATGACACATTTGAAATTAAGTTAAGATTTTCCTTGCCTTACCATCCATAAGCAAATGGATAGACAAAAGCCTCTAACAAAATGTTAACCAAAGTCATTAGTGCTTTAGGTCATGATTAGTGTTTACTTATCCCCTTAAATTTGTTGGATCATTGCATTAAAATTCAAACCTATACAAGTGATACCCCTTTCTCTCTAGTATTTAGAGTAGAGGTAGTTTTGCCTCTTGAAGTCTAGATTACATCTCTTAACATATATTTTTAGGAGATCATTTTTTAGAGTGATTATTGTCAAGAAAAACTAGCTTGACTTGAGCTACTTGATGAACATCACCTCATAGTGCTTAACCATATTTAAATATATCAATCAAATGAACTTATAATAAACACCTAAAAGAATAAGAATTCAATATCAATGATCTCATCTTAAAGGAAAACCAACATGTCACCAATATGGAGAAAAGAAAAAGAGGCAAATTTGCTTTCAATTGGATTGGGCCTTACATCATAACCCATAAGTATGGATTAGGAGCTTATCATTTGTCCTCTATTGAAGGTAAACCAAAACCTAAGCCTCTCAATGCTTTGCATCTTTATCTTTTCTTTCGTTAAAGAGGGATGAAACACAACTTACTATCTAACTTAAGCTCATCCCCTAATTTATGAGATTTTTACCTTCACTTGTCTATCCCTCTCCCTTTGAGGATAAATCGAGTAAACCATAGAACCATGTGATTAACCATCACAATCATAGCCTAATGGTAAATGTGGGTATCGTGGCTCTACTCATAGCATGGATTTCATGGATACATTTCATCTCTAACAAGACAAAATCCCACAATCCTTTCTTTTTCAAACCCCTCTTTTCCCCTTCTTGTGATAATTTTTTTTCCCTCATAAAGGAAAAGCTCTAAGCCTAATTAGACTCGGCCATATCTAAAAACTTAAAATCTAAAACAAATATCATTTAGATCACATATTTCTAGCATTAGAAACTGATCATTTGAAGGATAGCTTCCTAAAATCCTCTAAACTACTTAAAAGATAGACTATTCCCTTAAAGGATAGCTACCAAAATAAATAAATCCAAACTTAAACCACTCTATTGAAGGGTGTCTAAGTCAAATGGGTCAATAATAATAATTTGAAGATTCACACAGAATGGGTAAACTAACCCACATAAGGTTACCTTACCTATCCACCCATTTACCTTTCACCTATTACCTATTTTCCATTTATACCATCTTTTAATCAAGGGATTTCGAGATTACTTGACATGATTGTGATCAAGACACTTTTTTATCAACCAAATCATGTTAATGCAAAGTATATGAAAGGTTTAATTTCCTTAAGCCAATCTAAATTTGGGTTTTTTGTCTTGTAATTACCAATGAATAAGCATCATGATTTTTCTTTACCTTCTTATCATCAGTTCATGTTGACATGCATCTCATGATTCTCATCTCTTTTCCCTACATCTATTTTGTTATCTAACTTGTTTTATGTATTTTCATTACATCCATATCCATATCAGAAATACATGATCATAATAATAAAATCAAAACATCTATATCATAAGAATAATAACCATTTATCATTTACCATAAACATCATAACATTATCCATAAACCATATCGTATCTATAAAAATATATCCTAATCAACACTAGCATCAACATACATCATCTATATATCCATAATATCATCATATGCATCCACCATCAAAACATCATATGAGCATACATCATATCATAAACAAACCTAATTTAATCATTCATCATCATATCCATATATAATATCATATGAACATACATCAGATCATAAACAACCCTAATTAAACCATTCATCATCAAATCCATAAATAAAATCAATGATCAAAACATCATGAACCACTTCATACATCCTCTATCTATCTACATACCATCTTATCCATTTACCATAAAGATCATAACAATTCATCTCATAAACATAAAATCATGAAACCACATCAGTATAATCATAAACAAAATCACCATCATCACAACATCATATAACATCAAACCATGAATCATAAATATTAACATAAACATCACATAAAAACATGCAACCATGAACATAGATTATATATATATATATGTGTGTGTGTGTGTGTGTGTGTGTGTGTGTGTGTGTGTGTGTGTGTGTGTGTGTGTGTGTGTGTGTGTATACATATATATATACATATATATATATACATATATATATATATATGTGTATATATATATATATATATGTATATCTATATATATATATATGTATATATATATATATACATACATATATATATAGATATATATATATATATATATATATATATATTGATGATGTGAGATTCATATGAGAGAGAGATTTCATACATTGTTATATATATTTTGATGATGACATGATGTATATGATTATTCTTGTGATGATATATATATATATATATATATATATATATATATATATATATATCATCATAACCATCACCATATACATCATGTCATCAGCAAAATATTTATATAACAATGTATGAAATATCTCTCTCATATGCATCTCACATCATCAACACACATGATAGTATCAAAAACATATACATCATACAATCAAGCCCCTAGGGAACCACAACCACTAGCCCCTCTTGCTCCTCCACTACAATACCATCTAGTGTCAATCCCTCTGGTCTACCACCCTAAATCATTATAGAGGCCCACTAACTTGGAGTCACCATGACTACCCCACTTGCTAAACTAGATCTATATTTATCACATCAAGGCTCTAATGGATAATGTGCTAGTATTATAGCTCATAATATCTTAACTCCTCAACCATAGTTAAGTACCATATCATAGGAATCATATCAAGTCCTCTTTTTATTCCTCTGACTAGTACTACCTCTACTACTACCCTTTATATCAAGGTATCTCTCTCTTGGGTTAATAAACTAGGAGAGATCCTCCCCTGATCTTGATTTCCTATAAAGGTGGAAACCTGATCCTTTAAGATGATAATCTCACCTTGTAGAGTGGCTGCTTATCCCTATAACCTTGTGATCTATGCCTAGGTAGCTATTAGTGTTATTTGTGCTTGTCCATCCTAGTTACTACCCTATATTAGTACCCCTACTAGATATACATATATGGCCTATTGCCTCCCATCACCCCATCCAAAATTGGCTATTACATATAGGCCCTAATACCACACTGCATATCCATCCACCACACTAGCATCATTTATCATTGTTCTCACAAGTAGCTCCTCATGATAAAAAACTACATCCTATGGATATGGCTTTGGAAGTAAGAACTTGGAATCCTCCCACCTATATTTTGGTAATGTTGGTAGAATCCCATACATAAGGGCAAACTACCTTGAAACTTAGTCAAATGGGATAAGCTTAGTCTCACCATCCTGTCTCTTACATATCCATCACTAGCTCTATAGTTTATCAAAGCATAGCCATCCCATGGTAGCTCCAAAGGTATCAACACCTGACTGTGCTCATATAGATAGTAGTGGAGTATGAACCTAATGTTGATCCCATATCACCTATGTGCTCAAAAGGCCTAGATCTTCATATATATCTACACTAGTAACACTGGTGCCTACCCAAACATAGCCCTCCCTAATAGAATATCCATGAAAAATCTTAGTAGTAGATATGGAAATTGAATGTTACTTAAACTAGGCAAAATGAAACAAAACACTTCCATCATCATCATCTTTATCAAAAATCAGTTCCCTAGAGCCCTTTGGTATACTAATCAATAGCTAAAACCACCTGCATGATACCTAACATGGACCTAATATAATCCATATACTAGATCCATATGGTAATCCCTCTCCTCACTCTAATTATAATAAATAGGCTCCCCTTGAATTGGTAGCTATGTAATCCTATGAACATCATCTAAGAGGATGGTTATCTCCCCAATTGGTAATAAAAATGTGTTCATAGTTAGGTCCCATCTCTCAATGAGGGCCATAATCATAGCTGCATCCTATGGTAGGTTCTGATTGTGTATCATGGCCCTTAGGATGACCTCCTCTAGGTGCCTCCACTTCATCGGTCATCCCATCATATAACTCTACAAATATTTTAGGGAATTGGTCCCTCATCTAGATCTACCACATGCTTACAAAACCATAGTTAACACATGACCCTATTGCTCATGGCTAAATTAGGATCATTTATCAACCTAAACACAATTATTTTAAACCTATTACCTCTAGTAATCAAATAAACATCTACCTTTATTTGAATAAATTTCAACATCATACCAAAACTTAAACACTTCTATCATGAATAATTTCCCTACTCCACATAAATTTCAACACATGTCCTTAACTATCATATTGACACCTAACACTTCTATCACATAAACTCTACCCATCGACCATGTTAACACTTCATCCTATCAAACCTACATTTAAACATATTTATAGCCATATATAACCATTAAATTCCTTTTTAAACACATTTCATACCATTAAAAAACTTTTCAAATCTTTGTTTTACCACTTTTAATTCAAACCTCACCCTAAACCCTTTAACTTTTGATGATTCACTCAAATTATCAATGGTCTTATAACCCCATTTTACCTTAGTGTTCAACCATTGATAGTTGGTCAAACCACTATCGATCACTATGTTTGACCATGAATAATGAAACCCCCAAAACCTACCCACCCAAAACTATACCAAAATAACTAATTTTAAAATTTAAACTACCTAAAACTATCCTACAACCTATTTCCTACCCAAACCTTCCTTTTAAATCAAAAATCACCTATTAATTTTCATAATTCCACCCAAAACCAAAATTAAGGTATAAACCTATCCAAAATAATAATAAAACCCTATCAAACTAAGTTAAACCTACTCAAATTCATTTTCAACACATTAGATCAACTGACTATCAATTATATAACTCCCCCTACCTCATTCATTAATTATTGTCAAGGTTAGAGCCCATGTCTATCTACTCATACATCCCCTCATCCACCTTCCATATTAGTCAACACTCGATCTCCTCAAACACAAACTTAACCAATAACCAAACTATACCTCAGCATACTCAATCAACTCATCATAAAATGCCAACATACATAATCACTTGAGCATAAAATGTGCAGGTCAAATAGTCAAAAGTGAAAATGATTTTTAATTGTCACTTTTTATGTTTTAGCTTTTTAGGGTTCCCCTTGACTTTCCACAATTATAGTGACCATTTATGGTTGACCCTAGGAACCCCTGATCATCAACAGTCAGGGTCCCCCACTTTTTAAAATATTAAACACCCCCTAGGTGCTAAACTGTAGAAATCACCTAATCTCACTTGAACCAGATCTTGAATTTTTGGATATTACCCTTATCCAACCAACCATTTGACAATGTCTACCTTGACATTGGCCATTTTTGACTTGAATTATTTGCATATTTTGTGACAACCTTGTAGTGGTATTTTTGACTACATAAACCATTTTTTCCATGTTGACCATACATATTTACACCACCTTGTGCATGACTAGACCATTTTTATTTATTTAAGGGATTATTTCCTACCTTAGATACCTATTAAAACACTAACCCTAACTAGGAAACTTACAGAGTAACCTGATTAGCTATGACTAACACTATTGACCAGTTATCTATCATTTATTATTCTAGAATTAACCTTATTTTTACCAAAATTGGTAACCTTAGTCTATGTGTGATCTTGGATATTGAACTTAATCACATTTTATGCACAAGTTTTCATTTCAAATGCCCAACCTCCTTGTCACCACCTAGTGGCTCACCATTTTCCACTTTTAAAACCTTGACTTGATTTTGATTTCACCTCATTGAATCATAGTTTGAGGGGGAACACCTTATCATATACTCAGGGAAAACAAACCTTCAACCAAAAAATCCATTTTTGTTTTTTATCTTGTTAATTTAAAGTTGTATAACAAAAAGTGGAGAAATATAAACACTAGAAAACTGCACACAATAGTTCTAATTGTTGAAACACCTTAAGACTCCTATCAGACCTTGAGTCTAGATTACCACCTAGTTAGCTAACTCATCAACCTACTAACTTAACCTTTAAACAAACCTATTTTAAGTAAATTTGACCCATTTACCCTTAGACACTTGACCATCTACTATTAGCTCAACCCTCAATGGTTATCTTGACCATTGATTGTTAGGTCCCCACCTCCTCACCTTCTTAACACATCACCAGATGTGTGTGAGATAATGAGGCAAAATTTGGTATGTTTACCTTATGTAGTGATAAAAAAAAATTAAGCATCATTATTAGCAACCTCATCCTCTAGGGAGCCTTCCATCCTCCATCTCTCTTTGCCTATAAAAGGAGGGGAGTGGGAGATGAAAAGGGATCCATGTTCAAGCTATCAAATCTTCTTTCATGCAAGTATTAAATCTCTACAACATATAGTGTTCTTTTAGCAATTGAACATTAGTAAAATATACATGAACCTCTCACAAATTTGATTTTGAGGCTAAGGTACCATTACTCTATAAAAATTACTTCAGCCTTTAACCATTAACCCACTAGGAAGTTATAGGTATTTCAGTACTTTAGCATTGTTATTTTTGATTTCTAACATTTATAACCTGATCAGACCTATTTTCACCTTATTTTATGTCCACTAAATTCTCAATATAACTGTAGACACTGAAATCATGTCTACTCCCTTGGTCGTCCTCCCCTTCTCTCCCCCTTGGTCCTCTTAACCACTCCTAACCTATGTCTTATTAATTTGAAATAATTATCTTATTTTAAGTTAATAATTTTCTCTCCCTTGCCACCTCACCACCCTAGGATGCCCTTCTTTGGATTCCCTTCATCCCCCCATGACCCATTTATGACCTATTCCTCATCCTCACACCCATTTACTCCTTCTCGACCATTTCTTCCCCCGCCACTCAAACCCGGGAGTTGGGAAAATGGATGAAAGGCTATTTTTAGCCTTTTTCCTACCTTCCAGCTATTGACGTCAGTCAATTGTCGACCGACGTCAGCGGTATTGCCAGCGTCGATTGCCTTCATAACATTTTTCTACATCCGTTATCTGCCCTGGGCCCCTACTCTTCATCTGACTCTGGAATCTTGCAATCAATCTTCAATCCACCATTCTTTCCATCAGACCTCTCACTCTTTCTCCCAGCTATAGCAACAACAAGTACTCTACATCAGCTTCTACTAGCAATAGGGCCTTCACACTAGCATCAATGATAGGGACATCAGCACAACCAGTCTGCAACATTCCATTCTCTAGCAGGTATGAGGTAAGTATCTCTACTATTTTCATTTTAGTATTTTCTTTTAATTCATCTATCATTCAGCATACTGCGCATTTTCAACCTCTCCTACCCAGACCCCTTCCAGACATGCTCTTCCCAGAGATACTGAAAGGCCTCCTCTACCCCTTTGTTCCTTTTTGACATTCTTTCCATTATCCCAGACCTCTGCACAAACTCTCAGACCCTTAACTAGACCCATAGTCCTTCTCAGACCCGTCCACAGACTATAAACTCGTCCAAACTCGCCCAGACCTCATCCAAGGACTACTACCCCGACCGACGCCAACCACAGAGACCACTACCCCCACCGACATCAGCATACTAATCGATGTTGGTAGACCTAACCAACCGATCCCAATAGGACCACTGATGCCGGCAAATGTGACCAGGCCGACAGTAGCATTTAGGTAAGCATTTGCTTCCATTTTTGTTTCAGTCTTTAATCATTTCAATCTTTCTATCATTCTGCTCTTTATCAGACATTATTTTTATCAGTCAGTGGGTTGACATCCCTCAAGCTTTTTGCTTCTGAGATCAGGCTTTCACTTGGCATCCCACCATCTCCTCATCTAATGCCTTTTCGTGTTTTAGTCTCTTTCCTTTTCAGGTGTCATCCTCCACAACCAAAGAGGAGTTCTCACAACGTTTTGATCACGGTGCACAAAAACTTCATCCAGGTACATATAAGCCTCAGACCATTTCTTTTAGTTTCTTATTCTCTCTTCGAATGTATAAAGCGAATATCATATAGAAACATTCTAGTATGCCTGGTGGGAACCTAGGGTCTTCCTTGGGTTCTTTTCTTTTTGTTCATATAGGGTGCATTAGGATTCTCCTTTTCATCTCTTTCTTCTATCTTCTAAAAGACATCATAAGCAGGATTAAAAAGAACTCTTCTTTCTTTTCTTGCATCATAGACTAGTCAAAAGTCATATTCTTCAACCCTTTCTCCATTTGTCTTCATATGAATTAACATTTTGACTTGGGCTTAAAACACACTGCATTTCATTTTTGCTTACTTGTATTTCTTAGTCCACATCTAGTAATTAGACTGCATCATGAATTAATCACACTTATGTTACACAACCAAACCACTTGCACAAATCAAACATCAAAACAATACTTGAGATAAGGCCCGACTGGGATTTCATCCCCCAGAAGATACCTTACCCCTCCCTGGCAATCTCACTTGGATTTCACCACCAAGGGGAAAGCCCACTCTATTCTCTGGCAGAGGATAATCTCTAGGGAAGGTATATTTTGGCTAAGCAAGACTAGCTTATCACTGGGCTCGTGAAGTGAGGGGAGCTTGCTCCTTAGCACCAGGCCATGTACCGAACCTAACCCAAACTCTTGAGTGCCTAAACAAACCTAAAACCATCCATAGACTACCTCTTCTAGGACCCATTCTTCCAGCCAACCTCCCAAACATCACTTTAAGGCATAAGCCATAGGATTCTAAAAGTTGATTCTTAGGATTTAACGCTTAGGGTCTGCCTGTTTCCATCTCTATTTTTCTATTCTTATTTGCTTGTTTGAGCTAGTGAGGACGTTCTTCTTCCTTTTTTCCAAAAACTCTCAAATCTTTTGGGTTTTTGGAAACCACAGTCACCGGCATCAGTTTTATCACTGACATCGGCAACCTTTCCTCGCCGACATCGGTTATCTGACTGACGTCGGCCATCTGTTCTCACCAACATCAATTTTTCAACTGATGTCGGTCACTGTCACAGTCCTTTTTTCAAAATAGCAGCCTTAAAACCCAACCCTTTTTTTGCCAAAACCACATTCTAAGTTTCTAAAACTAAAAAAACACAATTTATGAAACTTGACCCCTCTTGCCTTGAGTGGTTTTGACATGCGGTCAAACCAAGACTTTTCTTGACCATGCAAGGCATCAACCACTTCTGCCTTCCCCATCCATAACTAGTCTTATAATGGAGTTCCACTCGGAGACCGAAAGAACTCCTACTCGACTAACCCCAACTCAGACCCCCATTAGCCTTGAAGGGGACCAAGATTTTAAAAGATTCTTAGACCTTAATGTCAAAGCCCTCCAAAACTATCTCTCAAGAAACCAAATGTGGGACCTTTCAAGTGCAGCGGCAATGACATCGACGTCATCCACTACCTAACCCATCATGACTCAGCCTATTGTCTCGAATAGCCACTCGACCATGGCCAATACGCAAAGTTTGGCCTCCTCATCTATTTTTGAACCTACCTCCATCAAGGTGTCATTACCCCCTTAACCACACACAATTCAACCAAGTTCTACACCATACCAAAACTTGGTTGTCTCGACCTCGCCCACTCTTGCACCTATACATGCAGGAGTGACAACCTATCCTTTTACTAGTGCTGCCACTCAATAACCTATGGCAGTATCTAGTCAACTTGTGTCTTCCAACTTCATGGCATGAGCCCCTTTGACCACAACATCTATCCCTATGACGCACTACCTTTATGTTGCACCTACACAAGTGCAACCAAGTATGTCATACGCATCTTCGACCAACTTCTAGGTACCCTACAACCTAGGGGGTGCTCCACCTGCCAATCCATCAGCTAACATAATCAAAATGCTGATGGACAAAATGTCTAGCCTAGAGACCTTTATTTCTGGTTCACGCAATGTCCTTTCCTATGAGCAAATTTGCAATGAACCCATCCATCCTTCTGTGCCCATCTGACCTTATCCCAACCAGTGGGAGATTCCTAAATTTACTCACTTTTTGAGTAAGGAGGACCCACAATATCATCTTCAAGCATTCAGACACGCTTGTTATCTCATAACCCGTGACGATGCGTTACTTCTATGCACGTTCCCCATGTCTCTTTTTGGCCCCACCCTTGACTGGTATAGCTCTCTTACCAGACATTCTATCTTTTCATTCACTCAACTCGCCCAATTATTTATCAACCATTTTTCTATCAACATCACCAAACAAGTCTCAATCACATACCTCTATTCTATCAGGCAATTTGACGACGAATCGATAGTCGATTTTGTCGCCCATTGGAGAGGCTTGATTAACCAACTCTCCTTCTCCTTGCCTCAAACTGAGCTCATCAAGCTCTTTTCTTGAGCATGTGCTAGGCACATCTCTTCTACCTTGCGGATTCAAACATTCTACACTTTTGACGAATCTTTCACCATGGCAAAAAAGCTTGAACTCTATGTCATTGACAAAAATAAGGTCAAATTGCGTAATAACAATGCAAAATCTAATGCCCCTTCTTCGTCCAAACCTTCCTCTACCCACTCCCAGTCTAAGGGGTCGGCAAACACCATCATCTTTAGACCATCATCTTCAACAACAACCAACCGACCTCAATTTTCAACATCAGACTACATCAATAGACACTTCCAACGATGATCCATACAACATCAATACACTCCAGTTGGAAAATCATATGCCTCTGTCTTGGATAAACTTGTTAAGCAGGGGGTTCTCAATCTCCCTTCAATCTGACCATTTTAATTCGACCCCTCAACACCTATCCCTACATGGTACAGGGAGAATGACTTTTGCAACTATCACCGTGTCAAAGACCATGACACAGACAACTGTCAAACCGTTTAAAACATCGTCCAAGACATGCTAGACAAGGGTGATCTCATCTTGGACAACCCAAATGCCCTGCCCAACCAAAACCTCAACATCTTCAAACAACCCTTTCCTAATCACCCGCCTACTCAAAACAATGTCTAGACCATGCCCAATGACCCTCAAGACCATGATATACACACGGTCGACACTATCTATTCTCTGATCCCTAACCAATCTCCTTCATAGGTGGAAGACCCTTCTTCCCCTATTCCTCCACAGGATGAAGAACTTTCTTCTCCTATTAGTCCTCCATCGACCTCTCTCATATTAGAGGATGCTTTGATGGCACTCACACTATCTGCCTCACCCTCATCCTTTTTGTCATCAATGGGGGATCATACATTCCCCACGCCTAGACCACACATCAAGACCATGAACATTCCTATGCTCTATCCGACTGCGGAGCCGCACTCCCCTATTTCTTCTCCATCAAGAGAAGAACCAGTCTCTTCACCCATTTCGATTGAGGAAGACCCAGTCAGAGTTTCCTCTTGTCTTTTACCCGAGATTGCTACATCTCACTCGCCCTCGTCCACATCCGAACTCAAACCCGCAGCTAACCTCACCTCGTACAATAGTGGCCCTCGCCCCAAACCAACGAAGGCTACTAAAACACATTAGAGGATTCCTCCCCCACCTTCATCATTACCTTCAATTTTGGACCCACATCTGTCCACTTTAATAGGGGTGCTTCCTACTCCAATACCTCATAGAGGCAAGTCACCTACATTACTCTCTCAACCTATCAAACATATATTTCCTCCAAAACATCCAACACCTATCACCACCAAAGTGCCATCTTTGCGTGTGGTTACACCACCCACAAAAATGATGGTACGACCAATGCCTCTTACACCTCTCAAACCAAAGTCCTCAACCCCCACTGCAACAAGACACACAGACCCATTAGTAGGTTCTTATGCCCTGCTGTTACGGCAATTGTTGCAGTCTTCTCGCATCAATCTCCTACCTCTTAAACCATATCAATCCCTCAGACCAAAACCACCCTAGTTCGATGACACTCAAATTTTTACGTATCATCGCACGCCTAGGCATGACACTGAGCATTGTTGTGCCCTCAAAGTTGTCATTTGCCAATGCTTGGAGAAAGACACCTTTCTTCTTGATCATACTATCAACAAACCCAAAACACCATCCCACTCATCAACTCTCAGACCAAGACCATCTTGGTTCGACAACTCTAAATTTTGCCATTATCATCACACTCTAGGACATGACACCGAGTGTTGTTACACTCTTAAAGCTGTCATTCATCAACAACGGAGAAAGGATACCCTTCTTATCAAGGATCCTCTTGACCACCCGTTTGACAAATCATCAACACCGACCCATGCTTCTCAAACCTCATCACCTAAATCAGGATCTCCATGTCCGATTATGGTCCCTTTATCACCTTTAACCCCCTTATTCGACATCAACATAGTCAATCTGACCACCAAGCCTCAACCGACCTTGACCAATCTATCAAACATTCTCCCTAGCCGCTGGGGGAATTCAACTTTCATCCAAGCCTCGACCAACCTTTCAACCCAGTCTCGACCAAATATCAATCACTCTTTTAATCCTAAACCTTGACTAGGCCTCAACCAAGCATCGACCCGACCTCAACCAAACATTTAACCTATCTTCGACTAAACATTCAAACTCAACATCAACCAACCTTTTAATCATATCAAATAAGCATCGACCCGACCTCAACCAAACATCAACCAACTCTTTCAACATTAATCAACATGTGACCAATTTGGAACAAAGAAAATGGGGCAAGTTTGCTCCTAATTGATTCAGACCTTACATCATAATACAAGCATGGGTCAAGACTTTGTCAGAACCTAAGCCCCTTTTATGCCTTGCATCTTTGACCAGTCCACTGTTAGTCAAGTAATTATTCACTTGATGTTTAACTTGAGCTCGATCCTTTGAGCAATCCCTGTCATTGTCATTCCTATTCCTTTTTCAACCCTCAACCATGCAAGCATTAGTCACCTCTTTTGTCAAGCATGAATGCTTTGTCCTAATAAAACGGAAACCCTCTAAACCTCTCTAGTCAAGTCCATGACCAAAGTCCAGTCAACAAATAAATCAAATATATAAAAATGGGATGCATATTCCAAGGTCATAAAACTATAAGTGTAGACTGCTCCCTCGAAGGACAACTGCATCATCATTGTTGTATTTACTAGACTACTCCCTTGAAGGACAGCTAGGCCAAAGTCATATTAAAAACATAAAAAGTAGAATATAGACCACTCCCTCGAAGGATGGTTATTCCTAAATTTTGCTACATACACAGCACTTTTCTTATAAGCTTCCCGCATCAATCAGCTTCACAACATGACCACCAAGCAAAATGACATCTCTATGTAGACTTCCCGCATCGATCAGTCTGCGCCAAAAAAAAAAAAATGGGTCATGGACTTGGCTTATAGTTGTCTCAGGGTCTCCTATAAAAAATGTCAAGGTTATCTCTACTCTAAAATGGGTTAACCTATCCTAACCTATCACCCCAACATACTCAAGGGATTTCAAGCTCACTTAACATCAAGTGATTCAATTGCTTCTCTAACACAACCACTGGTCAATGACGTAATGCATGAACGGGGCTTTTGTTCTAACAACCTCTATCCATGCCATCATTTTGGTCCTTGTTAATGAAAGGGCGATTATGCCTTTCACTTCTTTTTCACTTTGGTCATATTCGAACTTCATCATTTATCAAATCCAACTCAACCCATTCTCTTTTTAGACCACTCACATAGCCTATTCACACTAGCCTCTCTGGACACCAATACACATGGAGACTATAGACTACACAATTTATGTTAAGCATAAACCAATAGTTGCTAAAGCATAAATAGACCTCAATTCCTTTTTAGCATACATCCATCACGACTATGGAAAATTGCTAGGGATGAAAGACCACTCGACCAATGTTGAAGAATACACCATCACACAATATGGAAAAGGCTGAAACATCATCTTCTTCTCATCATTCATCATGACCAAAACCAATCATCAACCATTTTGACCATTCGTCTGAACTACATTAGTCTGAGGCCCTAAGACTAGGGCTATGTAGGCAGCACTTAGTTGACATGATGTCTTCTGGGGTTAGCTCCCTCGTTTGTTCATCTACCTGATGGACAAACCCATTTTACCCTCATCATTCATCATGACCAAAACCAATCATCAATCATTTTGCCTCTTTGTCTAAACTACATTAGTCTGAGGCCCTAAGACTGGGGTTGTGTAGGCAGCACTCAGATGACATGACTATCTTCTGGGGTTAGTTCCACCACCCTCATTTGTTCGTCTCCTTGATGGACAAACCATTCTTTCCTTTGACCACTCCTTTGACCTTTGACCATGACCTTGACCTTGACCAAGACCAATCCATACCTTTGACCCTCTTCCTCCCCTTTAGGGAGAACTACATTGGCCTGAGGCCCTAACCATAGGGGCTATGTAGGCAACCTTAGTGTTCTGAGGTTAGCTCGGCCACTTTCTTTCGTCCATCCATCCACATTGACCAATGATCATGGAGATCATGACTATCTCCTCTGACCCCAACCACTTCCAAGATGACGTTGCCTTGGTTGTTTTTGCATGTATGCTACCCCACGACTGGTTACCCAAATTGTGTGCAGACTATTTTTGACCCTCACAAGTATAGGATCACAAGCCGGTTGATCCCCACTATTTGTGACATTTTTGTGTTTTCTAGGAGCACTTCCTGAGCCCAAGATACCTGGAACATGATGACCATTGGAGCTTCAGCTTAGATTGAATAACCCAATCAGCTACGACTAATGCTGGGGCCCAGTTACTTCAATTTTGGCACTCCTCGACCCTTGACCTGTGACACTTTAACGTGACCATCCTGTGAAGTGGTATGCATGCAATCACAACTATTGCAGTGTTCACATTCACCATTTTTCATCCACTCTCTATCAAATCAGCACCTGATTCCAAGTTTCCTTCCCTCGACTCCTGCTTTGAGGGGGAATACCTCATCCATAATCGGGGCAACCAATCCTCTTGTTTTTGTCTTGCAATTCACTTGAACAACCAACAAGATGAAATCAACCTTATCCCATACCTAGGGCAATCAACTCCTATTTTTGTCTTGCAATTCATCTAGAACAACTAACAAGACAAAAAGGGGCAAATGTAGACACTGAAATCATGTCTACTCCCTTGGTTGTCCTCCCCTTCTCTCCCCCTTGGTCCTCTTAACCATTCCTAGCCTATGTCTTATTAATTTGAAATAATTATCTTATTTTAAGTTAATAATTCTCTCTCCCTTGCCACCTCACCACCCTAGGATGCCCTTCTTTTGATTCCCTTCATCCCCCCATGACCCATTTATGACCTATTCCTCATCCTCGCACCCATTTAACCCTTCTCAACCATTTCTTACCCCACCACTCAAACCTGA
>JARHVA010006325.1:662500-720000 GCA_037957365.1 Torreya grandis
TACCAACCTAAGTTAGAGTATACTCTTGAAATTTTTTTCTTTATTTCTGAATTTCCTCAACATAAAAGAAAGAATCCTTATACCATTTACAACCTCATGATTAATGGTCAAAGTCAAGTTCCTCATTCAAATACTCCTATGTTAAATATGGGATTTGGAGGTACCACTTTCTTTTGTTCTCAACCTTTTCCTTTAATTTCAACTCTTTATTATGCCATGCCATCTTTTTCTCTAACCTCTTCTACCTCTATGCCTAGTATCTCAACTAACATGGTGGATTATACATTTATTAGGCCTCTAATAAGGTCCAACACCCTCAATCCTTACACTATTTCATTATTTTATACCCAAATCAATCATGCTACTAGTTCTTCCTCCTCTCAACCATTCACTATTCCATCTTTTTCTTCCCAAGCAAATTTTACCACTAGTGCCTCAAATTCTCCCAATTGTTTTAAATATCATACCAACACTAATAGTGGTTCCCAAGACACTAATATCAATACAAATACTAATTTTAATACTTCTAATTTTAATAAAACACACCAAATTTTGTTAAAAAATCTCAACTAAATGAATACATTTCAAGATCATAACATGAATCAAATGATGAGAATGGAAAACCACCTCCTTAATCTTCAATATAATCCAAAACTAATGTCTTGGGGCACACATAAATAAAATTTCCCCCCTTATCCTCTTTAAAATTATCAAGTTAATATCATTCCTCAACCTCCTTGGATCAATAAAACCATTAATCATCTCCAAAATTAACCTCTCACTACTCAAATTGACAATATTGATATGGGAGGTATAACACCTATAATTTCTTATAATGGGTCAGAAAATCCCACCCTTCACCTTAGAACATTTATAAGTCTTTAAAAATATTGGGTCAAATTAAACACCTTTTATTCTACCAAGATCCTAGCCAAAACCCTCATGGGTGATTCCTTGGATTGGTATAATCAACTTAGAGCTCATTCCATTTCTAGTTTGGAGGACTTAGTAAATACTTTAGTTCAATAATTATAAACTAATGATCTTCCTATAAACTCTTTGGCCCATTTCATTAATTATAAACAACGTGAGAAAAAAACTACCCAAGCCTTTATGAAGATATTGAAGACTTTTTCAAATAAATGTGGACATAACATGGTAGATGATAATATCTTTCATCTTTTTACAAATGCTCTCTTTCTTAAACTTCAATATTTAGTCCACACTCTCTATCCATGTACCTTGGAGGAGGATATTAATCAAGATAAAATAAAAAAATTCCTAATGTGTCAATTCAAGACACCCAAACATTTTTTGGGTCCTCGTTTATTACTTAAAAATAAAAACCACAATATCACCAATGATGGTGTTACTGATTCTTTTGACACCATTCACAATGTTCAAGCTGTCATTCCTAACTTGTCTTTGGAACAAACTCCTTCTTCTAAAATTTATACTAATCCTCATTTATCATCACTTAATAATGTCAATGTTGAAAAACTTCTATCCTTAGCTAAATTGATTAATCTTCTACTTAGGCCTCTTCTATGATAACTTGATCATACCCATCCTATGAAATCCTATTATAATTCTAAAATGTTTTGTTGGTTTCATGCTAGTTGGGGTCATTCTCATGAGACTTTTAGTCAACTTCATAATTTATCTATGGATTTAATTCTTGGACCTAATTTTGATCATGATTCCATTATCTATGAGTGTTAACAAGCCTATAAGGTTTCTTTCAAGGACTACAAATCAAATGATAAAACTCAAGTCTTGAATTAGGAAAATGCTCATTTAGATATTGATAAATATAATTTACCTGATCATTAACTTATCCAAGATAATGAAGACAAGCCCACCCCTTCCACCAATAATGTAGAAAGTCTTGTTGAACCAACTTCTAAGGATAATGTAGTTAACATGACTAATACATGAAGGGTGGTGGATTTCATTGATTTGCGACCTATCTACACTCCTCCTTACCCTAGGACATATAATATTATATAAAAATATTTTCCAACTCATTTAAATGAGTTGGGGAAAGAATATATTATCACTTTTGATGATCTAATTTTTTATTCTCCCTTGGATAACACATCTCATTATATTTCTACCACTCTTCCATCATCTTCCAGTGATCATGATCATCAAGTGTCTACTAACACTTATTCTTCTCTTTCTCAAAATAAACTTAAAATAACTAGTTCATGATCTCAACATGATTTAACACCTTGTTCCAAATCTTATTCTCATTTTTATCAACAAAAAATTAAATTCTCTTTGGCTCCTCCTTTCGAGGATCTCTTTAACCTTTACACACCTACATCTAATTAACTTCTTATGGGATATGATGTGTGGGATCCCATTGTATAACTAAATAATATCCCATCACAAATTCTATTTCTTGAGCTTATGAGGACTTCCCCCCATCATATAAACTACCTCATATAGCTCCTATTTTATATGAATGTCCCTCATGTTCCCCTAGTAGGATAGGAAGAGGATTTATCCAGTTATGAACATAGTATTTCAAAACAATGTGAAGATATGTCTATCAACATTGATGAAAATATAGACACTTCTATTTATCTATGATTTCCTATTACATCTATGATTCCTAATAAGATTCTACTTCATACAGATGATCCTGCTTTATTCATTATGATCTAAATAGGTGATATCTAAGTTAATCATGCCTTGATTGATGAGGTTTATGACACATGTGTTACTTATCTCAATTTCATTAAGACCCTTGGGTATTATGAATGAAATCTCATGTCTACATGCAAAACATGCTAAGGATATGATAGAAGGCAAATTCCTCCTCTAGGTTGTGTGTGGCTTTCCATTACCATCCCACTTGTTACCATCCACATGAAGGTGATGATCTTTAACTTCCCCATTTCTTATAACATCTTCTTTGGTAGGCCATGGACTCACTACATGATAGCTATCACTTCTTCCACCTTCCAATGCATTAAATTCCTTAACAATGGATCCATTTATAGGATTCAAGGTGACACTAACCCTTGGAATTTTGAAAACTTAAAATATCATAGTGTCTTCAAGATTCCTAATCTTGAACCTTTTCCAAGTGTTCCATTCCATGCGTCTTAGTGTCTCAACTTTTCTATAAATTCAACCTAAGGTTACATGGGGAATCACAAGCTCATTGGTAACATTCCTCCTAATCTTTTAGATTTTGATGATGATGAGCCTGATGAGACTAACTTAAAGATCAAAACTTTTAATCTCTCACTTCATCTCATCTAACAAATTCTTGATTCCTTGTATCATCATTCTTGAAAACCTCCTTAAAATGAAATTATCATATTCTTGACAAAGACTAGGCATTATATTCACCATAATTCATTAGATGACAAGGTTATCCCTACTGGTCTCATTAATCTTCATACCTTGGATTGCAATGATGGTTATTCCCTATATTGTCCCTTGTTAGGCAATCTTTTTTAGGATCACGATGCTAATATTTTTTGTTATCATTCTTCTTTACTTGATTCTTTTCATGCATCTCATAATTTTCCTTCACTTATAGTTCTTTATTTTTGTATTTTCCTCCTCTATCATAGGGTAGAGATGGTATCAACACCTTTACTTTATAAGGAGTTATGTATGACTATGCTCATGGATCATGTTATGATTAGGCGTTACCATTTTTATTGGTACTCTAACTATCATAGCTAGTCTACCCCTAAGCTTAGTGAAAATATCCTTAGATCCTCTATAGATCCTGCTCTTCCCTTAGTAGAGCTTGATATAGCTGAGCCTCTTCTTTCCCATATTATAATTTATCCTATTCATGTTCCTAATATTGTTGAGCCTACCCCTAATTTTGATTCTATTTATCATTACATTGAGCCTAGTTATATTCCTTTCTCAGCATCACCCTCCCTTGGTTATGGTTTTCCTCCCTTACCTAAGATGGCTCATTTACCTACCAATTAGCTGATAAGTGTTCTTCAACTTCTTCCACTTATTTTTTACCTACTCTCATGAGTAATAAAACCACTCACAAGTGTATCTATTAATTCCATGGTATATGTAGCCATTATTCCACCCATTATCACAAGTTATAGTAATATATTGATACATTGCATCCATATTTCCTATCATCAAATAAACTTATACCTCCCCTGAAGGTGCTTCCTGAATATTCACCAAAGTATGGTGAGGTATATTTTCTATGGCATCTCTGTAGTACCCATCATGATGATTGTTATCATGTCCTACAAAAACATCTCAAAGATCACCTTATATCAATTCTTGGACCATCTAACACTCCTCCCATAGGTCATTCGTATAATAAGGCTCCTCCTTCTTCTCTTATGGCTCCACCTCTAGTTGTTCCATCACCTCTTGTTGTCCCTTCACCACCTTATATGCCTTCACCTTTGATCCCCTCACTTTTGGATCCTTATTCACCCATGAGTCCTTCACTTTTGGATCCTTATCCATTGGTGATTCCTTCTCCTCTTATAGATCTTTCTCCCACAAATTCTCCTAGCCAACCTTTGCCTAATTTTCCTCCTCAACATGATCCTTTGAGAATTCATACTTTTTTAGTTGAGGAGATAAGAAAAGAAGTATTTGCCTAGTATTCATTAAAGATTGATGAAACCTTAGCAACAATTTGATTACATCTTCATATATACCTATTTGATGTATTGGATAATGTGTGTGGATAGATTTACTAATATTTATGAGCACATGCATGGTGCTTTCACATTAATATTGGATTGGACATGTGATCCAATCTTATTATTATCTATTATATCATTTGACACTATGTCAAATTTATGTTTATTTCTATCATTAATTCTTATTTTATTATATATTTCTTAACTTATCATTTACAGTTCACATATGATTGTCTTTTATTTATCATTGCTTTCCATTCCCTTTTTCCTAGAGTTTTTCTCAAAACTCTCTTCTTGTATCTTTATGATTGTTTTGCTTCCTTATTATTATTTTTCATAGATGTTATGTCATGGTGATTTTTATATACCTACCTTCTTCCCCTTGGTTATTATCTCTCTTTACCATGTGATCAATTATCAAACAATCTATCTCATTAATATCTCCTTTTACCAATCCACTTTGGATCTCCTTTTTCCCTTATTTTATCTACATATTAAGCATATACATGGTTGAGACTTAATATCACATGCCAATTCATTGTCAATCCCAAGTGTCCTAGTCAGTCTTTGTCTTTGGTTATTTAGCATATTTTAGCCTTAGCCTATAACTCATTTGGGGGTATCACTATCTCTCTCATGATTGGTAATTCCAAGTTCATATGGATGAGGAATCTTAAAAGCCTTCAAGATAAATTTAAAAGGAAAATCATTTAAACAAAAATAAATTATATCAAAAGTCATAAATATTCTTAAAATTATAATCACACTAAAATATGTGATTCAAAGCACATCTCTTTCATCTAGTAAAAGCTCAAACTCCACACTTCGCCTCATGATAGAGCTGAGGTCCTTTGGGGTGTAATAGACCATTAGATTAGAAAAGGAGAATAAAAAAATATTTTAGTGCTACCTAATTTCTCATGCAAGTACCCAATCTTTGTAGTAGACTGATGGCTCTATAAAGGGTCCTAAAGAGTGGGGAATACATTGTGGTAAAGTAGGTCCATTTTTATTTTTATTATACCAATATGCCTTCATGATTTGATCTCAGTAGCACACTTATTTGCCTACAAATCTTTGTGTCTATAGTGAACAAGTTTCCTTCATACATAGATGCCCACTAATTGTGTAGTGTCTTCTCATGTCCTTAATATGCCTCTTATCTCCTAAAGTCTTCTCATTAGATGCCTAAGTATTGATTTTTACACTCCATTTTTCACTATTTATTTTCCTTATATTTCCCCTTAAGAAATGTTGTCTTGTACACTTATCACTCCCCTTGGGATTTCATTTTTGAGTTGGTTTTTAAGACCATGGATAGGACTTGACCATCCTCACAAATTATCATATTTTCCTTCCTATTACCCACATCCTTGATTACCCAATTTTCCTATTTATTCCACCCCAATGGTTTTCTCTTTATCGAGTTGAGTGTAAGACTATGGATAGGACCTGACTCTCTTCACAAAATTTTCTAATACCCAAGTCACCATCTAAATTACATGTGTCAAATTTGAGATAAGATTCGATCTATTAAGAATTTACACATCATTTTACATGCTTACCATCTTTATTTAGTATGATTTATGCTTAATTTTTATTTTGCCTTTTTATCCTCTTATTTTCTGAGTGCATGTAAAATTTCAACCATTTCTTGAATTTTTCATACTTCCCAACTTGAATTAGTATGATGAATATAAGACCAATCTTTTGCCATTTTATTTTTCCTTCATACTTCTGAGCATGTTTTAGTATGATTGATTGACTTAATTAATTTGTTTTTATTACCATTTCTTCCCTTTTTCATACCTTTCATTTTATTACTTTGTTTATCATAATTACCAAGGAGATATTAGTATGATTTTACTTATTTTAATTTGGTGAAAAAATATTTCACATTATTTAAACACAAATTCCTTTTTTTTACCATGTTTTACCATCCCTTGGTTCTTTATACTTAATCATTTTTTGTTATTACACATTTACCATCATGGAATAGTGTGTAGTACATTTTCTTGATTGATTATTATTTTCCAAGTCCTTTTTTGCCTATTTATTTTTAACCATGCATGCATCTCTCATAATTATAGAAAATAAACTACATCTTGTTGAAAATATTGTCATTGATGTCAAAGGTCTAGCATTATTGGTGATAAAGGCCCCATTGCATTTAATGATGTTTGTAATAGATATATCTTGGCTAATGTGTGTTAATATTTATCTAATATTAACGAATATATTTTTGGTTGCATATGAGACAAAAGAAGGGCCCATGGAGAATTCAAAGAGCCATGGGGTAAAGACAAAAGAAGGATGGGATGCATTTTCCCATGAAGAGTCATCTTGGGGAATTCCAAGAGTCACCAAGTGAAGACAAAAGAGGAAGGGTGCAATTTCTCATAAAGGGACACTCTGAGGAATATGAAAAGTCACCAAGATAAGGACAAAAGAGGGAAGAATGTTTTTTCTCATGAAGGGTCACCACATGAATTTTCAGAGGCAAGGATATGAAGGGTCATACAAGTTTGGCACCATTTTCCATGAGGATTGAAGGGTCACAAAGGGGAAAGGCCAAAGGTCATTTGGAAAGCTATATAAAAAAAGGCTTGAGGAGCCATTTGTAATAAGTTTGAGAGAGGTTGATTTGATATTGTAATATCTAGATTAGAAGAGAATTTGAGAGAGAAGAATATGATTTGTATTTGTTATATCTAGCTTAGAAAAGCAAAGGTGAGAGAGAGGAAAGAGATTTTGTAATGAACTATCATTTGTTGAGATAGCAACATTGAGAGATAGTTCTGTGGTATACACAAAGGGGTTGGTGCTCATGAATTGTTGCTAGGTTATTGCTCAGTAAAGGGGTTGGTTCTCTTGTGGGTTGGTGCTCATGAATAGTTGTTGGGTTGGTGTTCAACAAAGGGGTTGGTGCTCCTGTGGGTTGGTGCTCATGAATAGTTACTAGGTTTGTGTTCATCAAAGCGGTTGGTGCTCCTACAAGTTGGTGCTTGCGAATATTGTTTGGGTTGGTGCTCATTCATATACTTGATATTGTTCTCTATAGTTTTTACCACATTGGGTTTCCATGTTATATCTGGTGTATCTCTCTTGTGTGGTGTTTATTGTTTTAGTTTTATTGCATATCTCGAATGTTTGATTAAGTGTAATTTGATTAAGGGAAATTTTTATGAGATATATGATATACTGATTCACCCCCCTCTCAGTATATCCTATGCTTAATAATTGGTATCAGAGGAGGTTTCTTCAGAAAGGATTTAACACCTTGAAGGTAGATCAAAGAAAAGCATAAGATGGCTAAGCAGCTAAAGAAGGAGAATCAAGAGTTGAAATATGTGGTTGAGGCTCTTAAGGAATAGGTATGTATCTTGGATTCTATGTTGGCTGTAGAATTAAAAGAAAATAAGATATTTATTCAAGATCTTAAGAATAAGTTAGAGGTTGCAAATTCAATTTTAACATCAAGAGAAGAAGAGTGTAATTAGTTGAAGGTTGAGTTCGGTTCTTTAAAGGATAATCATGAGAATCTTATAATCAAGGTTGAGAAAGATCATGAAATATTAGTCCAAGGAAAGAAGGATGCAAGTTTTGAAGGCAAATCAAAGAAGTCGATTAGGCAGCCCTATGGTTTTAAGTTTTCAAATTCTTTTCATGGCCATTGTTTTGTTTGTCATCATGTTAGTCATAGGGCAAGAGACTATATGAGGATAAGCAATAATTCAAAGGGAGATCTCAGTCACATTAAAAAATAAGGTATGAGAAATGTTGTTTGCTTTTATTGTCATAAGGTTGGCCATATTGCTAAATTATGTCTATTGGGTGAATATTTTGTTGGCCAGCTAACTAGTGACCAAAATAGTTCCTATCACCATAGCATAGGGAGATGGGTCATCCTAGTGTGCAGCTTTACTACATCAACTGAAGACAAATCTCTCCTCTCATCAAGGGGAGGTTCCTTATTAAATATGTGGAGCTATATACAATATAAATAAGTAGAAAGTAAGACACAGGGGTGGGATAAACCATCCATATCTCTTCTTTAAGAGATGATGCACATAGACAAAGGAGAAAATCTTAGCTATAAATGTTGAAGGCACTTCTCTTCTTTTAGAAGTGTCCTTACAAAAAATAGCAGGAGTTTCTT
The DNA here is from genome assembly GCA_037957365.1 of Torreya grandis. Classification (NCBI taxonomy): domain Eukaryota; kingdom Viridiplantae; phylum Streptophyta; class Pinopsida; order Cupressales; family Taxaceae; genus Torreya; species Torreya grandis. The sequence continues at coordinate 671,321 of JARHVA010006325.1, forward strand.
TTAGATAGTGAAATAACCAGTGATCAAAAGGGCATAGTAATAGCAAGATGAAATAGAGCACAAAGTCTCCACCTCAACTGCTCAAAGAGTATATCACAAAGGATAATGGGGGAACAAAGTTGCCCTAGAATCCCCAACATAAAAATAAAAATAAAACACAAATTGAAATCAATTATGAAAGCACAAAGTCTTCCCACAGTTGGTTTGAGGACACTTCCCTATTACCTTCACTAATTCTACATACCAAATTAAATGAATAGGGACACCTTTAGATGACACAAGTCAGAACAACACAAAGTCTATGAAAAACCTACTTTCTCATTCATATAACAATGGAAATGAAATTACAACCTAAGCTCAAAGTCCCAATTTTTCTCTTTCAAAATGGGCAGAGTTTCGCTCTTGTAAAATGAAAAGTATCCTTTATAACAAATTAGAGATTACAATATATAGCACTCCAATAAAGACTTGGGTGCTTGTTTTCCATAGAATGGCCCATGCTATGCATTCAATGCCTTGAATGTATTTCTAGGTTTGTCAAAGGACTGCATTGAAAATAGGGTAGTTGTTTTAACTATGGCATGTCATTTCATCCCATCTGTCTTCTCTTGAGTCTAAATCATCTGGTCTATCCTCTCTAATATTAGTGCAGCTATCTATTTTGTCTTTACTTCATGGGAGGAAAAATAAGCTATGTCTTTAATTTTTGTAAGCTATAAAATCTACTTCTTAGACTATTCCAACTATCGAAATAACTACTACGTAGATATTTTTACTTTTTGTCCTTTTTCCACTTTTTTCTTTTCCAGCTTTCTCTCTTCTTGGAATTTAAGCTCTCAAGCTATCTTTTTAGCCAGTCACTTGGTTCTTCCTTTAATTTTTGCACTTTATTTGAATTTCAACAGATATTCCCTTACCTTAAATTTGATGTCTATAGGGATGTCATTGGTTGACTATTTCAACGGTTTAGGTGGCCTTCTCGGCTGCTTACTTTAATTTCTTTATTGGTTCAATCACTTTCTTATTCCTTTGTTGAACCATCATTTTCATTTGAACTTGCCTTTGGAATCATCCATGTTCCTTCTCTCTTTGCTTGAGGCTACCTTTGAACTTTTGAACCATGTTGAACCATCAAACTTTGAACTCTTTCAGTTCAAAGTTTAATTGGTTCATTGGTTTATTTTGTGTCTCACTCAAACATTACTTCCTTTATCTTTCTAAGATTTGGTTGAACCTTTAAACCTACTAATTGAACCAACCAATTGAACCAACTTTGGTTTAATGGTTCGATGGTCCAATCGATTCATTCTTCATTATTTGGCTAAGTGTTGAACCCGTTTCTTTCCTACAGAGTCTGTAGAAACCAACCTTGAGAGTTCATAGATTTGAGCCTACCTGTAGGGTTCATAGATTCAAGCCTACAAAGTCCATAGATTCAAGCCTATAGAGTCCATATATTTAAGCCTACAGAGTCCATAGATTTAAGCCTGTAGAGTCTGTAGATTCAAGCTTGTAGAGTTCATGGATTTAAGCCTGCAAAGTTCATAGTTTTTTGGAAAGCTTGAGAAATGAAGAATCTGAATGCTCAGAAAATTTTTTGAAAGTGGAAGAGAGGATTTTGGTCTGTACGACCAAAATAGATCAAATGTTGTCCCAAAAATGAGTGATATTTTTTGGGGGACAACAACTGGCTCCAGTTGGGGAACTTCCTTTAGATGAGAACTTGGAATAGATAAGGGGAGTAAAAACTAGAATCTCCAGTGCCTTGAAGTGTGCCATTGGGCTACGAAGTTGAGCTACCCAAAAATAAAGGCTTCAAAAAATGAAAATGAAAAGCACAAAATAGAATAAAGACTTTAAAAATATACAAATGTATAGGTGAATTTATTTGGTACTTCAAGAATTGAAGTACCTGAGATGCTGCCCCCTGAGAGGTAGTGAAAATGGCCTTTTGTCCTGATAAACTAGCAAGAAGCCATTTTTCCCCCATAAATAGTGATGGGCAAATGGAACTCTCCACCAAGAATTCAATCTCTTGTGTCTTCCTCTTGGTTCTCTTATCTTGTTGCCCCTTGGCAATAATTTCTTTCTAGTATGAGAACCATGAATCTTGGTTCTCCTACGGAGTCCTTTTTTTTTATTCTGATGGGCAGCAGCCTCATCTATTACAATAATTTTCTATTCTAATAGTTCAGTCCAACACACGTCTTGATTGCCTCCTTTAGATTCCTGGCAGACCACTAGCTTAGCATCTCCTTTGTCTCAAGTAACTCCCCATTTAAGTAACAAAGATTCATACTCAGTAGTGTTATTGGTATTGCTGAACTAAAACTCATGTAAAGAAGAAAGAATATCCCCCTTAAGAGATATCAACACCAACTTGGCCCCAACACCTATAGAGAAATCACTGCCATCCATTTCTTGGATCCAAACATCACCAGAAATGGATCTTCTATCAAATTTCTCTTTGTTAGAGATGGAAGACCCTTTTTCATTTGTACTGTGCCCTACCAATCCTTTTGATGTCTAGTTTGAATCAGTTTCTAGATCACCACCTACCATAATTTTGTCTCCAGGAACATGGACATCCTTTGTGGTCAAGAAGTAATCACTCCTACCTAAAAACTCAAACAAAATTTGAGCTTCAGGGGCTGACATTTGGGTCTTGACATCTTGTACCAACTTGTCCAACTAATCATGGTTAGATTGTAGGACTTCAAATTTAGTCATTTGACTTTTGGTATTTTTGACATGATTAGTTATGTCAAATGATTGAATTAGACTAGGCACAGAGGATGGGAGTTCTTCCTTTTGGTTTTTGGGAGGGGCGGGAGGATTGGACTATGAAATTGAAGTAGAAGTTACAAAACTATTTGGGATACTTACTTCTTTAGCAACCACTGGGTCCTTTGGCTAGAAAGATAGAGTGGTTCCATGTTTAGTAATTGAAATTGTTGGTTGAGGTCGCTTCTCAATTTTTCCTTTATTAGCTTCTTGAGTTGACTAGTTTTGGGACTAGGTGAACACAACATATGGTCCCTTATCTGCATCACCTTCACTTCTGGGTTCATCCTGGTAATCCAAGAAACTAATGATGGAGTCACCATCTAACTCTTCTTAATCCTCTATGAAGAGGCTAGAATTATTTTCTTAATTAAACTTAGGTTAGAAAGAGAAATCATGCTATGTTTCCAAATATCCAACTACTGAGTTGGCTGGAGGTGCTTCAATGGTGAGGTTCCTCTATGAAGGAGGAAGGTAATTTCATTATCCCTAATTCTTGGTAGCATTGCTTTGGTATGCCTAATTTTGAAATATCCTCTTGGGCATATCTCTATATGCAAGAGCAGATGACATCCCTTGCGCCATTTGCTTTTTGAGAGCTAGCATCTCATTTGTTAGCTTTTGTACCATTGGGTCAGTGGTGACTACAGGTGAATACTCAAAAGATGAAGAGGATTTACCTTTATTAGGGTCTCTCCTTATCTTTCTTGCTAAGATAAGGTCATCTTCTACCTTAGTATCCAAGTTTTGAGCAGCCTTAAGTCTATATGTCAAGCCCATCTCAATAGAAAACTCACTTTAGGCAGTTGTGAGTTGATGAAGAAACACATGAGATTCTAAGGTGTCGACTGTGAAATCATGGGAATCTTGTGCCTTAGCTTGTTGAACCTAGCAATGAAGTCCCTCATAGGCTCATGGGGCTCCTTTTTTATTTATGTGAGCTAGGCTAGCAAGGCATGTGCATCCTCTACTGGTTATAACCTTGCTTCAAACCTGACTTTGATAGTGTCCTAGCCAGTCACTGATCTAGTCTAAAGATGGTAAAACTAGTCTATAATAGCACCTTGTAGTGTCTCCATGAAAGTCTTAATTGCCACGTCTTCAAATTCCACCCCTATCACACCACAAGATATGGTGAAGGCTACAATGTGTTCATCAGGGTGGACTCTTCCATCACCAAAGAATTTGGGGAAATTCTTCCTTGAACTGAGTGGTAGTTCATGTAGGGGTGGAGTTAGATTAAGTGGGCCAAATGAGTTACCCCCAGGGGCCTCAAACTACCATGATTGGATTATGAAAAATAGGGATAACACATTTAAGTGGAGTTGCTATATTATAGGACAAAAATGGAAAAGAAATTGGCCCTACTTCAGCTTAAAGCTTGAGACTTCAAACTGTGCTTTCTTTCCCAATAGCTCTAGTTTTGCAGACCAGATAATATAATGGAATTTGGTAAGGCTATAACAATAATGGGTAAGACATGAAATAGAGTCACTAGAGTCTATATAATGGATAAGGGAAGGAACTGCTTCAATCTAAAACTTGAGGCTTCAGACTACACATTCATCCCCAGCAGAGTCACCAAAAAATTGTTGGGTGAATATTTTGTTGGCCAACTAACTGGTGACCAAAATAGTTCCTATCACTATAGCATAGGGAGATGGGTCATCCTGGTGTGTAGCTTTAGTACATCAACTGAAGACAAATCTCTCCTCTCATCAGAGGGAGGTCCCCTATTAAATATACGTAGCTATATATAATATAAATAAGCAAAAAGTAAGACATAGGGGTGGGACAAACCATCCATCTCTCTTCTTTTAGAGATGATACACACAAACAAAGGAGAAAATCTTGGCTATAAATGTTGAAGGCACTTCTCTTTTTTCAGAAGTGTCCTTACAGGAAATAGTAGGAGTTTCTTTTAGATAGTGAAATAACCAGTGATCAAAAGGGTGTAGTAATAATAGGATGAAATAGAGTGCAAAGTCTCCACCTCAACTACTCAAAGAATATATCACAAAGGATAATGGGGGCACAAAGTTGCCCCAAAATCCTCAACACAAAAATAAAAGGAAAACATAGATTGAAATCAATGGTGAAAGCACAAAGTCTTCCCACAGTTGGTTTCAGGACACTTCCCTATTACCTTCATTAATTTTGCATACCAAATTAAATGAATAAGGACACCTTTAGATGACACAAGTTAGAATAGCACAAAGTCTATGAAAAAACTACTTTCTCATTAAGATAATAATGGAAATGAAATTACAACTTGAGTTCAAAGTCTCAATTTTTCTCTTTTAAAATGGGTAGAGTTTCGCTCTTGTAAAATGAAAAGTCTCCTTTGTAACAAATGAGAGATTACAATATATAGCACTCCAAGAAAGACTTGGGTGCTTATTTTCCATAGAATGGCCCATGTTGTTCATTTAATGCCTTGAATACATTTCCAACTTTATCAAAGGACTGCATTAAAAATAGGGCAACTATCTTAACTATGGCTTGTCAGTTCATCCCATTTGTCTTCTCTTGAGTCTGGATCATCTAGTCTATCCCCTCTTATATTAGCGCAGCTATCCATTTTGTCTTTACTTCATGGGAGGAAAAATAGGTCACATCTTTAATTTTTGCAAGCTAGAAAATCTATTTCTCAGACTATTCCAACTATCAGAATAACTACTACATAGATATTTTACTCTTTGTCCTCTTTCCACTTTTGTCTTTTCTAGCTTTGTCTCTTCTTCGAATTTAAGCTCCTGGGTTATCTTTTCAGCTAGTCACTTGGTTCTTCCTTCAAGTTTTATGCTTTATTTTAATTTCAACAGATATTCCCTTACCTTAAATTTGACATCTGCAGGGACATCATTGGTTGACTATTTCAATGGTTTGGCTGGCCTTCTCAGCTCCTTGCTTCAGTCTCTTTATTGGTCCAATCACTTTTTTACTCCTTGGTTGAACCATCACTTTCATTTGAACTTGCCTTTGGAATCATCCATGTTGCTTCTCTCTTTTCTTGAGGTTGCGTTTGAACTTTTGAACCATGTTGAACCATTAAAATTTGAATTTTTTTGGTTTAAAGTTCAATCGGTTCATTGGTTTATTCTATGTCTCAAACACTACTTCCTTTATCTTTCTAAGCTTTGGTTGAACCTTTGAACCTACCGATTGAACCAACCAATTAAACCAACTTTGGTTCAATGGTTTAATGGTCTAATTGATTCATTCTTCATTATTTGGCTAAGTGTTGAACCTATTTCTTTCTTGTAGAGTCCGTAGAAACCAACCTTAAGAGTCCATAGATTTGAGCATACCTATAGAGTTCATAGATTCAACCCTGCAAAGTCCATAGATTCAAGCTTGCAGAGTCCATAGATTCAAGCCTGCAGAGTCCATAGATTCAAGCCTGTAGAGTTCATAGATTCAAGCCTACAGAGTTCATAGATTTTTGGAAATCTTGAGAAATGAAGAACCTGAATGCTCAGAACAATTTTTGAAAGGGGAAGAGAGGATTTTGGTTTGTAGGACTAAAATAGTTCAAATGTTGTCCCAAAAATGAGTGATATTTTTTGGGGGACAATAATCTCCAAAACAAGTAAAGAGATCTTCAAAGTATGTCAAAGGTTACAGAGCCTCTAAAAGATATGAGAAGAGTCAAATTAAGGTTTGGAGATGTAAAATAGTAAAGGTTGATCATGCTAAGTTTAAGAGTGAAAATGAATTACTTGCTATAGTAGATAAAGAATAAGATAGGAAGGATTGTGCAGAATCTCTTGTTACATTTGAGTATGCGCATTATCAAGATAAGATAGTTGTAAAAGTTGAGAACATGAAAAACATCATAAATGATAAGGTTAGTAAGTCAAAAAGGGTAGACATGTTTAAGCAGATTCTAAGAGAAAGACACAAGGAAGAAACAAAGGAGATGTGGGAATCTCCTGAGATTTATTTCTAGGATCCTTTGTGTGGGGTCTCTTCTAGGCTTTAAGGAGACACTTGTAAGAAAAAAATTGAAGCATGGTGGATGCTATTGGGTCTTGGCTATGTTGCATGACAAGAAGGTGAGTTGATAGATTAATTTGTATATCTTTTGAGGGAATAGATTTTTGAAGAAATTTTTACACTGGTGTTAAGGTTTGAGTCTATTAAGATGATTCTTGCATATGCAGTGTTTAAAAGTTTTAAATTATTTCAAATGATTATGGTCATAAGAAATTAGAATGTTGAAAAAGAGCTAATAGTTTTAGAAATAAGGAGAAGGATACTCATGCAGATTCAATCAAGAAGGATCAGAGTTTCAAAGCTCCATCCATCAAAAATAAGGTTCAGACATGTTCATGGTAGAAGAAACAACATGAAGATTCTATGTTGGTACAAATAGCTTTGCATGCAAGAAATAAATATCAACCATGGTTCATTGATAGCAGATGTTCGAGGCATATGATAGGAGATAAAAGTAAGTTCATAACTCAAAAGAAGATCAATGGTGGCATAGTTAGATTTAGAGATAAAACCACTACCAGGATAGTCAGAAAAGGTACTTTGAGTTTGTATTATGATAGAACCAAGACTAAGAATGTTTTGTATGAAAAAGGTATTAAGCATAATCTATTTACTATTAGTCAAATATGTGACTAGGGATATACATTAAAGTATCATGAAAAAGGTTGTGAGATTAAAATAAAATATTCAAATGAGTTGATTGCAAATTCTCAAAGGATAGGCAATGATTTATCAAGATATCTTCTCAAAGGCATGTTCAAAGGACACATTCAAAGATCTAAAAGAGGAGTTGGGAGTAATTTTTATTACTTCATGCCATTGAAGTTTAGCATCAGTTGAGGGGGAGCTAAGTGTTAACTCCAGGTAGGCCCTTTGCCATTGATGTCAAAGGGGGAGAATAATAGGTATAGGTATAGGTGTAGAAATAGGTACAGGGAACACATACAGGTTGCTACAATAAGGGGGAGTTACTGTATATTTTTAGATGATAGGATATGTAGGTGACAAGATATGGTAGTTTTAGGATTGAGGTTTCCATCAATGATAAAGGGGGTGATTGTTGAAAATATTGTCATTGATGTCAAAGGTCTAGCATTATTGGTGATAAAGGGCCCATTACATTTAATGATGTTTTTACTATATATATCTTGGATAATGTGTGTTAATATTTATTTAATATTAACAAATATAATTTTGGTTGCATATGAGACAAAAGAAGGGTCCATGGAGAAGTCAAAGATCCATGGGTTGAAGACAAAAGAAGGATGGGACGCATTTTCCCATGAAGAGTCATCTTGGGAAATTCCAAGAGTCACCAAGTGAAGACAAAAGAGGAAGGGCACAATTTCTCATGAAGGGACACTTTGAGGAATATGAAAAGTCACCAATATAAGGACAAAAGAGGGAAGAATGTTTTTTCTCATGAAGGGTCACCACATGAATTTTCAAAGGAAAGGATATGAAGGGTCATACAAGTTTGACACCATTTTCCATGAGGATTGAAGGGTCACAAAGGGGAAAGGCCAAAGGTCATTTATAAATCTATAAATAAAGGCTTGAGGAGCCATTTGTAATAAATGTGAGAGAGGTTGATTTGATATTGTAATATCTATCTTAGAAGAGCATTTGAGAGAAAAGAATATGATTTGTATTTATTATATCTAGCTTAAAAGAGCAAAGGTGAGAGAGAGGAAAGAGATGTTGTAATGAACTATCATTTATTGAGATAGAAACATTGAGAGATAGTTGTGTGGTATACACAAAGGGGTTGGTGATCTTGTGGGTTGGTGCTCATGAATAGTTGTTGGGTTGGTGCTCGGGAAAGGGGTTGGTGCTCATGTGGGATAGTGCTTATGAATTAATGATGGGTTGGTGCTTAGCAAAGGGTTGGTGCTCCTGTGGGTTAGTGCTCATGAATAGTTTCTAGGTTGGTGCTCAGTAAAGGGGTTGGTGCTCCTATGGGTTGGTACTTAGCAAAGGGGTTGGTGCTCTTGCAAGTTGGTGTTTGTGAATATTGTTTGGGTTAGTGTTCATTCATATACTTGAGATTGTTCTCCATGGTTTTTCCCACATTGGGTTTCCACATTATATCTGGTGTCTCTCTCTTGTGTGGTGTTTATTGTTTTATTTTTATTGCATATCTTGAATGTATTGATTAAGTGGAATTTGATTAAGGGAAAGTTTTATAAGATATATGATATACTGATTCACCCCCCCTCTCAGTATATCTTATACTTAACACATTTCATATGTTTCCTATAGCATATAAAACAAATCTAGATACATGTGATAGAAAGAAATATATCCTAATAATCCACAACCTCAACCATAATAAACAACCAAAATTAACCATGATGACAACATACACATCTAACAACAATATACCAAAATGATCTATATATATCTCATGATTTTTATATAATAAATGAAACCATATACAATGCCATATATCTATTTTTGGGTCCCATCCTATCTATTTTATGCCTTAGCCATGTTGCTTATTGAGGAATCAGTCTAAATCCACCGAATGGTATGCTATAAAGAGTCTATCTAAGATCTCAATCCTTCTACTTGTCCCTATAGGTGTGTTATTTGTATTTGTGACTCTACCAATTGGGTCCATATATATATCATCTACACTAATATATCCATATGCACAACTCTCTCATCTACTACGGCCCATAATTCCTATATCTCCCCTACACCCATCGTTATTGGTGGTTACAACATCTCTCTCTATACCCATATCTACCTCATTGCCTCTTTAGCTAATTTGAATTATCTCACTTAAGCTAGGGTAGATGGTACACTCAGATCCTATAGTGTCATGGTTTCATATGGATATAGAGTCTCATCCAATATGTCATGGAGTGTTCCCCTCACTAGGGATCTCCATCTCTCCTCATCCTCACCTACACCTATAAAAGTGGACAAGATAACTATTAGATCACTTTCATATCTCATGATATCTATCTATCTAAAAAATCTATAAGAATTCATTTAACCATATATTTTTACCTATTTATGTCTCAAATACTATGGTCTCACCATCTATGTGACCACCTATCATAGTCTTCCCATTTTCATGGCCTCCTAACACCTCCTTTGTAGGTCACTTCCTTGGCTCAAACCTAGTTTTCATAGCTCATGTCAATCTCAACCTACATTTCATTAGTTTCTCTATCATCTCCTCTAGCTCACCTATGAGTTCATCTAGGATGGCTATAGTATCCACTCTCTTCTCTACCTCCTACCTCTATTAACATCATGTCTTTAATGGCTACTACTCATCTCAATGTAGAACTGGTAGTGGTACATCTAGTATCTCTACCTCTATATCCCTATCATCCTAATCAGATCCTCATTGTTCTTGAAAAGTATATGGTAACTCTTGACATGGCCTTAGATTCATCCCAACCACTAGTGGCCCTAGTCCTCTCCTCCCTTGTGGCTCCCTCAAATGTTGAGCCCACTACTTGAGCATCAATATCGGTGAGCCTCTCACTATCTATAATGTTATCTCCTTACTACCCTAACTTTTTTTCCCTCCATATATCTCTTCTCTATCTTTCACAAGCCAAAATTATAGATGAATTGTCTTTTCCCTATTTTAAAACACTTTTCAAAATTCAAATATTTTAGTTATTGTCCTACAGATTTCTCATTTTGCTTTTATCATTGTTTTTAATCATTTGTTTTACAAAACCTAAAATGCATTACATACATGATGACGTAGAGATTATTTTACACTATCATATGCCTATCTTCCAAAAATTTCAATATTTGTCTATTTTTTACACTAAATTCTATACGTTCATCTAGCATTCTCTACATTAGACACCATTACATCTCTTGTAGTCTCCTTTATCTAAGGCACTAAGGTAGGTTAAAGGTAAGTGTTATTTAATTTAGTCCTTTCATTTATCTTATTTTATACTTAATATACATTATTTAACATTATATTTGTGTGTTATCATGTTCTATCTTAAAGCACCATCCCATGTTACACTTACATGATATGTGATGAGCTTCGAGTGGGGTATATGCATACACATAATATTTTCAAACTTTTACTTATTAGTGACACTTTATATCTTTTAATAACTTATCAAGTCTCAATATCTCTAAGTTCATGCCTTAAGGGGTGCATTAGAAAAGGGGTGGGTCTACCAATGGTGCTTCATAAGATTGTTGTCTCTTTTACCACTTACCATTTACACACTTGTATCCTAAAACCATTTACCCTAAGATTATTCTTTTCAGTCCTACCTCCTCCAATCTTTTTCTTCTTTCCATCCTCTTTTTCTTTATTTAACACCCTTTTGGACTATTATATTTAATTAGTTGATTAGGTGGAGCCATTATAGTTCAATTTTATTTTTTACTTTTTTTGTTTGTTAGCCTTTTGGTTGACCTATCATAAACCTAATGATTTTTCCTTGAAAACATAGTGGGTCAATTGGGTTGACCCTATACAACTAACATTACCAAGAGGATTTAGGGAAAGATATATCTATATATAAAAGTTCATTTCCAAATATTTCATAATATAATAATTATTAGTGAAGAAGTGTGATAAAAACATCTACTTATTAACCATTCTACTTGAGGAATAAAGATTAGGGTTCCATACTATCTTTAGAGATACAAATCTTATTTTGTGGAGAAGTATTTCAGATTATTAAATAGGTTATGTATTATAGAGATGATTTATCTTGGTTATCCTTACATACCATAAAAATCTCTTGAGAAGGACCTTAGCCAAGGGAGAGATTGAGGCTAGGTGGGTTTGTCTTCAAAGGTAAGTATTCCTAACTTTATTAATCTTTTGTAAGAGTAGATAGATAATGCATTTTTATTATAATATCTATGTATTAGTATTCCATATACATTGACATGAGTATATTTATTATATTAAATTTTTAGTTTAGTTATTGTATATGTTTCTAACCCCTACTTTGTGCCACAATATTTGGTGTGCACTAGATTAGATTTTTCTTTATTGTTATTATCATAGAGTGAATGTTTTAAACATTAGGACTCCATTAGGGTTATTTTGAAATTTTGTTCAACTGTAAGATTTAGGACCCTTCCTAACATTGTATGTTGTGATAAGTGATCCCCTAATCAAGTCTATTAGATCCCCATATTGGTCATCTTCCCACTTAATAAGTGTATCCCAATAAAAAATGTAGGTATGATATATCTTATCTAATTTAGGATTAATTCATAGACATGTTGAATTTTTGATTGCATACACACTATGGAGTCCTATAAAAATTCTTTTTTTACACCATGGTCAAATTATAGATAGATAGAAAGTTATGGCTCAAAAACTAGGCACTGGTCTTTCCTTTGTTAAATTCAAATATTTGAAATCAAATGCTCATAGTTAAACATCAAAAAATATTCTATCATCCTATCTCCTTACTACTTATATTAATCATGTACCATCAATCTCTTCCAAACTTTAACTTGGCTATACTATTAAATAAATAACATGTTGACGTTATCTCATTTAATCTTGAAATATTGATGCAATGTGCATCATCAATCTCTATGGATTAGTTAGGTATTTATCATACAACATTCACCATTTGATCTTGCTCACAACCCCCATGATCGTGAAGCTTGTCACCCTTACATGCCTTATGATCACTTTTACTATTTAAATGTTGATCACTTATCCTCATCTCACTTCTTCCTGAGACCTTCAAATAAACATGCTCTATTGATCTTATTTTAAGGATCTCAATCTTTACCTTTGTTAACCATTAAACACTTTGACCTATTTTGACTTGTTATGAACCATATATATTCATTGTATGATCAAATATGAATCATTGGATCTCCATTTGATCCTAATGTTCTACTTCATACAAAATAGACTAACTATGAGGACTAATGCTATCTACCTAGAAGGCCATTTTTGGACCTCAATAACTTTTACCTCACTCACTCACATGTTTTAATTTCAACCATATGATATCCTTGCATAGGGTAATATAACCATGCATTAATATGATCTTGGAACCCTCACATGTGTGAGATATAATAACATTAAAATTCCTCCTTAGCTTTATCTATCATAGAGCCAACTATGCCTAGAACTATTTGGAAAGGCCAACTTTATACATGCATAACTTTTGATATGATTCATATCATGACCTAAAAGTTAGCAAAAATTATCTAGACACAAGTCTTAACAAACCCATATGATTAACTTCTCCTAAAACTATCACACATGTGAAATATAAATTCATCAATATGCTTACTCAACTATTACTTACCACATGCAAAATTAGCTAAGTATGGGAAAACAATGTTAAACTTCATGGGAGCCCAAATTTTCACTTACATATATTTTTAAATGCTTAGTTACATGACTTGATATTTATCACATAATAGCTATGTATAATAATTAACAAACCCATGTGATCATTTCCTATTGAAACCTCCATGCATGCGAATTATGGCATCACTAACATGCTTACTCAACTCTATTTAAACATAGAAAACACTTTTAAAATGCTTAAGATCCCAACATTACACACATATATCTTTGACTAAACTTCATCACATGACTTGAGACTTTGTGCATAGAAATTAGGCAATAATTTTATAATAACCATATGAAAAACTCCCATTGAACCATCCCCCTGTGGAAATTATGATATCATCAAAATGCCTACTCAAATGTTCTACCACTAGACCCAAAATGTTTAGATGAAAACTATGGACTACTAGATAAATTCCACTCATGCACATAAGCACTCAAATCATAGAAAAATTATTATGAGAAATTTTTCACATGATAAATACACCATACTCATTCTTGAACATCTGTAACCATTCCAAAATAAAATATAAACCAAGCCAACTTCAAGCATACTAGGAAAAGCACATTGCACATGTTGTCATGTCACTTAAGCTATCAAGGAACTTCATCCACTCACCAAGATACCTATATAACATGACCATGATATCATTGAAAATTTTCCAACGTGTTTTTGATGATGTTTTTTAAAACCACATGTTTTATTATAAAATTTAAGAATATATTACCAGTTTAATTTCAAGTTGTGTTAATATTTCACAAAATCTTGAAATAGGAATTTGAACCTTTTTAAAGTTTCTAATAATTATTTTTTGGTTTCACTAAATTGTGTTTTATTTTTATAATCATCCTAATACAAGTTTTTTTTGAGTTTTTGTGCTAACATTGAAATAAATAATGTTTTTGCATTATGTTTATTTTTCCTTTGGGTTTAGAGGCAATGAATTTTGGTCCTTATTGAATGATATCAGCTATTTATAAAAACTTAAAGTAGGACTTTGAACCTTTTTAAAGTTTATAATCATTGTTTCTTAGTTTGATTGAATTATGGTTTCTTTGTCTAATCATCTTATTATAGGTTTTGTTGAGTTTTGTGTTAGCACTAAACTAAATAACATTTATGCATTGTGATTTTTTTGCCTTTGAGTTCACAAGTAACTGATCTTAGTCTTTATAAACCAACATATAGTGGTACCTTTCCATCTAAATTATGACACAACACCCATGCTATCACAAGCCCTATCACCACCTTCTATATATCTATAATCTAAGAGATATAAACATCAAATAAGCTAAATCTAAATCTGGGGTATATCCTATCTGAGCCCATCGGCCATATCGCTAAGGCTCTCCTCTCCCACTAGCCAACTGGTATTCCTATAATCATGGGTGCACCTCCTATAGGTAGTAAAAGGATAACATGGATGTCCTCTAGGATGATACCCACCTTTATGGTCTCCTCATCTACCTCCCATCTAAACATATTTATCAACCATTCTCCTAGGAACATGATAATCAAATATTAACTTAGTGAGATCCTGCACATCTCTATAATCCCTCCTAGACCTAATGTAATCAATATAACTTGATATTAAATCATTAATAACTCTAAGAGGTCTAGGAACCATGATGCATCCACTAAGCACCGAAACCTCAGATGCCACTATAACCATAAAATAATAAAAGATGTATTAGATCCTCCATGTCATTTATAATAAAAGTAAATTCTTTTTAAATTTTAAACAAAAAAAGCATAAATTGCCATAATCTATCAATTTTAGCCTACTTGATCATTTTAGTACTTAGTCATCCATTTTGGGCCTTTCTAACACTCTTTCAACCTCTTTCACTCATTTCTATACTATTCTAGTCACTTATTCAAACAATAAGTTGACTATAATTTCTTCATTTTGACCAAGTTGACTTAACAAACTAAGTCAACCCTTTACTTTTTCCCCCTTAATAATTAGTCAATAGAGTGTATTTTTCTACTAAGTCAGTATTCATATACTAAGTCAACACTCTAGAAAATAAACTAAGTCAGCACATACCTACTAGTTCAGCAATATAGATTTAGTAAAGTTTGAATGTACTAGGTCGATTGGGTTGATATAGTTGTTTTTATCTACCAAACCCTTATATTTATAGTAATAAATGCCTTAAAGTAGTTATTACTCTAATCCATTCAAACCCATTTCACTACTTGGTTTTTCCTACGCTTAGAAAAATTTTGGGTTCATTTTGATTCTTAAAATTGATTTAAATTATAAATTTCTAAAAACCACTTAAATTCAATAAAATATTCAAAAAAAAGTTTGAGATTCTTAGTTGCTTACCTATGTTACACCCATTATCACTATTAGGAGTCCCTATCATCTTAACTATCATCTCCTCACCATACTATCTTGTTTGGTCTCTTAGATCTCTTTTTCTCTCACAAATAAGTCAAAAAAGAAAAATGACTTCCATTTTCAACCTATTTAAAGTTACTTTTCACAATTCTTTACCTTTCAAATATTTTATATCAAGTTCCTTATTTTGTTGATATCCTTTTTTACTAACCCATTTTTCAAATCGTAAAATGTTTTATGATTGTGATGATGAGAGAATATTCTCCACTACTATATGCATATCTTCCAAAAATTTCAATTTTTGGTTATTTTTTGCACTAATCTCTACAAGCTCACCTAATGTTCTTCACATTTTAGATACCTTCACTTCTTTTATAGTCTACTTTATATATAGTAATAGGGTAAGAAAAGGTATGTGGTTTTAAACTTTTTCCTTTCATTTATCTTATTTCCTCCTTATTGAAGTTTAGTTAGAATCAAAGTTATGTTTTATAATGTTCTATTCTCAAATCACCATCTCGTGTTGTACTCACATGACACATGAAGAAATTTGAGTGGGGAATATGTATATACATTATATTTTAAAACTTTTATCACTTAATGACACTTTGTATCCTATAAGAACCTATGGATTCTTAATATATTTGAGTGCATACATTAAGTGGTGTACTGAGAAAGGGTTGAGTAGACCATTGGTGCTTTGTAGGATTGTTGTCCCTTTTGACACTTTTATCTACACACTTGTCTTCTAAGAACATTTTCCCTAAGATTGTTCTTATCATCACACACTCCTCTTACCATTTTCTACCGTTTATCCCCCTTTTCCTAGCCTTAAACACTTTTTGACCATTCACTATAATAGGTTGATTGGGTTAACCTTGTACAATTTTGGGTTAAATTAACTTAGTGTCTAGGTTGGATATTCATAAACCTAGCCCATGACATAGTAAATTCTTATCTAAAATTGTGATACATTAACTGGGTCAACCCTATCGACTAAATTTTTTGGAAGGGATTAGGGTTAAATATACCTATATATAAAAAATTATTTTTCCATTATGTAAATAATAGAAAAATAAGTAAGAGTTATTATGCATTTGCTTATCCTCCATTCTACTTTAGAAACAAGCTTAGGGTTGTATACTTTATTTAGAGATATGGATCTTGTCTTATGGATTTGTATTTTTGATGCATTGATAGGTTATGTAACCTAGAGATGATTTATCCTTGTCATCCTAACATACCACAATAAACTCTTTTGAATCACCTTTGGCAAGGGAGAGACTGAATATCAATGGGTTCACATTCAATGGTAAGTATTCCTAACTTTGTTCCTCCTTTATAATAATAGATAGGTATGAATTTTTAATTATCTTTCATGAATTATGATTTTGTATACATTTATGTGATTATTTATCTTTTGCATGTTTACTTTTATTGTTTGCTACCCCCATTTTATGCCACAAGATTTGGTGATCAATAGATTAAATTTTAATTTAATTGTTATTAGTTTAGTGAGATATATGAAAACATAGGACCTATCTAGGGTTATTGAGTTATTTTTCTTGACTTGAGGCTTTGGAACCCTCCCTAGTATTATTTAATGTGATAAGATATCCTTTAATTAGGTACACTAGATCCCTATATTGGTCATGTTCTTGATTATCTAATGTATCCCCAATAAGAAGTGTAAGTATGATATATATTATATAAGTTATGATTGATTTATAGACATAATTAATTTATGATTTCATATAAAATAAACTTCACACTATCCTTTTGAGTCATTTGCAACTGTTCATCTAGATTTATACCTTGAAATCATCATTGAAACTTGCAAAAAATAGGGTTTTAATACATCCCATATAATTTTACGTAAAAAATAATGATAGGTATTAGACCTTATCAGAGTGAAAAATGTGTTTTATGTGTCTTATAAGCCAAACTAAGGCATTTGGATGCATTAGTCTCTAGTTTTCCTCCATCTTGTTCTGATCTAGGTTTTGATAGGGTTTAGATGCTCCACTAGTTTAAAAATGATTCATAGAGTCAGGAGGCCTAACCCATACAAAAATTACAATAAAAATCATAAAATATACCCCTATATCATTTATAAATTCCAATAAATCCCATGGAACTACTCTTACAAGTACCAAAACTATGTCTTCATCAAGCTCTGAAATAGTGCAAATAAGGTTTCTAAGGGGGTTATAGGTCTTAATGATGATTCATAAAGTTATGAGTTTTGATGAGAAAAAAACTCTAATAATATTAATTTTATAACCCTATACATCTTATATAAACTCCTTTGGATCCCATGCAAATCCTTATTGATGTTTTGAGTGTGAAAAAATAGCTCATCAGGGTCTTCACAATGCATATCAGGGCTTTGTGCTAATTCTTATCCTTAAAGATCATTCATACCATGTATTTTATTAAAAATAAAAAAATTGCATGGGTTAGAGGTAAAATAATTCCCCCAACTCATCAAATATACATATCACACTAGGCACACTCTCCATGGAGTTTTGAGCCTCTTAGGACAGCTTCTCAGACATGATAGGATTGTGTGTGTATGCAAAGAGAGATCCTTAGAAAATAGGCCATTAAATGGTTATTTTTATTATTAAATAACTAAATGAGGTTTTAAAAACATATTAACATAAATTTATATAAAATTTTATTTATTTTACCCCTCAAAATTATTGATACTTGGTCTAACCCATGCCTAGGGTTTATTAGCAATTAAACCTATGTAGCCCTAATAACCAAGTTTTTTGTATTACTTCGTCAGATTGAGGATATTATCATCATGAAAATACATTTTATGTATTATCAAATCCTACACTAATGTTTTCAATCCTTAAACACCTTCTAAAAATGTAAATGCCCTTCATTTCCCATGTGTAGGCCTGTAACTACCTATTTAGGCTTGCTAGGCCTAACTAGCTCGTTGAGGCTCTTTTTTCTTCAAAGGACCAAAGTGTTAAATATGGTTTTATAAAATTAAAATAAAATTCAATATAAATCCTTACCTCTCTTCAAATTCTCTTCACAATTCATGGTTTATCACACTTTCATTCTTCTTTGTGACCCTCCCTATAAGTGTTCAAACAAGGTCTACCTGAATGAGACATACATACATTTTACTTTCTTGGTTGGAATTTTTGAGAATTAATTGAGTGATGAAACATGAAACATATTATATTTATCCTTTTCTATACCTTTTGAACATTTTTCAAGTGCACTCATAACTCAGTCACCTTACCTTCCCAAGATTTTACCTATAAGTAGCAATTGTGCATTCTTGACTATGTGTGAAAGGTGAGAGGTAAAGTTTATTCTTGAAGTGAGTACTTAAAATAACCATGTTTATTTTTTTCCTCTTATAACTTTTATCACCCTAAAAAAATACTTATTTACTCAACTTTCTATCCATCTATAGTTAAGCATGTAAGTGCTCAATTCTAGGCTCTTGACTATGTATGAAATGAAAATTGAGGTTTCCTTATTCATATAATCTCCAATACTATTTATTATGTTATTTAATTTATTCTCCAATACTATTTACATACTAAAATAATCACTACATTTTTGTTTAATCAATATTGTAACGACATTCCTATGTGCAATAAAATTCTTGATTGAGACTATTATCTTAGGGTGAGTTGATGGTGTTAATATTTGCTTGACTTTTCTCTCTCCATATCCCATGACTATTAATATTTTCTTATGACTTTCCATGGATCCTCAATTCCTTAAATCCCAATTTTATAATTCTAATAGTGAATATCTCACTTTCTTAGTTTTCCTAAATAGGCCTATAGGTGGGAATATAGTAAGTCTTATACTAGGTTAGCTTTCTCAAGTCCTTTATTATGTCTTATGATAGATCCAATATTATAATAATGACCTTAAATGGCCATATATTCTAATTTTATATTTTTAACTGAACAATCTCTCTCTATTATGTTTAATTATAAGAATAATGTTGTCATCACCTTCATGTTTGTAGATTATGAAGACACAATCACTCAATATGGTAAGGCTTAGGAGGTGAGGATTGTTTGAATTTGTAATAATTTATTTAATATCCTATAAAATATGGAATAATTTTATAAACACTACTTAATATCCATATCAAACCTTTTTACACATCAAAACTCTTGGAGGACTCAAAATCCTATAATGCAAACCTACAACTTCTTCATCCTCAAAGGATGCCACTCATTTATGTATTGAACAAAGATGAAAATGATTATGGATGGATTTATTAGAATGAAAGGGGTTGGTAAGGACCTATTCCACCTTACTCTTTTAGTGATAAACTCATAAATCCACTTGAAATCCTAAAATGAACTCTATAGGGTTTGATAGTGAAAGATGACCCCCTAATCTTCTAAATGATTTTACTAAATCATGGGGAATCAATATGTAAACTAATTAAAAGGATTAGAATTCCATTATACCCCTTTCATTTTTCCAATAGCTCAAGTCACCATTTTATCTCTCTTGTTTGTATTGAGAAAGAACCTAAAAGGCTATCTAAGGATACCAAAAAGAGAAATGAAGAGAAAGGATTAATTTTTAACTTATATAAATTTAAAACTCATAAATTCTCTTATATGATTTCTACAATCAATTCTTTCTAAATATTCCTGACCTCTTATGACCATGATCATACTATATGGATCCATACAATCCTGAAGACACATATAAAATATCATTTTCTTGTATTTTCTCAAGTTTTAAATTTGGAAATATTATTACTGGGTAGAAGTGAGGAAATGAAGAGTTAAAAATGTGTTCAAAATAGTGAGTATGAGTGGAATTAAGGTCAAGATTCATTATTTAACATGTGTGGTCCCCCTTGGTACTGAATAAAAGTGTTTGACTTCTAAAGAGACCTCTTTTTGCATATTAAACCACTTTGTCATTACTTGGAATGGTTATGAGACCCTTTAAGACTTATAATTTCAACATAAAAACAATATTCTTCAAAGGTTTATAATGTGGAGTTTGAATCATATGAGATGTTTAAAAGGGCATTTGATGACTTGGAGGGTTAATTAGAGCTTGAAATAGCCTTGATAAAGTAGACCACGGAAGACAACTTTAGATACAAATTTAGACCTCATGTTAAGGCTTAAAAAATACTTACACACCCTTTTCATACTATTAATAAAGTATTTCCTTAATAAGTGGATAAAATAGGCAAAAATACTATGAGAACAAGAAACCTTAATCGCTCCAACTACTTTAATTTCTACTAAAGTGCCTTAACTTTGTCAACCAAGTTTCAAAACATTCTCTAGGTTTCAAAAGTTTATTGACATACTTACACTCACCCAAGGACCACATGAAAACTTAACACATCATCCAAAGACTCAAAAAATTCTATCATATGATGATACCTCAATAAATGTCTAACACATACTATGACACCTTAAACAAAGCTAAAAGACTTAAAATGAGACCAAAATAGGACATCACAAGGCATGTAGACCATCATGTATAAGATTGGATGGGTCTCATGAGAAATTTTTAGACTATATAGGTTGAAATTTGGCATGCGAGACTAAATTATTAATAGGTCTATTTATATTTATTCCCTCATGTCATATACCTAAATATTTTGATAACTTTTTATTTGATACTAGTGACTATACATCCATATTTGGTCATGCCCTGAACATAACATAGCATTGGGATATTTGATTAGCCATATTTGAGTCTAGATATTTAAAGTTCTAGGTTAATCCTCACCCACTGAATACATTATGATGAACTTGATGTGAACATTATCCCACCTTTGGTTGGATATTTTTTCTCATTTTTTGTAATTTTCTTCTTATCATTGTCTTCACTTTGGATTCACGATAATAATACTTTATTTGTGAACTTGACATTAATCATATCCCATTTTTGGTTTTATTTTATTCATGTTTCTATTGCTTATATTCACCTCATATTCACCATACATTATGGTGAACTTGATGTGAAGCTTACCATTACATTCACTCTTTTAGTCAGCTAGATTGGCCAAGCACAATATAGTTTTGTCTAGTTCTTATTTTCCAATAAAATATATTAGCCAAACCAATATAATTTATTCTTATTAACTTTATTGTATTGACTAAATTGATATAGTCTAAATTTATTTACTTTTTTCCTACTTCATTAGCTTAGTCGATACAATATTTTTTCCTAGCCACTAGCTGAGATCTCCCTTTTTACCAAATTGTATCATTCTAGCTAATAGAGTTTATTTTTATAGAATTAATACCTAACTATATAAACCTAGATGATACTATTTGATTTCATAAAATCACCTAATAATTTCATCATGATTTCATCTTTTCAACTTCTAATTAGTCAATAAAATTTCATAATCAAAGATATATATCTAAACCTCACTTATATTCTTATTTTGGATGGAAGTCTTGAAATATTTCCTCCAATTACTAACATTTCTCCCATGATTGAATATTCCCTAGTTGTTTTTCCTAAGCCTAAACCAATAGTTGAATCATGAAACCTAAATTCTTTAACAAATTATAACATGATGAAGGCCACTAATACTAGTCTTTCTCCATCTAACAATCCCAAAACTTCAAATTAAAAACCACTTCTAGATACAAATTAAGTCCTTGCACAAACCCTTCAATAAATGAACCTTATCTAAGCTTTTACTAGCAATTAAATTCTCCAAATACAAAACCAAATTTTCAAATAGTTAGCCAACCTCAAGTCATCATGACTTGACCAAATCAATTTTTTTTCCTTGTAATCTTAGATATGCCAATGGGAATATTATTACTCAGCCTTCTTTTCTTTATAAAATGCTTCAAAATATTGAAAATGAACATTCAACTCATTTTATTATGTCCATATACATTGAAAACATCTCTCAAACTATCACATATTATGGGATTAAAGATCCTACTATCTTTCTCAAAATATTTGGAAATATATATAAGTAATGGGTTCAAACAAACACCTTTAAAACTACAAAAAAAATTATCCAAAATCTTCATAGGAGATGTGATATAATGATATAATTGACTTCGTATACATTCCATCACACAACTAAAGTGATTAGTCAATGCTCTTGTTAATTAACTCCAATATAATTATCTTATTAAAAAATAGCCTTAGACATTTCATCAATTCTAAACAACTTCCTAATAAATCTAGTCACTATCAAAAGATTTGCCAAGGTCCGAATAATGAGGATGCACTAGTTGTAGTTACACAAGATGAAGCAAGTGAATACCATAAAATGTTAAAGTAAATGAAATCAAATAAGAGAAAATTCCATAGACAATCTGGAGAAGAGCCAATATTACATTAACATGAGATGACCATAATGAAGAATACATATAGGAGAGCTCATAAGTAACTCTTCCACAAAAGGTGGTCAAAGCACCTCAATAATAAACTATAACTCCTCCATGAAAGGTGGTGACAAGGTGCTAAGAATAGAGAAGTAACTCCCATACCCAATATAGCTGGTTAAAGGAGTTACTTATGACATTCTTATGACACCTATGACACACATCTCCACATAAGCTAGCCTATCCCATGAATGTAGGAAAACTCTATGTATGCACAAATATATAATTTCCCTAATTAAATAATAGGAAAAAATAAAAACCTACACTAACACCCCCCATAAGTGCAGCTTAGGTGGTCAGTGTGGAAATATAAAATGGGTCTCGATAATTAGGCCTGATGAGGTACCCATATACAAATGCAATCTCCCATAAGATAGAGAAAAGGAGAAAACCTGTAGGAAAACACTCCCCCCCCCCCCAAAAGAGAGACATAAAAGAAATGAAGAGGCTAGAAGGCCCCCCTGAACATGATGTTGCTTCAGATGTAAACCACACCCCAAGAAGAGCTCATAGCTGAATGAACTTGCTCTCAGTGAAAGGTTTGGTGAAGATGTATGCAACCTACTCTAAAGACTGGCAAAATATCAAGTCAATGACCTGACTATGAATAAGCTCCTAAATGAAATGCATGTGAATCTCTATGTGCTTGGTTTGTAGGTGTTAAACTAGATTCCTACAAATCAAAATGGTACTCTGGTTGTCACAATAAATGATGGTGGGTTACCTGATAGGAATGCCAAACTCAGAAAGTATCCCCTGAAGCCAAATAGCCTTAGTAGCTGCATTAACAACTGCCCTATACTCTACCTTTGTGAATGATATAGCAATAGCATTTTGTGTCTTGCTAGTCTAACTTATAGGACTAGAACTTAGAGAGAAATTGTAACCAAAAGTGGACTTGCGAGTCTATGAATTGCCAGCCCAGTCTAAATCTATATATCCAAACAAGTCAACCTCTATGCCAAATTTGTAACAAATCTCGTATCTATGTGAACCCTGTATGTAATGCAAGATCCTCTTAGGTGATTTCTAATGTAGTTCATGAGGTTCCTACATAAATCTAGAGACAAGTCCCACTACATATGATATATCGGGTCTGGTTTAAGTCAAGTAGATGAGACTGGCAACAAGTTATCGATACCAAGTGGCATCAACTAATAGTGAAGAATAGTCAACCTCAAGCTTTAATCTTGATAGAAAGGGAGTCAGAGATGGCTTGTAATCATCCATGTGAAACCGAGACAATAAATCAAGAGCATACTTAGGTTGTGCAAGAGAACTCCATGAATCTGACTATGAGATCTTGATGCCAAGGAAGTAGTGCAACAAACCCAAGTCTATCATGTCAAATCTATCTTGGAGAGATGCTTTCACTACTGCAATAGCTGATGCAGAATTCTCGATGATCAAAAGGTCATCAACATAAAGAACTAAAATCAAGAGCAAGCCATCCTGCCATAAAAAGTAGACATTAGGATCAGAATAGCTCCTAGTGAAATCCACTGTGAGAAAGAAGGAATCCATCTTGGCGTACCATGCCTCAGGGGCCTATTTGAGGCCATAAATAGATTTCCTAAGTCTGCATACTAAGGAAGAATCTTGAATAAATCTTGGTAGCTACTCCATGTAGATCTCCTCCTTTAGGCCTCCATGAAGAAAGGCACTCTTCACATCCATCTAGTGCACATCCAAAGCATGTGATACGGAAATAGCTAAGGTGAGTCAGATAGAAGTCATCTTTGTAATGGGTGTAAAGGTCTCTAAGTAGTCAATGCCTACCACCTGTGAAAAACGCTTGGTAACCAATCATGCCTTGTAAACTTATCAAATGACCCATCTACTACAAACTTGGTCTGATATATCCACCTACATCGAACCATCTTCCTTCCCTTAGAAAGTGAAGTCAAATCCCAAGTGTTATTTTTGATTAAGGAAGAATATTCTTCCTCCATAGCACTATCCCACTTAGGTACCCCAGATGCCTCTCAAAAAGTCTATGGATCTGAAACTGAAGCAAAGAAGGCATGTGGATCTCTCTAAAAATCCCCCTAGTTCATTTTTCATCTACAGGATCTCCTGCCCAAGTACCAGCACTCTCAAGTGTTTGTCTGGCCCAAAGTGGCCTGGAAGTGGGTGAGTTAGGTGCTAACTCCTTATCCTCTGACTTACTAGAGGTGGATGACTCTGCATCACTATCCTCTCTATCTAAACTCAAAGAAGAAGAAGAAGATGTCTCTAGCTCAAGAACTTGTTGTGTCTGATCTGAATTTGATGAGGAATCATCATGAAGAAGTAGATCCGATGAGGGAGAAAAAGTGCCAAGTGTTGAGTCTCCAAGACTCTCCTAAAAATGGGCACTTCTCTTAATGAACAACTCATGAGTGACTAGATCTAGAAGACGATACCCCTTAGCACCATCTGGATCCTATAAAGATGCAAGGCTTAGACTAACATTTCATAGCTTTGCATTTCTTCTTCAGTATGTGGGCCATGGTTGGGAATCTAAAAACCCTAAGGTGCTCAAGATCAGGTTTCCTTTTATTCCAAGATTTAAAGGGTGTTATCCCTTTTAAAGCTTTGTGAGGAATCCTATTTTGAATGTAGCAAGCACAATTGGTGGCTTCGGCCCAGTACTGTGGTGCTAAGGATTTATAGTGAATCATATAACTACCCATCTCTTTCAAGAACCTATATTTGCATTCTAAAACCCCATTCTATGAAGGACTGTAAGTGACTGTGCACTGCAAATCAATCCCCTCTATGGTGCAAAACTACTCAAACCTATTGCTAACATACTCCCCTCCATTATTAGTTTGAATAACCTTGATGTATTTCTCACTCTATTTCTCAACAAGAGCCTTGAAGTCTAAAAAATTTGCAAACACTTTAGACTTTTGTTTGATAAAATATATCCAAGTGTACCTAGAGATATCATTAATGAAAGTGAGGATGTACTTGGCCATTGTGAAAGATGATTTGGGAAAGGGTCTCGATACATCACTGTGGATTAACTCCAAAGGTTTTGAAGCCCTCCAAGCTTTGCCTTTGTCAAATTTTGCTTTGGAATGCTTCCCAAGGGAGCACCCCTTGCAAAGTTCTTTTGACAATTGGACATGAGGCAAGCCAATGACCATGTCATTTTTACATAGTTGTTCAACGTAGCAGTAGTTAAGGTGGCAAAACTGCTCATGCCATAATTTGCTAACTCCATCTAAATGAGTCAATAATGCTGTTGGAGAAGAATCAGGTGTAAAATGTGAGAAGGTGTATAACCTTGCTTGGTGATCTCCCCTACCCACTACCACTGTAGTATCACTATGCAACTCCCTGATAGCCACTAAATCTTGTGAAAACTCAACTCTCATGCCCCAACCAATGTGAGTGATTTGGTACACTGATAGGAGATTGGTTGCAAGAGAAGGAACACTTAGAACATTATTGAATGTCCCTCCTTCCATTTCAATTGACCCTCTCCCTACAATGGAAACTAATGTGTCATCACCCAAACTAATTAAAGTCATGCTACAAGGCTCTAAAGATGAAAACTCAACTAGGGAAGAGGCCATGTGGTGAGAAGCACCTGAGTTAATGACCCATGAATATGTAGAAGCTATTGTAGCTATAAGGGCCTTGCCATTTTCTTTCTCCTTACCCTTGCCTTTTACCTCAGTAGAATCTTGGGTAGATGAATTCTGCTTGATAGACTCAGGAACACCTATGTTGTGCTTCTCTAGAAGATGAGTTAGTTGATCTATTTATTTCTTCATGCATTTGTTTTTCTCAAGCCCTGTATTCTTACAATAGGCACACTTAACCTTCTCCTTCTTAGGTTTAGCATTGGAGGAGGAAGACTCAATGTTGTTTTTGGTAGGATTGTTGTTTTCTTTCTTCTTCTCCTGGTCCTTGTTCTTTTTCTTCTTCTCCTTTGTTAAAGTCTTACCATTTCCAACTATCAAAGCTTGGGGTTGATTAGAAATCATTGTGCCCATTTGGATTATTTTATATTTCTCCCTAGTCAAGTCAGTAATGAATGAATCCAAAGAAGGCATTTTTCTTGTAGCACCAATGGCACTTTTTGTGGCATGGAAAGTGGAGACAAAGACTGAATAGCTTGGACCTAACTTTGTGAGAATAGAAAGGATGAGTTGATCATCTTCCTTATCTATTCCACATTCTTTCAATTACAATCTAAGGGCCTTAAACTTAGTGAAGAAGCCCTGTAGGGTGTTAAAGTTGCTAGGAATTAGACTTATGAGTTCATTTTCAAGCTCATGACCTCTCATCTCATCAAACTTCCCAAATAAGGTTTCTAGGGTGTCCCATATGTATTTGGGAGTATTTGAGGTTTCTAAATGGAAGAGAAGTTCTAGAGACATGGACAAGCTTAGTAATCCATAGGCTTCATCACTACGGTTGTACCACTTGACCTTTTCAGCATTAGTGTTGGGTTCTACTTCATTACCCATGGTGATTCTATAAAATATTTTGCTTCTAAGAATGATTGATATTTTAACCTTATATTCATGATAGTTGAAGGGTGTTAGGGGTTTGAGTTGAAAATAATCCATTTTAAGCTAAATTTAGGTGAAGTTGTGTTGATTGCAAGTTGTGAAATTATGTAGAAAGGAGAATGAAAGTAAAGATTACAAGTGCTGAAAAGTAATCACACCCCCCCAACATGTTGAGCCCCTTAAAAATATGAAAGTGCACACTCAAAATATGTTGGGCTCAGCTAAGAATGTGTCTTAGATTAATTAGTGCAAGACTTTAAGCAAATAGGATGTCAGACTCAGCCGAAAATGTGTCTCGAGAGACCCAAATTTTAGGCACTTTATAAACTAATGAGTTTTTAACAAATAATAATCCTACACTATGGATAATTGAAATACAAACACTTTTACTAAAAATGGCACCCAAATCTGAGCTACCGTTTGCAAGATATTAAAGATTCAATTTCTCATAAACTAGTGTTTTTGCAAAAAATAACACTAAAACATTAAAAAAATGCCTATTTTGAGAGAGAACATGGCCTTTTAACCACTATTTGGACTTGGCATAGAGTTAGGAATCCAAAGGAGGTCTTTATGAGGGGGAATTGGCCTTCTGCCAATTCGAGCATCACCCTTTATCTTCGACAATCAAATATACAAGCTTTAAAAAAACTCAAATATTGCTCAATCAAAGAACCCCCTAAAAAAAATGATTTGGCACTTTATATTAGTGTATTTACAACTGCCACTAGTAAGAAATACTAAGTGGTCTTGATTTCAATGCATTACAAAACCCTCATGAAGAGCATATGCTGAAAATACAACTTTGGCATAATATCCAGAGAAATAAACATTACCACTACAATCTACTCAAAAAATCATGCACTTTCAAAAAATGAATTGTCTTGATATGAGGGCTTATGTGAAAGTTATGATCCTTTGAAGTTCCCAAAATGAGAACTATGCAATGTCACGACTGAGAATCTACTATTTATAAAAAATCTTAGAATCAAAATCAAAAAAACATCTACACTAGTGCATAGAGCATGAAAAAATAGCCAAAATCAGAAAAAAAAATTGTGGAAAAAGGAGTCTGTATGAGCAAGAAAATAGCATTTGAAAATTGCCTTCAAAATCGCAACTGTCAACAGAGAGGGGTCTTGTTGTAGCTTTTTGAGCACATTTCTGCAAATTATATAGAATGTATGCAAAAATTAAAAGATACCCAGATGGTTTTCTGGTCTGCAAACAAAACCCAGAAGGCATTTTTCTTGCTAATGTACAAAAGATGTAGATCTACTGTAAAATAGACACTTTTAGCCATAAAAAATGACCCCAGCAACCAAAAAATGGCATGCAAAGGCAGAATCAGCTACTAAGAGATTGTAAAGGCATGTGACAACCTACAATTTTGATTAAAACACAAAATATGCAAGCTAATTGATAGAAACAAGATTATTGGATCTTGCAAAATCCCACCTTCATGTATATGGAGAGACCAAACAAGCCATGGAAGGAACAAGAGCACAGAGAACTAGCAATATCTCCCAAAAATTTTCAAATTTCATTAAAAAAATGCCTTAACAAAGCTCTAGATTTTAATGAAAGCAATAGCAAAATAGACAACCAGTTATCGGGGTGGCTCTTATACCATATCAGAGGATTCACCAAGGTCTGAATAATGAGGATGCACTAGTTGTGGTTGAACGAGATGAAGCAAGTGAATACCACAAAATGCTAAAGTAATAAAATCAAACAAGAGATAATTACATAGACAATTTGGAGAAAAGCTAATATTCCATTAACATGAGATGACCATAATGAAGAATACATATAGGAGAGCTCATAAGTAACTCCTCCACAAAATTTGGTCAAAGCACCCCAAGAATAGACTGTAACTCCTCCATGAAAGGTGGTGATAAGGTGCTAAGTATAGAGAAGTAACTCCCATACCCGGAATAGCTGGTCAAAGGAGTTACTTATGACATTTTTATGACACCTATGACACATCTATGACACACATCTCCACATAAGCTAACCTATCCCACAAATGTAGGAAAAACTCCATGTATGCACAAATATATAATTTCCCTAATTAAATAATAGGAAAAAATAAAAACCTACACTAACTGTCACACTTTAATCAAATGATGGAACTATCTAGATCACAAAGTGGACCATAACATGAGTGATGAGAATATGTAAACTCTTTGTTATTACTCTTAAGTACATGTTTTGGATGGTTTCCCCTAATACTTTAGAAGAGGCCTTAGTTAAAGGAAAAATTTCAAGACTTTCTTAAGTATCAATTTCAATATTATCATAAATAATGATCGATTAATTTCAATGATACCATTTCATCTCTAACTAATCCTCCCCACAACCTAATAAGGAAACTTACAAACCAAGAAAACACAACCCATTTCCACCCTCCCTTGACCCTCCATTAATTCAAGAATAAATTATCACCTTCTAAATCCATGAACTCTGACTCTTACAAACCTCATCTAAAATGATTCAATCCTAATACATTTTATTCATATCATGATATGATAGGTCATTCTCATGATAATTTTAATGATCTTAAATGATTCTTTCTTGATTAATTTCTTGGTCTAAATTTCAATCTTGACACTCTTACAAAAAAAATTTATAAAGACTATCTTAGAGCCTCTTAACTACCTCATGATCAATGTCAACAACCTCATTATCCCAACTCTTACACTAATATTGGCCAAACCACAATTGGTCCTCCTTTTTTCAACAATAAAGAAATTATATGTTACATAAAAATATTCAAGTGGGTGGTTACTTTTGTCAATCCTTAACCTATTAGGTAATATAAACTAAAGGATCACCTATTTCAAATTCCCACCACATGGTGTATTATAACTCATTCTAATAATCGATCTTGGAAAAAATAATAGTAGCCATCATACTTATTCATATCCACCTAAATGATTATTTTTAGAATGCATTAGCTAACCTAATATAATGCAATTTTAGTCTCCTCAAGTTGAATACATTGTCCACCAACTAGATTGTGATGATATAGTTTATTCTCTAAACAAGTACAATGGCCATCACACATAAAGTGTGGATATATTTATTTCATCCATAGTAAACTGCATTGTCCATAACATAATCTAGGTCAATACAATTCAACATATTTCATCATTATACATCAACCTAGTAGATCTAGTCTATTTTAGTATTATCTCATAAAACTCTTTTGTTTCTCCAAGCTATATCTATATAGTTGATATAATTCATCTCATCCTTATAAAATCCTCACACTATGTTGAATTGGCCAATATAATCTAATTTAGTCATGTTTTATGTAACTATATTAGCCTAGCTAATAGAGTTTATTCTAGTCCTATTTATCTATATTATGTCACCCTAGTTGATACCATTTATCATAGTTTCCTATCACTTCCCAAATATCCATACATTACCTTAGATGCCACATTTATTATTGTGACAGAACTTTACATACAATTAGACATCATTCTTAGGCTTGCCAATCCTTAGGTTATCTCCTAGACATCTATCTCCCATAGGTTGGGGCATATTATGATGTCAATCCTCTTAATATCCTACATGTTTGGAAATATTGTGACACCCATCTTATTCATACTACACATTTTTGGGTACATTGAGTTTCCCATATTTCAGCCTTTAGGGTCTCTTTTGATGATCATCCTTGATATTATTCATGTTTTTGGGCATATTGTGATTCCAAACCCTTATATTTTTATCTTTTGATAATTCATATTTTCTATTGTAATTAAATAACATTTCATCCCTTTACCATAATCAACACATTGAGCTTCATGAAAATTTCCAAGACATAAATGATCACATTTCATATGCTCTCCTTTGATATAGACATTAGAATAGATTTTTCTTGTTGTCTTATGTCATGTGTTTTTTTAATTTTGTGCATATTATTTGTTTTCACAGAATATTTTAGCACCAGTATTTCCTTTGTGGTTCTTTGGTTTTATTTTATTTTACTTACATTATTTTTTCCTTTTTAGTTCTTTGGTTATATTTTATTTTATTTATGTCCTTTGTTTCCCTTGTGGTTTTTAGGTATCATTTTCATTGTTATTATTTAGTACCTTTTATTCATTATATCCTTAGTCTCCTTTTGATATTATTTAACATCCACTTCTTTTTAGATGATCTTTCACTTTCATTAGTGCTTTCTATATACCATTTATAGGTTAGTATTATTTCACTAGTTACATGACTATCACATCATATGCTTATCCCATTTAGATAATCATTTTCCCTCTTTCTTCTCAGCTATGAGCATATCTTATCATGTATCAATTTTAAAACATGGAAAAAATTTACACGTTTTAAATTTTCTATATAGATAGATAGGATCTAGATATGAATACATAAACACATAACATCAGATATATATGGGAAAACCTTATAGGTAGGTAAAAACCTAAAATGATTATTATTTAATTAAGAAACAAATATGACCCAATATATTAAATCTTCCTCTAACACTTATTCTCAGATAATATCCTTCCCATCACGATCACTAGAATATTACAAATATATAAATGCTTATAATCTTGAATTATGTTGGAATCATTCAAATTTCTAATTCTATATATTTTACCACATAAATTAAATTATATGTAGAGTGAAATATTTTATCCAATAAATTAAATTTCCCACCAAATTAAAAATGGTAATAAATATAAATATTTATTTATTTATTAACTTAAGTATTATCACAGACAATTTAAATAATAAAATATATTATTATTATTTACCTATGTAATTAGTATTATTAATTTTTTAATGGTGTGTTATATACCATTAGCACTAATATTTCCAAAACTCCCCCTTAATTTTATGTGGGGATACGTGTTATAAACACATTTATATAGAATGAATTATACTTCATAAACCATCTACGATGAGTTTAAGGTGCATGAACATTTGAAAGATTTAAAAATATTCATCCTGCCAATATCACCTTACAAAACAAAAGGAATTATAATACATGAACTATTTATAGTATGTTTAGGATAAAAAAATTATGAGACTACATCTCAAAAAGTCTCATGAATATTCAACAAAGGACTTTAGAGCCTCTTATAACATATATACCTCCATTAAAACATATGATTCTAAGTATTGGGTACACTATAAACTCACATATGGTGAAATTTATCAAAATCACATTAAGTGACTTATTATAATGCTTTTACAAGTTAATAATAAGTATATAGCATAATAAAGAAACACATGGTTATTAGGAAGTGAGATTGTCATGCACACTCCCCCTTAATGGCAAACTTGAGAGGCCCAACATTGTATGATACATGAAAAAATTGGTATCACCAAGTGGTTTTGTGAAGATATCTACCATTTGTTCATCTATAGGACAAAATTAGAGATCAAAATCACCATTGAGGATTTTTATCAAATAAAATTCACATGAACTTAAATATGCTTAGTTATTTGGAGATACACTAGATTTATTACCAGAGATATACCAATTTTATTATAATAGAGAAGTGTGATATTGATTGAAACATCAAAATGGAGTT
This sequence comes from Torreya grandis, assembly GCA_037957365.1. Taxonomy (NCBI): domain Eukaryota; kingdom Viridiplantae; phylum Streptophyta; class Pinopsida; order Cupressales; family Taxaceae; genus Torreya; species Torreya grandis. The sequence continues at coordinate 704,264 of JARHVA010006325.1, forward strand.
ATTCTAAAAATATTCATAGTCACATATATTATTTAGTAGCTTTCATGTCAATTTTATAATATGCTTCTTTAGAATACATAGAAACATTAGGTTTATCTTTGTTACTCCAAGTGAGAACACATGCACCAAATTTAAACACATATACAAAAGTAAATTTTCAATCTATAATATCAGCATTATGGTTAGCATAAAAATAACCATATAAATTAACATTATCAATGGAAGAATAATATAAAACCAAAAATTAAAACTCCTTTGATATACCAAAATATCCATTTTTATCATTTATAATTATCTAAATATGGATCCTATATGAATTTAGAAGCAACACCTACACAAAATGAGACATTCGGGCTAGTAACAGTTAAATAAATCAAACCACCAACTAGTTGACTATATAGAGTGGGATTAGATTTATCACAAGTAGGTTTTGGATCAAGGTTAACATCAAATTATATATTGGTATATGTTGGATTAAAATCAAGAATATTAAATTTAAAAAATAGGTTATGTACATACTAAATTTGAGATATAATAACTAAATTTCTATCCTAAAATATAGTCATTCCTAAAGAATGCCTAGACTAGTCAGTTAAAAAGATTGATTTAATTTATCTTTATATTTAATAATTAAACTAATCAGATCAATATTAATAATAATATCATCAAAATATAATAAAATTATTATGAAATGACTATTTTAAACTTTTACAAGGAAAGCAATATCAAAATAACAATGAGAGAAACTTTATTATTTCAAATAACTAGTGATTTTAGAATTCCAAACTCAAGGATATTATTTGAAACCATAAATAGATTTATGTAACTTACATAGTTTTATTTGTTAGGTTTAATGAAACATTTATGGTAATTCATGTATATTTATTATTCAATATCACCATTTAGGAAGGCATTTTTGAGACACATTTGGTCCATAATCTAACAATTATAATTTTCAAGGACATTATGAAATCTAAAAATACTCATTTTGGATATAAGATAAAAGGTTTCAAGATATTTAATCCTAGGTTTTTGATTAAACACACAAGAAACTAATCTAGCTTTGAATTTGTCAATTTTACCAATTGAACTATAATTTATTTTATAAAGCCATGTAGTGGAGGTAGGATAAGATCCCAAGTCTTGTTTTTAATTATGACTTTATATTCATCTTACATAGAAAATTTTCATTTATGGTATTGAATATCCTACTCAAAATATTTAGGTTCATATTCTTTAAAATTCATCAAAGCATGATAATTATGTTGACTCATAGTCAATTTATTAAGATTATCAAGATTATATGATTGAATTAGGGATTCAACCCATTCAAATATTTTAATTTGAACACAAAGTGGAGAATGTTCCCATTTAGAATATAAGTTTTGACAATTTGATAAAATTATTCTAAATAATTTGTTTCTTCATAAGGAGTAACATTTGATTCAAGATAATTAGAAGAATCAATTTGAGGAGGTTCCATAGAAGGTTCACTAAAAGATTTATCAAGGATTTGAATGATCCTATTCAATATTATTTATACTTTAGATGGATCATAAAATATTAATCATTTATTTTTCCCTTCATAACCTGCAAAAATTCAAGAATAGGAGGTAGGATCAAGTTTATTTATTTTTACTTTAGGAATAAAGATGGAAGCAATAATACCAAATATCTTAAGGTGAGAAATAATTAGTTTCTTATTAGACCACATTATAAGGGTGTAAAAAGATGTAAAATCTTAGTAGTTACTCCATTTATAATGTGCACAATAGTAGTCATGAATTCAACCAATAAAATTTTAGGAAAATTTTCATAATGCAACATTGTTCTAGCCATTTCAATGATGCTTCAATTTTTCCTTTAAATAAATCCATTTTTCTATCAGGAATAGGAAGTTGTTAACTCTATTTTTATACTAAAATTAAAACAAACTGAATAAAATTATCTACTAATGTATTTACCACCATTATCAGTTATTAGTCTTAATCTCTTGATATAAAAGCTATAATAATTTTCAACTAAATCTTTAAATTATTTGAATTTAGATAACACTTCATATTATATTCTTAATATAGTAATATTGGATCATCCAATAGTATTCATTAATAAAATTAACTACATATAATGAAACATTAATAGATGCAACTTATAAATGTCCTTTAACATCATTATGAACAATCTCTAAGGTTTGAGAGGAGTTAGTATCATTTTTGTGAAAGGGTTCACAATGTTTCTTATCATATAAGCATCATTCACATATTTCATGATGATAAGAAATAAAAATAAAACCAACCACAATATCATGATGAGACATATCATATATAATTTTAAAATTAATATGACCTAGTGTTTCATGCCACAATTGAAATTCACTTTTAATTTTTGATAATAGATAACATGTAGAGGAAGTATAAAACATATATAATCCATCATGTTGAATTACTTTAGAAATAAAAGAATAAAATTGATTTTTAATACACCATTTAGCCTTAATGAAATTTACTATGAAATTATCAATTATAAGTGGAGAACAAGATAACATATTTTTATTAAGTTTAGGAATGTATAAAACATAAGTTAGGAATAAATTTACAAATTTAGGTTTCCCTTGTCTATTAGCTTCTAAAAATGAATTATCAAATTAATAAATTCTTTTAGATATATAATTAGTGTCAAATAAAATATTTGATAAAATTGGCATGTGATGCAATGCACCACTATCTAATATCCATAAATTTTCATTAGAATAAAATAAGGTAGCATACAATGCAAAGGTGTTAGGATAATGTTTCTAATAGCTTCTTCAATTGTGATTTTGATTTTATATTCAATTTGATTATAACATTTTATTATTTTTAGTGTTTTTTATTGGATATGTTATTATTTTTGTAACATTTTTCCATTTTATGTCAAAATTTACCACACAAATTGTAGTTTCCATAAAATTTTAGTTTTTGATTTTTATTTCTATATTTCTTGTTTTTATTTTTGTCATTAATAGGTTTAGATTTAGTTTTATAGTTTCTAATGTTTCTAGGAAAACTATTTCATATAAGAAGTGGCTAAGTGATATTCTCTTTAGAATAAAAGTTTGACATCACTTTTTATTATTAAATATGAAGAGCAGATAGTGTAGTGAGGTCAAGAATGTCTTGTTTTATTTTGTATTTAAAATTAATCATAGAAATGAAAATTTGAAAATTTTCAAGAATGTTCAAATAAATAATAAATTTCAAAATATTATCTTGAATAATATTAAAATTATTATCCTCTAATTGAGTTTTTTTTCAATAAAATTAACTACATTTTCATCACCTTTCATGGGAGAAGTAAGTAGTTCAAGAATATGTTTATTGAATTTTGAGAGATGAGTTCCCTCATACATATATTCAAGGAGATTTTAGGTATTTTTGGGTGATTTATGAATACTAATATGGAGTAGCAATTTATCCTTTACACTCCTCAAAATGATTGACCTGGCTTTTTGTATTTGTTTTTTGAAATTCATTGGTAAGTTAAGTCATGACATGTCTCCCTAGTGGGGGTTTTTGTTTCCCAAAAATAATATTCCAAATTTGTTGAGACATAATTTCATCTTTAATATATATTTTTCAAATGTTATAGTTTGACACATTCAACATTTTTGACTTATCTAACATAAAATTTGTAGATAACTTCCCTTCAATGTTCGACATTTTCTAGTTTATTTAATACTAAAACAAAAAAAATGTTTAAAAAATGAACTTTTTAAATGTGATTTTATAATTTATTTTTGTAATAAAAAAATATATTAGTGTTTAAATCAAGATAATCACTTAATAATTTTCAAAACAATTGAAAGATCTCAAAAAAATTACAACAATAGTAAGATTTGTAAGTGTCATAAGAGGATTTTAAAAAGGATAAAGAATAAAGTTTTTTAAAATAATAAAATAAAGATATAGTTAATTATATTATTTTAAAAATATTGTTTACCAAACAAGGTTTGACCAAAAAGATATGTTTAGTGATTTTTTATCCTTGTACCTCACTTTTGAAGTGTTATACAAAATTATAGTAACCACCTCCTCTACAACAATTCATGAAACATACATGGACAATATAATATTTAAAGCATATTTAATCAATATTCCTTAAATTAAAAAATAAGTTTCATGTAAAAATAATCAATTGCCTTTTTACTTTTTGTTAATAAAAAAAAGAAATTAGGGAGTGGGGTCCTCCTTTGTTTACATATAAATTCCATTATTATTATTAAATAAAAATTATTTAAAAAATAATGTTTATAGACTATTACCCTTACCTTATAATACCATATAGGCATTCATGGGGTAGGGGGAGAAGCAGGGGTGAAACAAGGAGTATGCAGGAGGCTGAAATAGGATTTAGAAAATGTCGTTTAACTAGAAAAAAGGATCCTAAGCATTCAAAGATAATAAAAACTATTTTTTGTTCAAAAAATGAATTTTATGTTATTTTCAGTCATACAAAACCTTAAATGCATGTTACAAGAGGGATAATTTTTTTATAAACTATTTAGATGGTACCAAAATCTACAATAGGTCTTACAAGACAAAAATAGAAGATTTCACCACTCATAACTTAATTATAGGCAACAAAGGCATTGAAATTGTTTTTACTATTTTTTAATCATCTTCAGCCATACCAAGTTGTAAAACCACACCATAAGAAATATTTTCTTTCATATTTGTTGTTCATTTATTGCTTGGATTAAATTTGCACATTTTGTTTCATCAAACTATATAGATTCAACTCCACAAGATCCACATGGATGCCAAAATAAATTTTCATTCCTTCTATGCTATACAAGAGGCTGTACAAAGATACCACAATGTATTTTGAAAACAAATTTTATTGATGGATTTTTTTTGGATTATTTTTTTATTTTTTATCATTTTTAAATGATAAAAACTACTAAGATAAAATTCCATAGGCTCTAAGGTGATTATATAATAATTAAGCATTCCTCTATACCTAATATGGTCACACACAAGAACATATAAGGTTGATATTGGGTGTAAATATGTTTTCATAAGTGCCTAATATGTTCCATGACCTAAGCAAATCAACTTATAAGTGTTGATAGCAATCCACACCTATCAAACTTGCTCTAAAACCATGTTAAATTTATATATGCATAGATATGATATAAATATGAATATTGTAGAAAAGAGATGAACACACAACACCAAAAATATGTGAGAAACCCTCACATAGAGGTAAAAACATCACAATTATTATTCATTAACTGAGAATTTTTTTTGAACCTATACATTCAATCTTCCTCTCACACTTCTTAGATAATCTCCTTCATAGAAAAATAACTTTAATATTACAAACATATAAATTTGTGTAGTATTGAATAAATGTTTAGATTATTTAAATGTCTAATTATACTAATTTTACCATGTAAAATCAATTATATGTGGAGTGAACTGTCATAACAAATGGGTTCAACTTCCCACCAAATTCACAATCATAAAAAATATAACTAGATATTTTATTATTTATTAATTTAAGTATTAACCCATATAATTTAAATAATGAAATATATTTCTATTATTCACCTATGTAATTTATATTATTAATGTTTTAATGGAATGTTATATACCACTAACATATAATGTATGGTACATTATTTTTTAAGGCCTGAAAAGGCTTAGAGACAAAGTGAGTATTCCCAAATGTGAAAATGAATATTTGAAATAAAATATAAATATTTTCTTTATTATTAGTAAACTCTCTATGAAAAATAACATAGTTGGTATAAAATCCCTTAGAGTCATGTTAGGAGGAATGATATAACATGCTAAGATGTATTCTAGCAAGAAGGTTAAGATAAGTGGTTACATAAAGGAAATTGGTCAAGTTCCAAACTATCTCAAAAGTTAGACATGGATCTAAAGAGAATGATGAAAATTTATGAAGAGGCCTTTGGAGGCAAAAAATATTAGTTGTTTTCTTTTATTTTTTTTATGCCATATTTTGGCTATATTGTTTTTTGCTATTTTAGAGTTTGATTTGTAACATTTTTTGAAAATATAGGTTTATAAGCCTTGTGTTATTACTTATTATATAGGGTTGAGCACCTTATTTAATAAAACCCTTTTATTTACAAATAATAAATAAATAAAAACATAAAATTTTCTAAAACCACAATTCACACAATGCCCTACTTTCCTTTCACTTGAGGCACACTTAGGTTAGCTTTGAGATTGCACATTTACATATGAGCAATTATAAGATTATTTTTTAACCATGGCCTTTAGGTCCTTATTTATAGTGGCCAAGCATAATATCTATTTTTTAACTATCTATTTCATCCATGTTTATTATTCTGAATTTGTATGGAGGAGGATTAAAAAAACGAAAAGAGTTAAAATCCATATCATAATAAAATGCATATTATATATTATAAGTTAGATCAAACAAAAATGTGGGATATTTATTTGGCACATACCTATATTATTTGAATATAAAACTCCACAATTTACCTCATGATACACACAAGGTCCATTGGGGTGTAGTATGCAAGTAGACTAGGGTAGGAGGTCTTATATCATTATATCTTCCTACATATTTTAGTGATACCTAATTTTTCACACAAGTACCCAATATTCATGGTAGAATCATATATCTATAATGGGTCTTGATTAATGTGGAACACATTATGGGAAGGTAGGATGCACTTTTATTTTCATGCATATAGCCTTCATGGGATGATTTATATATTGGATTGTTATCCCAAGCTCTGTGATTATTATTTGGAGTGTCTTAGGTCGTAAATGTCAATATTTATTTATGTTTCCCACTTTTTTAGTGTGTTTTATTCCCACTAAATATTTATAAATTACTATATGTCACCTTACACTCCCTATTTACATCCTAATTTCCTAACATTCTCATTGATGGGTATTACTTTTATTAGATCACATCCTTGATCACACTTATTATTTATGACCTTGGGATTATAGTTTTTGAGATGTATTGTAAGCCCTCAAATAGGATAGGCCTTCCTCAGAAACATCGCTCACCATTGCTTACCACATGATCTTATTATCATTATAATCATTTAATTCAATGGTTTTGATTTCTTACATCACATTTTAGAGCAAACAATAAATTTAAGTATTCATTCTTTAGATATCTTAGCTTTTATTTATCCATCATATGTTTATTTGAATTTCATGGATTTCACTTATCTTACATTAAAAATTTTGCATATAAATATGTTTTTATTTATAATTTATTTTACAATCTTTTCTTATATTTAAACTTAAGTTTTATTTTTTTAATCATTTATGTTATCTTCATGCTTCATTTGACATGGTTATCTTACATAAAGTTACATTTATTTTACTTGCATATATCTTTATGATATTTTTCACTTTGATATTTTATTTAAAATGTTTGACATGATTTTTCACATGATTTAGTGTATTATACATTCATTTTTAATCATTTATACTTATTTCTTGGTCCTTTAGTTCTAACCTAGGCTTTGTAATCCCAGTTTGCCAATTCTCTAAGGATTTAATTAGTTTTTAAATCTTTCCATTTATACTTTGACAATAATTCATATCCACAAGTTGATTCTATGTTTATCCTTATAACCCTAGGGTTTATAGAATGTAGGTACAATTCCATCCATGATTGAGACTATGATATTCACATGAAATCATTTAGTGGAAATGTAAGTGAAGGTATGATTACTTATATTTAATCTCATTTAATTTTAGTCAATACTACATTTTGAGACACCTTAGATGTTTTTATTTGCTATATTATTCTTGAATCATCATCCAATGTTACACTATTGTAACATGTGATGAGATTTAGGTGAGGCATATGTATACAAATAATATTTTTCACTTTATAATGTGCTAATCCTTTCTATTTTAATATCCTATCGAGATTCAATATCTATGAGTGCACACCTTCAAGGGTGCACAATGAAAGCAGTGGTTAGGTCTTTGGTGATTTATGAGAGATGTTTATATCTATTTAATGATCATATTAGTCTATACCCATTTCATCTTACCTATATTTACCTTTCTACCTACTTATTTCTAGTCCTATCCTAATCATTTATGTGAGTTTACCCATTTCCTACTACATTGACCAGGCTAATTTAATCTATTTTAGCACACATATCCTTCCATATTATATAGGTCGGTTGATGTATTTTTGAGTTTTTATTCCTAGAACTTATACTAATTTGTCTTAGCTAATATGATTGAGTGTTAGCAAACTCCTCTAAATTGCATTGAGGTGTCCAATACCATGAACTAAGTCTATGTTTTATCATTTAATCATCATATATACAATATAATTACATTCCATATAATATACACACATTATTTTACACTTATATAATATGATTATGCTCAAACATTTACACTTAACACATCTGGAGGATCTATAGGTAAAATATTATCTTATAGGAAACTTGTCTTGTGAATCTTGGAATTTTTTAGGAGGTAGGTTACCAAAAATTATCCATCCTTTGAGGTATTCATAGGAATAAAAATCTATTAAAAAACATGATTGATTGAAGATCAATAGTTCCCCATCAATGCAAATATATCTAACCTTATACTCATTCATTTATTTCATTTAATATCCAAATGTTACTTATTTTTTAGTATATAAATATATGTTTGTGGCCCATGTTACTTGTTTCTTATTATATAGATGTGTGTATATATTCCATTATATATACTTTATCTACAAATAAAATTAGTTTGATTATAGGATTATTTAGACTTGTGATTTATCCATTTTAGGTAGCCTATCCCCCCATTTTAATACCATAGCTCCTTTCTCAATTTGAATATCCTAACCCTTTCTCTTTAGTTTAATTTAATTTAATTGCATAAATACTTACATTAAATTTGGGTAATTCCCTTACATTCATCATTATATGTCTAGTTAGATTTATTCCCTCATGTCATAGGCTGAAAGGATTTTAAACCCTTTCCTTTGATATTAATGAGTATACACCTCTCTTTCTATGTTTATAGATATCCACTTGGTCACAACATGAACATAACATATCATTGGGATCTTTGATTAAAATTTCTCTAAGTACATATATTTAGATATAGTGTATTGAATTGTATTATTCTATTGACTTCTTGACAATCTCTACATGATTAGTTATATTTATTACAGTACTTGACTCTATTAACCATGGTGTGTAAGGCTTATTATAAATTTTAGAGTAGTTTACTTTGATTTTTCATGTTGGTGCTAGTGAATAAAATGTATTTATCCTTATTATGTGTCTATCAATAGCTCTAGACTAACTGTGATCACTAAAGTTTAAGCAGTGTGTTCTTATCAATTACATTGGCTAATTTAGATAAGGAAAAACTTGGGCTCATAGGATATGTCAAGGACCTCATTTTTATTTGAGTTAGAATTATTAATTTTTTGGTTCATATCATTGATGTAAATACTCTTAATATTTTATTAAATGTAATTCGATGTATTTATTATCTATGCATTGGAGATGGTTCCTTTTTGGAAGAGATTATTTTATCCATATTAATGTTTTAAATTTATTTTTTAATTGATTATGTTGTAATTACATAAATTTATGAAATTAAAGGTATAATAATAATTATTATTAAAATTATGTTTAATGTATAAATGATTAAGACCCATGGTAAGATCATATCCTTGATTACATTTTTCACTTGTGTTTATGGTTCAATACTTCATTATGATGAGTTACTAAGTTGTATATTTTTATTGAGATGCCATAATTTGCATTATTAGGCTAATTATGCATCTTGATCTCATCTCAATCCCTCATTGAATATGTATATTATTTCTAAAGAAATAAAAGATTATATTTTATGGTCTTATTGTACATGGCAAACATGGGACTTAGCCATGATAAGAAAATTAAATTGTTGGGTTATGATTGAAATGATTTAATAAAATTTCATTGGTCATAAGCAATAATTTAAAAATAAAATGGTATTTGTTTTATGATTAAAAATAAATGAACTATGGATAAGATAGTAAAAAAGAATAAAAAATCATAGATGATATGGGAAATAAAATGATTAAGATTTTGACTTTGTTGAGGTGTGCACTAGATTTTGAGAGTTGAATTATCATTTTATAGTCATGGAATAAAGGTGTAGAGGGAACATAATAAGAGTCATTAATAAAGGATAGGAGTGTGGAATTTATACTTGATGGGGATGGTAAGAATAATCAAGGATAAGTTAGAGTTCATGGTTTTAATATACACACTATTCATCCCTTCTAGTGAAGTTTCTACATAATAAATTTTTAGTTTGAGCATGGAACGGTATAGGGGGTTGAAATGTATATGTTGGGAATGGAAAAATATAAACATAATTTAGTATGAATATATAAGCCTATGCCTTCACTAGAGATAGTAGAGAAATCCATATTATTCTTTTCATTTGTTTAAAATACATCATGTTTCCTTCCTTAGATTAAATTTTGGTTTGTGCATTATTTATTGTACATTTGGGTTTTCTTTCTTAAGAAAAAGAAAATATTTAAGTTATCATAATAATATTTTTTGTTTAATCCTTTGGTTTCCTTTTGTATTCAAATAATAAATCCATTATGCATTTTATATCTTGAGTTAACATTTTGGGGGTTAACTATGTAATTCCTATGTTTGGTTAAGGGGTTGATATGTCTAGATTAGTTAAATAAATATGAAATAATTAATTACTAATTTTTTTTCATTTTGACCTTGTTTTAATTTGTATAAATAACAAAAAATAGGGATAAATGGAGGCTTATCTAAAAATTGACTATTGTAGATGATATGAGTTCTCAAATTTGAGTTTTGGATAGTAATCTATGATATCAACAGGAGTTTGGTATTCATTTAGTAACTAGATAGTAGTGCCCAATCTAGATAGTAGAATAATCCATGTGTAGTATCCTTAATGTGGCATAAATTTCACGTTTCTAGGAATATTACTATTTTAAAGGAGAACCTACGCCTATGTCTGTAGGTCTTGTTATTGCATAATTAAAATCTATAGCTTTGTGTTATACATGGAAAACCTGATTTAGTGTGAAAAACCTAATCTCCTTACAAGTATGGAATATGAAATAATTTTGTGTGTGTTATTAGGATGGACTAGACATCCTCAACATCCTACTATGTAGAGAGTTACCTACATACTAATATTCTGAGGAGGGATCAAGTCTAATGTAGTTCTCCCTCGTAGTGCTTGATGTATGTGCAAATGAATTATAGAATGAGAGTGGCCCTAGATGCCTTAAATGTGTTTGAGATTTAAAATTCTTAAAAAATAGAATTAAGGCTGATGTGTATGGTAGTGTGTATAAATTATAGTAGAATACGGATCAAATATGTTGATTTTGCATAAATTTGTCTTTAGTTTGAATCGTTTTTGAATTTATTTTCCATTTAATGAATCAAGGTGGATTATACTTGTATTTATAGGTTTATGTTGCTTGTGTGGACAATAAAATGAGCTTAAGCCAACCTTAGGAGGGGAACACATTTGAAAAACTATCTGTTGGGAAGAGTTAGGCTAAAGATAGTAGCACCTAGTTGGGAACACTAGTGTCATGTGTTTATAGTGTCCCAAATGTGGCACTCATGTCCTATTGGAAAACTAATGAGAAAGTTGGATTGGGGCATGAGATGATAGTTATGGGAGTATGTCTAGATTGGCTGTAGGTGACTATGGTATAATGAGTGATTGGAAATGTAAGTCTAATTCATAAGTCTAGGTTTATGTCTAGCCTATGGATAGGATAACTCAAGCTACACTCTTATCATCCAATTAAAATTTTTAGGTGATTAAATTTACCCCACTTCATGTTATCAATGTAGCAAAGAGAAATGACTAGTGTGAAGGAAAATCAAGCATACCTAGACTTACCTTAGAAGTGAAGCCCATGTAGCTATATTTAAATATCTAAATCTAGGTTTGCATATCTGAAACATGATCTAAAGTAATGTCCTACAATGAAAGATGCAAAATTTAGTCCTTATTTAAGAGATGATCAAAATCAGATACTATGCTAAAATGAAGTAACTGAGTTAAGTTAAGTAAAGAGAGAGGAATGGAATGCATACACCTCATTAGGTATGAAAACCAATGCATGAATGTGGTGACAACCTATGTGTGTGACTATGCATAGTGATAATATCATTAAATATCTTGGATTGAGATTATCGCTTAGTCAATCCTCATATGGGTGGATCAAGAAATCAATTTAATTTTGACTCTATCATTGCCCATCCATACTCAATGGATCCTAATTTTAGTGAATAATATTATAACATTGTAAGTGTGTCTAACCCTCTCATGTAGGTGTCTCAAAAACTAAAGTAGGCCATGAATCCAGCATTACCCCTTGTGTGAAGTAGATGCTTTTGTAACTAAACTATGCAAAGTGCTGAAATTATCTAACTAAATATATCTAATTGTGTATTTAGCTCCATGGCCACTCGAGTATATTATGTAGATTTGGGCTACTTATGAATGCCAACCACTATGGATGGAATACGACATGCATTTGGTGACAACCTTGAATGTGATATAAAGTGTATATGGTGTAGAGAATGACATGGAGTTTTACATTCCATCTGATCAACCTATATGAAGCTGAGTATATAAAAACTATGTGACATGCACATGCCCCCAATTTATTATCTAAATATACTAAATCTAGACTAATAATGTAATATTTAAATCTATGTAACTGATATGAATGTATGAGTGATCATGGCATGCATGATTCTCCCAAATCTAAGAAATTTGTATGAATCTAAGTTGGAATTAATGTAATTGAGATAAATATAAACATAACTATCAAACCTATGGTTTTGTTTGTGAAAATATATATTGTACTTGGTGTGCTAGTCTAGATGATATAGACTATCATTAAGTTAGGGATACTAGATAGTAGTACCATGTGCTGGATAGTAGTGCCATGTGATGATAGTGTCCCAATATAGGTGCTAATGTCTTCTTGGTCTAATTTTTGTGTGATTTGGACTGAATTTTGAATCTCTATTATGTTCTATGTTTGACCTTAGTTTGATATCTAAAATTGAGCCTATGTGCTAAAATGTATCTATGAATATAAATGTAGGAGCCTAATTTTTATGATAAACCCCTATGAGTGATGCCTCTTTTGAGGGTAGTTTTGAAACCTATGTAAGAAATAACCTCTAAAGAAGTATCTCTACAAAATGTGTTAGCTGAATCATGATATAATGTAAAACATAACATAAGAATCTAAATGTATCTAAGCACAAGTAGGAAATTTAAGATGTATATTATAATCTAGCATTGCACAAGGGTGTCAAGATATATGTAATCAATGTATGTAGCAATAAATATAAGTAACTACCTAGGGGGATGGGGCATGATGTCCATCAAGGATACCAAGTAGGATAGGTAGATGCATGAGGTCTATTATGGCATAAAAAACTGGTGTGTGTGTGTGTAAAAAAAATTACAAGTGTCATTGTGTAGAATCATACAAGGAAGAAAACATATAAACACATGAGACAGACAAAAGGTAGGGTAAGGGGATAAAATACAAGGGATATGGACACATGTTAATAAATATAAGATAGACCATAGATAATTTGGATTAGTGTAGTGGATAGAGGTCCTATCTAGAATTTGCAAGCACTCAACTAGAACAAGTGAAGTGTATATGTATGATAAAAATTACTATACTAAGATAGTTAGCAATATGCAATATCTAGCAAGTAGTAGAAATGTAAACATAGTAATGTATACAAGCTATAAAAAATGTATTTTTTAAATATTTAAATGGTTTTTTATTTTGACATATTTTTTTATTTTTGTGTTTTTTGAGTATAAGCTATGTATAAGAAAATGAAATTAAACTATGTACAATGAGCGAGAGAGAGAGAGAGAAGTATGTACAAGGGTGGGAACCATACTAACCAATGAGTCCTATGGGATAATAACCATAACAATGACCTATGTCAAAAATATGATTGTGCATGTGGTGTGAAAGGCCAACTATGATCCCATGATTTGGTGTGATATATAATCTAAATATGAAGATGCCTAAGTAGTGATGTTATGATGTTATGTCATTGACTATGGTACACTATGAAATTTAGGAGTTTCAGGGACCCATATGGTAGATGTAGAAGCTATAGGTGATGTAGTTTCCCTGTGATGAGAACCCTTAGACCCTAATATAACTTATCTTAGTGTAAAATATGTAGAGGAAGGTCCTCTATAATCCATGAAGTATCTTTGATCAAATGGTCTCTCTAGTAATGGTCTCTGAGGGAGAGTGTGTATATGTGTAGATACTATATAAGTATACCTTCCATTATTTGATGACCCTAGTAATACTTTGATGTATGTATAGGATTTATGCTCTCTACTATAAATGATAATGATGCAATATTTGGTTGTGTAACTAGAACTATAATTGGTGTTGATGATGGAACTATAGCTAGAACTGCCTATGGGATGGGAAGAGGATACTCATATAGGACTCTCAACCTTAACCACCTAGTTATAATGTATATACTTGAGGCATCAATTTACTATATATAGGATAGGTTGGAGATACTATAACCATGGCTTTCCCAATAATATATCAAATACACCTACACTAGGTACAACTTGGAACTGAGTGGCTATGTGTGTTAATCCAAATTTTAATAGAAGCACAATCTCCCCGATGGATCTCTAAACATGGATACTAAAACCACTAATGACTATATCTATCACATCATAATTTCTATCTAAACATAATATCCAATTGATTCTAAGATTATTATGGTTATTATTTGATTAACTACTATTTGATTAAGATTTATTTCATATGTTGATTATGGGACATTTATATGTTAAATTACATGATTGATTATCTATGGAGTTATTTGTACTTTCATATTGAGTAAATTATGATCATGTTTGTTAGTTTATATATAATTAGTTTATAGATTTCATATGTTTTAGGCTAACCACCTTTATTGTTCTGAGGTGGATATATAATAGATCCATGCCTTAGAGTGTGATGGAGGGAGGGCGTCATCAGAGAGGGTGGTGTAGACTTTGGCTTTGGGGGATGGAAAAGAGAAAGACTAGAAACTGACACGCACACCATGATCGATTATCATCCTTTATATTTATTACTCAATTTAGATAGATATAGTATGTATTTTATGTTATCTACATTTAAATGATTGTTAATATGCTTTAGATATGATATTGTTTATTATTTGATAATCATGTTGAATTAGTGGTGTAATTTCTCTAATCTGGTTATGTTACTGCATTAATAGTTGTTAATGTTTCTACTTGGTTATTTGAGTGAATATGTACATGTCTTATTGTGACTTATAATTGTCTTTGATATTGTTAAGTGTTTTATAAACAATGCTTTTTTGTATTCATAGCTATAGGTATTAGATCAATTTTAATACTTTACTTGATCAATTTGTTAAGCGATTTATTAATACTTATAATATTTTAATATTCATAATGCCAAAAAATGGGTATATTGTTTAAATGACTAGGTGAAGTCTTTCTGTTAAAATAATGTGTTTATGACTAATATTGAAGATCTTACATTATATAGGAATATATATTAAAAGTTTAATTATTGAATTTATATTTAGTAAATATCATTAATTTAAATTTAATGTTATTATCTGGTCAAAGGTT
>JARHVA010006325.1:725000-782500 GCA_037957365.1 Torreya grandis
TGTGAATATGATGGTGGTCTATATATGTTTATATGAAGAGTGCATGTAAATATGTGTCATCATCCAGAATATCATAGTCTAAAAATGTGGTAAGTGGTCTAAGAGGAACTACAGTGTGATATATGAAAATAATATTATACAGTGTATGTGTCTCCTATTAAGTTATGTGATAATAAGCTAGTGATGGATGAGATTAGTATGTATAGCGAAAACCTTATATTCCCTCTACCTCATTAGTTGTATGCTCTGAGAAAGGATCTAAAAATAGTTGAAGTTCCTTTGCCTTTTTTTTAAATTTTAGTGCCTCTTTAGGTGTTCCCACATCAATAATGTTAGCTTCAATGAGATATTGTATATTGTGCTTTAAGCTAATGCATCTATTTATCATGTGGCTTGATGCTTTATGATACTTGTAGAATGCATTTGAATCAAAAATATTTATAATAGGTCATGTCATATCAACCTCTTTAATGGGAGGGATAAATATGACATTGTATTCCAATAGTTGTAGAAATCATGATGTTCACTCTAGTATATTAGTGAAGAATTAGTGCTGAGGAGCTGATAAACCCAATCTGGGAAAAGGCTATGAAACTATGTTGATTATGGCCTTTTGATCACTTTTTATTTCTATGGCCATGACCTTGTATGGAGGTTTTGTTTGTACTATTAATATTTTAATATGATCCATTTTTGTATTTGAGTTTGCCAATTGTTAAGAGCTTAACTTCTCTTTCATTAACTATGTGAAACATACCAATAGATGTGGGAAACATTTTTAATAATATTACTTTATGTATTAATGGTAATAGATTATTTTTAAATGTATCTTGAATTTCTTTATCTGCCATGGGGCTAGTCAATTTTGATAGTATTATCTTGTATTATAAGACATAATCAGCTATGGGATCATTTGAATTTTGATTTATCTATGACATTTGTGCATATGATATCTCATCACTAAAGTTAATAGCGAAGTGTTCTAGTAATATATTTTCTAAAGGATTGAATGCCATGGTAGATTGGTTAGGAAAATCATAGAACCAATATAGGGTATAATCCTTGAGACTACATGGAAATGTATTTGTAAGAAGCCAATCATTGGACACATGCTCCAAGCATGATGCATGAAAGGATATGAGGTGATTTTATGGGTCACCCTTTCAATTATATAATGTGAGCTTGGGTTCCATGAAATTAGATGGAAATGGACTTGTTTTTATGTGATGTGCCAAAGGTTTATGGAAGAGAGTGTTGAAATCAAAGGCATGTGATATCTTAGTTACTCACTTCTCAAGATGTAACACCTTATATTATAGATAAATATATTATCTCATAAGGGATTGCATATCTAAAGGATAATAATTAGAGATAAGTGGTGTAGCTATCACTAATGGTCAAATAATAAGTGTAGGTTGTGCTAGATGAGTTAGTTAATTAGGCCACACTAAAGGTGTAACAACATCATTAACTAGAGGGGTTAAAGATTGACCATTTTTTTTAGAAATAAATTCTTGTAATTGATGCTTATCATTTTAATCAAATCTATTGTTAAATTTTACCATTATAGGTTAAAATGTGGGAAAATAAGTTTTGTATATTTTGAACCTTTTAAGAATAGCAGTCTATGAAAGTTTTCAAAACATAAATATTGCATCAAATTATGATATTTTTATAATTGAAATATGAGTATATAGAAAAAGGATAAAAACCCTAAGTGTGTCTAGGGTTAGTATTTTTTAAGGTAGGGTTTCTTTCGTAATAGTTTAAATTAGGTGTCAAATAAATTGAAACCCTAAAGTCAACTAATTTAATTAGATATGTTGTATAAATAAATTGAAAAATTAGAATTATTAATCGATAAATTTATCTCACATAAATAGAAATGAATGTAATCTAGGGTTTTGATGCAATATTTGAAGTAAGATGGGTTCACCAAATGATTTAACCTTTTAGGTTTTAACTATGTAATTCATTTGTTTTGTTAAAGGGATGAGATGTGTTAGTGTCCAAAATTACACTAAAGAAATTGGGACCATGTTAATTGAAAATGCCTAAGTCCATCTTGAGTTGAGTATCGATGTCTAAGTCATTATCCCAACTCTTATTTCAAAGTGTTATGTTGAAAGGTTAAGTTCATGTAAAAATTGGCTAAGTCCTTTGTCTTATTTTTTTATGGCAAAGATGTTTTTCCCTTAGACATTTCAAGATTTTTTCATGAAAATAATGTTAGATTTAAATAGGTCTTTGGGGTTTTTTATTCGACACAAAATTTTTGAAGACTTACTTCCATCAAACATTTTTTCCTCTACAAATTTTTTGAAGCAATTCAATTGTTTGTTTATTTTGGGATAAGCATTTCATAAAAGATCTAAATGGTCATTTGTTTCAAAATTTTTGTCCACACAAAAAGATCAAAGGGTCATTTCCTTTGGACATTTTCTAAACAAAAATCTTGAAGGGATATTTCATTTGGAAAGTCTTATTTATTTTGAACTTTTTGTCGATAAAAAAAAGTTTGAAGGGCACTTACCCTTCGAGAATTATAACCACATAAAAATCCCAAAATAATTAAGGGACTTATTTATTTTGGCTAAAGGTACTTTTAGAAATCCTGAAGGGTCATTTTCATTTAAATTTTTTCTAAAGGATCATTCCCTTTAGGAATTTTTCCCTTGCAAAATTCTAGAAGGGGAATTTTAAAGGGTCATTTTTCCTTTGAAATTGTTTTGAAGGATCATTTCCTTCAAGCATTTTTCCCTTGTACAATTCTCAAAGGGAACTTTTGAAGGGTCATTTTGCCTTTGTAGAATTTTGAAAGGATCATTTACTTTGGGAATTTTTCCCTTGTAAAATTAATCAAGGGTTTCCTTTGGTAAATTTTCCCTTATAAAATTCATGAGGGCCATCTAAAATAAGTCGAAAGGATAAGTCTAGATGGTGAAAGACATTTTCAAAACTCCCAAAGGTCGCTTTTAGAAGATGAAGGACACTTTCATAATATCTGAAGGGTACTTTAAAGAAATCAAAAGACCATTCCAAAAGGTTGAAGGGAAATTTTCTAGGGAATGTACCCTTGATAAAAATTCTTAAGGGTATGTTTAAAGGGCCTAAAAGGTACATTCAGAAAGGTTTTTGCAGAGCATAGGTCTATTTCCTTTAAGTAATTTTACTGAGAAAAATGTCCAAAAGAATTGAATTCTTGAAGAGACCAAGTTAAATTTATATGGGGAAATTATTTTGGAAAAATTATTTGAAATAGTTGTCTCAATCAAGGTAAAAGAGGTTAAGTTTCATTTCTTTTTGATAAAATTATAGATCTCTAATTCTTTCAAAAAAAGTGGGATAGACTATTTCCTTTGGCAGAATTATTATAGACAAAATGTTTGAAACAATTTTTATGATAAAGGTGAAAGACCAAAAATTCAATTCTTTTGGGATAACTATACAAAACAAAATCCCAAGGTAGAAGTACTAAAAAAAAATAAAGATGCCAAAAATAAAGAGCCCATTGATTAAAATTACCATAGAATAAAGTCCCCAAAGAAATACTTCTATATTTAAGGTGATTATCTCATGGATATCTTTTGACAAGAACACAAATGTCAACTTTAAGTTGTAGGGACTAGCCATTGGGATTCGAATGTCTAGGATGGGTGTATGGATGTCCACTTTAGACCATATGAAGTAGTCATTTGTTTTCAAATAGGGTAGATAAAATTATACATGTTTGATCATAGAAGGATGATCTAATGGTGTGAAATAAAAGCTAAATAGTTAAATAAACTCAATAATATCATGGGGATGTAAAGTGATAAGCTCTTGGGGCATGTTTTGATGTCTAAGCATGTTAAAGATCTAATGATGTGAGTTAATAGTTAACTATTAAATGGACCATATATCAAGAAAGACACTTAAATATGGTGTAAGGATGCTCAAAATCAATAGAAATTTTCTACAAGGCACACAAGAAGCCTACAGGACTACTAGGTGGCATATCCTCAAGGCCAAGTAAAAGGTAGGATCTAATAACACTCCACCCCTCAGATCATGATTTGACAGAACACTTTTGCTCACCCAATATATATCTAATGGCATGTATCCAAGACTAAAAAGTCATTGATATCATGGTAAAATAAAAAAATTCCAAGTGGCATAGCTATGTAACACAAAGTAGAAATCAAGCATTTTACACAAGATCTATGACTTGTATTTTTTTTAGAAATGAAGATCCAAAAATGTGAGCCAAGACAAAAATTTTAAAGGGGTTGGATTACATGATGAAATGATGAGTTTCTAGGTTAAGATTAAACTTGACATCTTTTTGATGGATGTGATAATGAGTAGAAATATAGAATAATGTTCAATTGCCATTCCAAAGAAAATATTTATAAATCATTATCAAAGATCCTTTTTTTTATTTCATGTCACAACTAGATCAACTGCTAAGCCATCATTACAGGTAATGGATTTCCATTAGTGTGTACAAAGAAGATATTTCATGTCTATAAGTGTCCATGATTCATGATTAAGTTACAAGAAATCATGTCCAAATAAGTTTCACATAAGGATAAAATTTGTTTTTTTTTAAAATGATTTTATCCCTCCACCTATGCAAATGAGTGATCAAGGGGATCTTTAGGTAGTTTGACATCAATAAAAAATCTATTTGGCTCCTCAATCAAATATCCTCCTTCTAGGATCATGTGAAAGGCATTTTTTAGCCAAAAGATCAAATGATATGCTCTAGGTTGTTGAAAGTCCTCATCATTCCTTATAGAGGTAGTTGCAATAATGATTTTTCTTGAAAATCAACAAAGATCTTACACATAAAAAAAGGGAATTTCCAACTGGGAGCATCTTGATGGGATTGGAAAAGTTATGATTTTTTTTCAAGTTATGACCCATAGTTATAGATTCAAAAATGTATAAATTGGGGCTTTGTCTTTGATTTTAGGGTTGTTGTTTACTATTGGTTGATATAGGTCATTTTATGCATCCATCTTCTCCAATTATTGGTTCAAAAAAAAAGAAATGGGATCAATTACTATATGTAGATATTGTCTCTATTGCTAAGGTGGCTACATCTATACAACCATTATCAAGATTTAAGAGCATTATTCATGTATCCATTTTCAAAAGATCTATCTCATCATGCTTGTCCACATGGTATAATTATGAAGTGTTGATGTCTATAATTTTTATTTTCATGTCACTAGAAAATATTTATAGTTCCTTATTGTATTTTGCTAAAGAAATACAATAATATGTTTTGCATGTTTTATTTATTAGATATTTAGGTTTATGTTGATTATTGGTTATTTACCTTAGTTATAAATACGTTTTTATAGTTATATTTTAAAATTCATTATTTAAAACATTTTAAAGGCACCTTGGGTTCATGAAAGGAGAAATTATTTAAGATTCTAGTTTTAATGTATGTCCTAGTCTTTTAGGGATCATTTGTTGTTTATCATTATCTTGCATTTGAAGTTTCTTCTTCATCTTTACTAGGGAACATTATCATGAAATTATTCTAGATAACTTGATGTTTGGAAACCATCAACACACCACCCTCCATTCTACAATCACCTATAAACTAGTCTTGCCTTATCCCACCCTACAAATAATTCATCCCCTATATACTATATGTATTATTTATCTTGAAAACTCATAATATCTTGAATACCTAAAATGTCTCTAAATTTATGTTTAAATCTTAGAATTTAAATATTTATTTAGTCCCTTGTTCTTGAAGATTCTTCCAAAATGAAGATTGCAATCACAATTTCATCTATCTTAAATAACTTGTGTATGACGTAGAGCATTTGTGTATTTCATGTGATAACCCTTCATGGGTGAAGTGTCAAAACTTGGTTATGATCTGGTCATATTTATCCCTTGTTCCAATAATCCCCATAGAGATTGAATTGATAAATCCCTCCATGTGAGAAATATACCCCATAGGTTCTCTCACCTTGGTTCAGGTAGAGCAAAAGATGATAGGGAGATAACCATACCCTTTGCAAGTTATTGTACCCAACACCCCATTTTTTCCTATAAGGAAATGGGGACCCACGTTTTTAAAAAATATGATCTTACTAGGGAATCCTTCTCATATTTTTAAGCAAAATTTGGGAAATATAAGACATTTCACTTTTCTAATAAGATGATATTGGCATTATGTTTATGAGACTAACTTGTGTATTACAGATGAATTCTTCAGGTTCATAGGTTTTGATTTAATTATTTTGGCCTTTGTGTAAAATTATATTTTTAGATGTTATGTCTCAATAAATTTTTAGTCTTATTTTATTTTAGGATTATTTTTTAGAAGCCTAATTTTGTCAAAAAAATTGTTGCAAATGTTTTGTCTAAAATAATGTTCTTGAAAGAATTTATCCTACAAACTCTTGGCCTTATGGAATTTTTTACCACATACACCTTCCCCAAAACATATTCCCTGATGGATTATCCATTTGACCCTATCCAAAATTACCCTTAAATATTTTTGAAATGACCTTTATCCATATGAAAGTACCCTTTAATAATATTATAAGTACCCTTTAGCCTTTATGAAGTAAAACCTTAGGGAAAACTTTTACCCCAAAGTAAAACCTTTGGTTTCTTTCCACCTACCCTAAATAACCCTTAAAACTATCCCTTTAGCCTTTCCTTAATGAACCATTTATGGACCTTTTTGACCACTTATTTAGTGTACATACCCTTCAGTTTGTGTGTGGCATACCCTTCAAAAAAAATTTAAACCCCTTACCCTACGTGACTTATCCTTCAGGATATTTATTTTGACCTTTTTCCATTAAAAAAGTGCCCTTTAGCCTTTTTGAATTAACCTTTTCACCTTATACATGCCCTTTGAAATTTTCATTATAAATATTTTATCTGATGTGAAAATCCCAAACCAATCCCTATTAAGGACACATGCCCTTTAGACTTCCTGAACTGACCCTTTAGATATTTTGAAAGTGACCTTTTGACCCTTTTTAAGTGGCCACTTTCCCTTTAGGACTTTTATCCTAGACCTATTTTCCTTAGCCAATTCCATCAAACATTTTGTTTAGGAAAATTATACCCTTCAAGATTTTTGAAATAACCCTTAGCCATATGAAACTATCCTTTAGGAATTTTTGAAGTGCCCTTCAACCTTTGTGAAGTAGACCCTTTGAGACTTTTATCATGGAAAAAATTCCCTACAAAGTACACCCTTTAGATCAAAAGTACCCTTTGGGGAAATTTAAATTTCCCTATAGACCTTTGAAATATCCATCCAAAATAATTACTTTGAGACTTTTACTCAGATGAATCCTTTGAATAGACTGTTGTAGACACTTTCTCTAAAACAAATTCCCTAAAATATTTAGTCTACAAACATAGGCCAAGAAGCATTTTTGGTGTACATCCTAAAGTGTTTTAGTATTAAGTCTCGTCATACTTAGCCAATATGACAAAAAAAAACTTCTTGTTAATATTTTAAATGTCCTTACCAACCTGAGCTAGCAAATTTTAATTATACATGAAATGAAAGCCTAAAGTGAATGTTGCACATTTATGTTTCACAAATTAGTATTCAATGTGATATTCTATATAGGTGATCTGATGCAACAAAAATTTATCATTTTCATTTGAAATAAATTGTATTAAAAGTATTCTTTAATCTTACATCAAGAAAGAGACCTATTTTATACTTCGAGAGTATACAACGAGAAATAATTGAGTTAGATTCAAGTCATTTTCATTGACATATAGATATATATAGAATTTATTGCATTGATAAATAGAGAAGCATGAAACATACAACCATGGAATCTACATCCAAAAATTTTTGACATACCAATCTGCCATCTCCATACTGATTCAAAGATTCAAAAAAATTCATAGATATAGAATTTGACACCACCATGTTCAAAGATAAGTACATGAATTACTTAGTGTTATGGGATGTTATTGATTCAATGGACATGTTTTCATTTCGATATGATATCACATTGGTGGACTAACTATTTATGAAGGAATTAATTACTTATAAATGCTAAAGACTGCACTTTACTACTACAAAATTAGAAGTGATGCCCTATATAAATATCTTGTGGGACTTATTTTTCATTGATAGAATATCATAGGAAGCATTCTTGCACCACTCAAATAAAAATACAGTAATTAATTGCATCTTAGGGTCAGATTTTCAAAGATATTTATCATTGATCATCCATGACATCTACTTTGATAAGCACACATGGGTGTAATTCAACATGGAGACCTCAATAGAGAAGGTGTTATTAACGTGGCTCCTCCTAGACTATACTATCACTTAGAAACAAGACAAAAGGGGCTTTCCCAATTGATATGTCTAGGATGGGTATCTGCATCACCATAACACTCCTAAATATATTATATGGTATAATTAACATCCACTTTGTTAACTTGGATTAGGTACCATTATTGTATAGGTTTCTGACACATGACACTACTTACACCCTTGATGAGATCATAAACCAATTATCCATAAAGACAATTGTTCTACACCCATTGGTTATTTCCTCATGATTTCATATTTATTAGATGTGATCATGGGAATATGCTATAGAGACCTTGGTGCATTATGGTCTCTAGCCATGGACTGCATAAAGAGTAGAATTTGTAATTACTATCAATTTAAGCATATCTACTACTATACAAGGCACATGGTAAGAATCATTGGGGATTTTTATCTTCATATTTGGTAAGTTATTCATGACTTGCCGATGCCTCAAATTGGATATTATATAGTGAAGAACCTAGCCATAAAGGGAGATTTCTTCTTTTACCCTAATTTTATTATCATCATAGTATGGGGGAACAAGTTAGCTGAATAAGAGATTGCCTTCCTTCCAATTATGGAATAGTGTGGAGGATGATTTGCCAAGGTAAAAAAATAATTATATTTAAGCCATCTAATCACCATTGGGATAATGACATATACAATGAGAAAACACCTTGAAGATGTAGGTGGAAAATGTAGGAGCTATATTTTCCTTGAGCTTCCACACAAGGACTTGGATCCCCATGGGTAGATCCAGAAACATATCCATGGGTTTATATTCCATATAGTCATCAACCATATGACTATTATTTTGTATTTTTGAATGCTTAGTTAGATGAAGAAGTATAGGATTCAACACAACTTTTTGATTTATAGGAGGATCATTTGAGGATGATCTAAGGTGAGCCTTCTATTTCCATTAGGGAATTAGATAGAAAGAGGGCACTTTTTAAGGGGTGGTAGCATTTGGATTTTTTGAGAGGGATTTCCTTAGAGTAACCAAAATACCAGGGTGCCTCTTCCCAATAAGGACCCACTCTAAATTTCAATGCATTAAAGGAGGATCTTGGGCTACCTAAGCTCATCATAACTAGGGGAGCACAGGCAAGAGACCCCATTAGTCTTGACTCTAATGAGGAAGGCCATAGAGAGGACCTTATTATAATTTCTACTTAAGGGTCAATTATTACATCTATTAGGCTAACAACTCCTAATGAATCATCACCTTTATACTCTCCCACTCAGGCAAAGACTCTTTTAGTCTACAAATAAAGCCTAGGACTCCCATAGGTAGTCCCATAGTAGAGGTATTACAAGGCTCATCCATTCAACATCCATAATCATAACTAGCCATGGGAGATGTGGTGATTAAAGACATTTAAGATGACTCTAATAAGGAATCTAAGCTAGAAATAGATAAGGCTATGAGCCTCCAAGAAGAATGAGTGGAGCTCTCTCTTCAAGGTACTTAATCTTTTTATAGTTTTCCTTGGTCTTCTATACACATTTTTTATCATGGTGTCTCTGTGGAAGTCCCTTCATCCATTCCTTCCACCTCCACTTCCACTATTTCCCCTTCCATCTCCACTTCTATCCCATTTACCTCACCAATCCCTCTTATTCCTAGTGGCACTTCTATAGTTAGATACCTCAAGAAAAATAAGGTATCTAGGAAGGTGAAAATAACTTTGGACACCTCTTAGCTCCATGTTTAATATATCCAAATCACCCTTCCACTTATAACCATCATTTACATATAGGAAACAACTATGACAACCATTTTTTAGGGGAATAATTCTAAGACTCAAATAATCATAGTCCATTCACTCATCCAGTTTGGAGGGGTGGATTGGTCTATAATCATAATACCATCCCTCCTAAATGTCCTCACCAAGGCCTCTATGAAGTAATGGGAATCACAATAGGAAATAGATGTAGAGGTTGTTAATACAACCTCTAATACATCCTAACTTGACATTCCTACATGGACAATGGACCTGAGGAGTAAGGCTTCACAATTACCAAACATTAATATTAAGGAACTCCCATCGATTTCCACATTGTTTAACCCTCCCACTCATAGCATCCAAAGGGTCAAGAAGAGGAAACTAGAAGATGATAGGGGAACACAGATCATCTTAAAGGAAAGGCATGAGGCATTCTCCCTTACTAAAATGTAGAATAAGTAACGAATGTAACCCTTATATGAATAAAATTTAGTAGACCTAGCCCAGGTGTATAAGGATGTTATGGTTGTCATTCACTAGGGTATAGATCTAGCTTGGTGAGAGCTATAATCATAGGTGTAGGTGTTGGAGAGGGAAGTGTAATAGCTCAAAGAAAAGGATAATAAGGTGCACATCTTAGTTAGAATTGAGGCTAAGGTATATGAGGTAGCCTTAAGATGTTATAACACATTAAAAGCTATTAAGTTAATGAAGGTTGAGATGACACCTCATGTGAGCCAAACCAATCTATTGTACAACTCCATGAAACATGATAGTGCCAAACTAAAGATGCTAGTGGCCTACATAAGAAACTCACTCTATAAACATCTCAGCTTAATGACTATACTAGAGGAATCTAATGCCTTGAACCTAGTAGTCATTAGGAAGGAAGAGGTAAGAGATTGGTTACTAAATGTTGGGATTTTAGTCCCAAAATACCAATTAAATGAGGCTCAGGTCCTACAAATTTTTCATGAGATAAAGTTATTACAGGTGAAAGACTCCACTACGAAGATGGCTAGTAGGCTCAATTTTGATAAGCTTATCTAGAAGGTAGCTAATGAATTCAAATAGAGCTTGTAAGGTTTATAAATTTAAGAAATTGAATTAGAAGTGAGCAAGGATTGAAAGGTCACTAAAGTAGAGATATTTAGAATTAGATTTCAAGTAACCAAGGATGAGCATGTGAAGTTCCTTGGATAGACAATGATAATTCATCAACCTTCATTGTTAAATTTTGACATCATATAAAATCAACATGTAGTAGTCTAAAAGGTCTACAAAGATAATGAATAAAGTAAATTCAAGATTCCATTAGTGTAACTACAAATTCAGTGGCAACATCTACTTCTAATCTAAAAAAATACATGTGACACTTCAGATGAGCAATCCTTGATAGGATAAATATCATGCATGTACAATTGTTTAGTGGTCTATATATTTAATTTTGTGAGTGGATAATTTTAATAAATTAACTTTGTATTTTGTGTGCATGCACATGTTGCATGACTTTGAAAAGTTAATTTGCATATTTTTATCTCCTAGATAGTTTTAGAACTACATGTTCAAATCAATGATTATAATCACTTGCATTAAACTAGATGATGAGGTACCCCCTTCCCAAAGTCTATATAATTGTAACCCCACTCCATAGGGAAAGGGTCAATTTTTTTTGGAATGTAGAGAAATGAGCAATTTTGGATCATTAGCAAAGTATCCTAAGTATTTTCTTTCCAATTTCATGTATTTTATTAATTATTTCTATGTTTGTGTGATTTAATAAATATTTAGTGTGTTATAGATATGAGTAGATTATTTATTTCTTGATTGATATGTTAATATTAATTTAGTGAAATATCTATTTAAAGATAATTAAATATATCAATAAAGTGAGTCAAGTTATTTGTATCATACTTTTTATAGTGTATTTATTCTTTCTTTGGTGTGGTTTTCTATGTGTGAGCAATAACTACCTTAAATAATTCACTTGATCAAGCCATAAACTCCTAATAAAAGGTATGTAATAGATACCCTAAAAGGTGAAAAAATTATTTGAGGCATGTGAACTTCCTACATCTCTTCTCCCTTAGACCTACTAGTTGTGTTTGACTAGATATGTGTTATTGTTGTTAGCGACATACATTGGTCTAAGAAAGCATAGGTCTTTTCATAAACCAACTAGGGGAGTAACTCCCAAGGATCATAGAGTCTTATTTTCTACCCTACTTTACCTTCTCTTTTTAATTTTTTATTGATATCTAACTAATTTATATTATAATCCATCCACCCATCAAACTCATTTAAAAACTTTCTCTATTAGAAAGTCACACCTCCATCTAAAAAACCTTATTAGCAACCTACATACCTTACTTGATATTCCATAAATATGTTGTCAAAGACCGCATACCTAGAAATTATGACCTAGAGTGGAGCTTACCTTCATTGAGAGCCTAAAATGTTAGAGGCTACCTCTATAAGGTGTCAGTGTGTATAAAACCCACATCAATAGTTTCACTGGCACTAGAAAGAGGTCCTAAATTCCTTCCCAATAATATATCTTTGTCCTTGTATAGATTTGCACTGAAGTCACCTAGGAGAGTGACCAAATCCAATTCCTAGGATGGTTTATTAGTGTTACCATTAGCAAGCCATAGGAGACCTAAAGCTATGCCAATAACTCTAATTTAGAACAATACACCTCCAATAGGGTACTCTTTACCTGTAATGAACCCTTTACCTATTAATTGATCAAATGGCTCAATAATATCCCTAGTTATATTTTCCATTTCCATCTTAGGGGATGTGCATGATTAACCTCAAAACCCTAAAAAATATCTTCCATCCTTTTATTCTTTAGGGTCAAGGATCATAGAAGAGCATATTAAAGCTGTTAAAGCTACTTTAAGGTTAATTAATGTAGTTGATGAGGATGTTGCATATGAATTATTCCTTTTTAATTTAATGTATGTTTCTTATGATTGTTATTTGAATCTAACAAAAAACTCCATCACTAATTGGGAGGATTGTTAAATAGATTTTCTTGCATAGTTTGGATAGTTCACCAATTCTAGATTAGTATATCAACACTTCACCAGCATGAAGAGGTAACCTAATGAACATATCCATGTTTTTAATGCAATATGGAATAATATGTACAATTGGTTAACCCTGAGGTATAAACCAAAAGTAGTGTTAGCATTGGAGATGTAAAAAAATGCATTAGATTTTATTACCACTATGTTTTTGAGAAGAGCACCTACTACCAATGCTTTGGTGTTAGCATTAAAATAAGCCATTAGCATTGATAAACATCTCAACCCATAGATTCTTGGGGTACCTAACATCAATAATGGATTCCCAGTGTTTAATTTGATACCACATGTGAAGCAAAATGTTTTGGTATAAATTAGAATCAATTATACATGTTGCCTCTATTAACACAAATGATGCAACTAAATTTTGACTATTTGAAAAATCATGTGATAGGCAATAGTTACCAATAGAACCAGCACTCAACTACACTTCTTACAATTATTATACAAGGTAAAAAGTTTATAAAATCCAAATTGGATTTTATTTAAAATATGGTTAAAAAATTGAGTAACAATTTTCTAAATATGTAATGAATGATGAGCAATACCAATGCTCAGATTAGAAACCAAAGCATCAAGTTTCACATATATAATAGGCCATTTAATAGGATTTTAAATAATATGGATAAACTTGGTAGACCCCCAAAAAATCAACATCATTGAAATAAATCTCCCTAATTGGTGTAGGATACATAACATGCCCCAACATGGTGAGCTAGATTGCATTGAGTTTTATACAACATTCAAGATCTTTCAAAGGTAAGTAACTAGGTAGGATCACATGAATAATCTTCTAGAATCTCATTGGGACATTAGATCTTCTAGAATAGCCATGTTTTTTGATACTTGTGAATTTTCCTTCCCAAGAGAAGATGACAACAAAAAAAAGATAATGTAGATGAAGTTCATGCTTTCCAGTAGTTTTAGAGAGGTGTGTATAACCTAAGGATAAATAAACCACTTACCACCTTGACTCCTCCAAATACCATGGTGATTCCTCCAAATCCTAAATTAGACAACAATCCACCCCCTCTAAAAGAGAATGATCAATAACTAAACAAAGAACTTAATAAAGGAGGGTATAATATCAAATAATACATGAAGAAGATTAAGGCAAATATAACTATCTATGATTTATCCTAGATCACCAACCAAATAGAACTATTATGGAAATACTTTATCTAAAATGCCCCTATAGAGAAAACTAGAGTGGCTACAAACAAAGAAAAGGTTGTTGATGCCAATGCCATTTATAAAAGTAAGACTAAATTACCATCATTCCTAATGACCATAAGATAATTTGGTAAAAATATTCATAACTATTTGGTTGATTTTGGAGAATTTACAACTATTATGCATACTTCTATATGTAAAAATCTTGGTCTCACTCCTAGCCCTTAAAATAGACCAGTATATCAACTAGATAAAATGGTAGTATTAGTAGTATGAGAACATAATGATGTACACATTTAAGTAGCATGTGAACCAAGACTCTACATGATTATTTATATCATGGTAGTGGACATATCAGAGGGATATGGATTATTGTTGAGAAGAGGCTAGTCCAAAAAAATTAATGGGTATCTTTCCATAGACTTCTCACACATCTGGCTATAATGGAAAGGAGTTATAAATCATATCAAAATTGATATGGAGCCAAGAATGAAATATTCCATCATGGTATAAAAAATCAAGAATAAATAGGTGAAGTATGATTCTCCCTTGTTGGGATTTTATACTTTTATCACTCATAATTTATAATAGAACCTAGAACCTGAATGTTCAAATCAGTTATGGACAATGCATTTTGATGGATCCAAGTCTAAGCAAGGATTAAGTGTGGGCACTAAGATAATTGATCCTCAAGGTAAGATTTTCTTTATCACCTATAGATTTTAGTTTTTATGTAAAAATAATAGGATCAAGTATGAGGATCTAATATTAGGATTATAGTTTACACTAAAGAATAATGTAAAATAGATAAAAGTATTTAAGGATTCAGAGCTACTAGTTCACTAGATAAGAAATAAATTCTAGTGAAAATTTTCTTATTTGAAGATGTATAAGCATAAAGGATGGGATTCAATTGAAATATTTGAATCTTTTAACATAGTAACACTGAAGAGAACACAATTAGGGCATTGATTTACTAGCTATAGTTGCTACTAATCTCAAGCCATTACATGAGTCTAAGGTAAAAATATTTTCCATTGAATTGGTTCCATATCCCTCCATTTCAAATAATGTAGAAAATTTTTAGGTCTTCAATGATGATCAATATATTATCTAGTTCTTAATTAATTTAGGAGATTTTAAATCCCAAATCATTGATGATAAAGACATTAACCATTTCTATCAATAGGAAATAGATAAAGAGGGTATTATCCAACTTAAAGAAAATTAAATTCAAGTTGTCTTAGTCTCCTTGGAAAGATCATTCAACTTAGATCCTTAGGCACAATTACTCAGATAGCCTAAGGTTAATGAATCAAACTTCAAGAGGGAAAATTTTGGGGATGACCATGGAGGAAAGGCAATGAGTCAAGGACTTTATTGTTCAATATAAGGATGTCATTGCTTAGACATATGAATACTTTAAGGTATATGAACCATATGTCATCACTCACACAATACCCTTGAAGAGAGACCATAAACCATTCAAATAGATGAAAATACCAGTAATCCCTATTCAATAACCTCTTATTAAGAAGGAAGTTGTGAAGTTATCAAGTGCTAAAATCATCTTCCTAATCTGACATTCTACATGGGTGGTCAATTTGGTCTTGGTTAGAAATAATAATGACATTATTAGATTATGTGTAGACTTCAAAAATCTAAAAATGGCTTCTAAAAAATACAATTATCCTATACCTTATCTATATGAGGTGATATAGTTAGTGAGTGGTTGTGAGATGATGTCCTTCTTGAATGGATTTTTAGGCTATAACCAAGCATTGATGCAGACCAAGGATATAATGAAGATGGCATTTAATATGAAATGGGGTACTTATGCATATAAGAGGATATTTTTTGGTCTAATGAATATAGGAGGTAACTTTTAATGCACCATGGATCATGTTTTTAAGGGACTAATAGGAAAATTCATAATTATCTATATGGATGACCTCACAATGTTCTCCAAGAATAGAGATGATCACATAACTCACCTATATTCCATATTAAAAAGGTGTAGGAAGTTCAAAATTTATTTAAATCTGAAGAATATTATATTTGGAGTCACTAAGGGGAAACTCTTAGGACATGTTATCACAAAAGATATGATAACCATCGATCCAGAAAGAATCAAGGCAATTTCAAAGATTCAATAGCCAAATAGTAAGAAGGAACTTAAGTCATTTTTACGGAAAATCAACTTCGTCAAGAATTTTATCTTGGGGTTTATATAAATTATCATGCTTCTAAATTCTATCCTCAAGTAGGATGCTAAATAGAGTGCATAGGTAAAGCTAAAAAGTCCTTCCAAGATATAAAAGATGACATATCTCAGGATCTAGTATTGATTATTCTAGAATTCATAAAGGATTTATATCTATACTCATTTACCTTAGAACACACCATTATTGTCATTATCACATAGAATAAGGATGAAACTAAGCATCCAATTGCCTTCATGAGTATAAATTTGAAGGATGCAGATCTTAAGTATTTGATGATCGATAAGAATTTTTTTTCTTTGGTCAAAGTAGTGAGGAAATTATGAAATTATATCTCGAGGAACAAAACCATCACCATTGTACCAAATCTTACTATCAAGTTCACCCTATCATAGAATGATCTAGGAAAATATCAATGAAAATGGATGACTAAGCTTTAAGAATTCAACATAGAGATTAGGACTACAAAAATCATCAAAGGACAAGGCATTGTTTAACTCATGATTGAGCTAGATCCTTGAATCATCATTAAAGAGGTATGTACAAAATATGTTCTAAAAGGGAATGGTAGACCGATATAATCTAGTATTTACCTATATTAACCTACCAAAAAAGCTTAGTAGGGATAGAATGAGAGCCTTGAGGCTCAAATCTGATCATTTTATGATCAAGAAAAGAGTCCTCTATAGAAGGAACTATGAAGGAATTTATGTTAGATGTGTGTCTATAGAGGAAGATAGGGAAATTTTAGAAAACTTGCATCAAAAGATAGGTAGTGGTCACCCTACTGGGAATACCACAACCCATAAAATTTTGAGGTTAGGCTACTATTGGCCAACTATTTTTAAGGATGCTCATATGCACATCAAAAATTTCTATGAATGTTAAGTGTTATCCAAGAGAGAAGTACACATGGTAATGCCTCTATAGCCAATCAATGAAGGAAATCCCTATGCATAATAAAGTTTAAATTTTATTGGTGTAATTAACCAAAACTCATCAATAGACCATAAATTTTTACTTATGGCTACATATTATTTCACTTGATGGATATAAGTAGTTACCACAAAGAATAGTAGAGCATAAGATGTGATTCTCTTTTTAGAGGAGCACATTATGACTAGATTTGATATGCCCATCTCTTTAGTGTGTGACAATAGACCAACATTTATATCAATAAATTTCATTGAGTGGGCACATGACAATTACATTATAATAAGGTCAGCTCTTGACCACTACCCTTAGGGGAATGGATTAGCTAAGTTGATGAATAAAAATCTAATTGAGGAAATTAATAAGTCAATAAGGGAAAATATTAGAGATTGTCACAATCTACTAAAGTATGCTCTTTTGGGCAGACTAGATGAGATACAAGTTAGCCCTAAAATATTCACCTTACCTATTGGTTTATGGACATACACTATTTTTTCCCATCACATTGAAGCTACCTACTTATCAACTCATCCAAGATTACATGGAACCAAATGACAAAGTAAAATCAAGATTATTTGATATAATAAAAATGGAAGATTCAAGGACTGAAGCTTTGGAAACATTCAACAAACAATAGGATGTAGTAAAAATGTGGTTTGATAAAAAATCAAAAGTTAAATCATTTAGAATTTTAGATCTGGTATTATTATGGGATAAATCCCATGGAAAAAAAGGTCAACATGACAAGTTTGCTCTATTGTGGATTGCACCATATCAAATTTTAGATATCATGGGAAATAATGCATTTATTTTGAAAGAACTCCAAGGTAATGAACTTACATATCTAGTTAATGGATAGTTCATGAAGCATTACTTCAGAGTTATTCCATCTATGGATATTACTGATTGAGATTATTTAGATAAGTTTATAAATAAGACTAGATTAGATTTCCATGCTTTCTATATTAGATTTTCAATGTTGTCTTGAATATATTTTTAATGCTTTCTAGTTTAGTTATCCTACTTTTTAGTATTTTAGTTTTCTTATATTGGATTTTAGTGATTTATATAGTAATTTCCTACTTTCTAGATTAGACATCTTTTTTTTCTTCTTTGGCATTCAAAATTATGTTTTCTCTAGTTATTGGAAAAACTAAAATCCAAATCAACTAAGTGTGAGACTTGTAAAGAAAGGGAAAAAATATTTTGACACCTTTTTGGGCTAGTTTATAGATTGGATGTATTTCTTTGTCTTAACAATTTAAAATGAAGATAAGTGATCATATTATTAGTTTGGATTATGTCACAATTAAATACTTTTATCAGATATATGGAAGTTGTTCTTAGGATACTTCATACAAATTTAAGAAAGTGTCCTTATTTTACTAGATCAAATGCACTCATAATGTTAAAAACTTGTTGGAAGTGACAATTTTGGGTCTATATTTGGCCAGTATGGATGTTCTAGTAATGATTTGTTTTCTAATTATAGTAGCTCATGGGGGTTTCCTCCTCTCTCTTTTCCACTAATTTGAACTCAATAAAATAAAAGAAATAAAAAGAAAAGAATCAATGAGCTTAAAAGAGCAAAATAAAAATTAAGAGAGCTCACCTGATGAAATAAGGTCAATGTACAACACATCATGATTGTGAATAGATAATGGAGGGAGTGGAGAAGGAACCTAAGGTATCTCTATCAGGACTATGTATGCCTGAGTGGTAGCATAGTAATGTTTTAACTTCCCTTGATTTAATAAGTATTTGTAAATACTAGAATAAAACCTATAGCTGCATCAAAACCTTTTGAAAAACCCTTCACAACAAGGGATAAATCAATAGAACTCTTACACACATAGATCCAAGTAGTTATAAGGAAAATATGTTATGTGAATTTCCATGGGAATCTATTTCATGTTTTTAATTTGAGCATTTATTTTGTGACATACTCCAAACATTGATCTAGAGATTATGGACTGGAGTTTTGGGTTCTGAAATACTCAGTAGTATTCCCCCTAGAAGTGACCATTTGTTTCACCTAACACACCCTTTTTTTATATAAGTAAATGGGGACACACTTATTTTCAAAATATGATCTTAATAGGTAATCTTTTCATATGTTTATGAAATTTTTTGAAAAACTAGGACATTTCACTTTTTTTGTGGGATGATATTGGCATTATGTTTATGAGACTAACTTGTGTATTTTATATGAATTATTTGAGTTCATAGACTTTGAGCTATTTCTTTAAGCCTTTATGCAAAATTATATTTTTATATGTTATGTCTTAGAAATTTTTTAGTCCTATTTTCTTTTGGGCTTATTGTTTAGAAGCCTTATTTTG
Organism: Torreya grandis; assembly: GCA_037957365.1. Taxonomy (NCBI): domain Eukaryota; kingdom Viridiplantae; phylum Streptophyta; class Pinopsida; order Cupressales; family Taxaceae; genus Torreya; species Torreya grandis. Next base: position 744,810 of record JARHVA010006325.1, read on the forward strand.
TTAGAGAAATTGTTGCAAACTTTTTGTTCAAAATAATTCTCCTCAAAGAATTTAGCCTACCAACTCTTTGGCTTAAGGAATTCAATACCACATACACTTTCATCAAAAAAAATTCCCCAATGGATTAACCCTTTAACCCTATCCAAAATTACCTTTTGGGATTTTATAGATGACCCTTAGCCACATTAAATTACCCTTTGAGAATTTTAGAAGTGCCCTTCAGCCTTTCTTGAATTGACAATTCAAACCCCTTTTTGACCACTTCTTTTAGGGAACATACCCTTTGGGTTTTAATGGCATACACTTTGAAACTTTTTTTTAATCCCTTATGCTACAAGACATATCCTTCATGATATTTATTTTGATCTTTTTCCCTCCAAAAGTTCCCTTCAGCATTTTTGAATGAACCTTTTCACCATGGACATGCCCTTCAGACTTTTTGTTTCATACATTTTGTCTGATGCAAAAATCCCAAAGAAATTCCCCCAAGGCACATGCCCTAAAAAATTCCTGAATTAAACCTTTAGATTTTTAAAAGTGACCTTTCAACACTTTTGGAGTGGCCACTTACCCTTAAAGACTTTTTTCTCATACCTTTTTTTGTTAGTCAATTCCTTTAGACATTTTGTTTGGTAGAATTATACCCTTCAGGAATTTTTTAAATGACCCTTAGTCATATGAAAGTACCCTTTGGGAATTTTAGAAGCACCCATTGGCTATTACAAAGTAGTCCCTTCAGGAATTTTATCATGAACAAAATGCCTTATAAAGTGCACCCTTTAGATCAAAAGTACCCTTTAAATAAATTGAAAGTGCCCTCCAAAACATTGAAATATCCCTCTAAAAGAATCACTTTGAGACTTTTTCTTAGATTAATCCTTTAGAGAGACTATTTTAGACACTTTCTCTGAAGTAAATTCCCTAAAATAGTTAGTCTACAAACATAGGTCCAAAAGCATTTTTTGGTGTACATCCTAAATAATTTTAGTACCAGGTCTCATCATACTTTACCAATATGATAAAAAAAATACTTTATATTAATATTTTAAATGTCCTCACCAACCTAAGATAATAAATTTGAATTATACGTGAAATGAAAGCCTAAAGATAATCTTGCACATTTATGTCACACAAATAGGTATTTAATGTTAGATTCTATATAGGTGATCTGTTGCTACTAAAATCTATCATTTGCATTTCAGCTAACTTGTATTTTAAGTCTTCTACTATCTTTTAAAAATAAAGATCCCTAGTTTCTACTTTGAGAGTATACAATAAGCAATAGTCAAGCTAGAACCGAGTCATTTACATTGGCATACAAGTATATATAATACATAGCACATTAAGTAAGAGAGAAGAACGAAGCATAAAACCATGGTGTCTAACTCCAAAAAATTCTAAAGTACCAATCTACCATCTCCATACTTGATCAAAGATTTAGTAGAATTCACAAATACAGTCTTCGATGCCACCATGTTCATAGATAAGTATAGGAATTACTCAGAATTATGGGATGTTGCTAATTTAGTGGATAGTTTTTCATTAAAGGATGATATGACATTGGTGTAGTATTTTTTTATGAAATAATTATTGGTTTATAAATTCTAAATACTATACTTTGAAACTACAAAACTAGAAGTGATGCCTTGTATAGATATCTTGTGAGAATTATTCTTTGCTAGCAGAATATCACAAGATGCATTTTTACACCACTCAAACAATAATATAGTGGTTGATTCCATCTCAAGGGTAGATTTTTAGAGATATTTGTCATTAAACATCCACAATGTCTACTTTGATAAGTGAGCACTAGTGAAATTCAACACAAATATCTCATGGAGAAGTTGTTATCAACATGGCTCCTCCTAGAACAAACTATCACCTAGAAAAAAAAACAAGCCAAAAGGGGTTTTATCCCAATTAATAGGTTCATGATGGATATTCACATCAACATGTTGTTCCTCAACAAATTATATAGTATGCATAGCATGCACTTTGGTAACTTATATTGGGTACTATTATTATATATGTTGCTCACACATGGCACTGGTTACACCCTTGATGAGATCATAATCTTGCAACTGAGGGAGAAAATTATCCATAAAGATAGCTGTCCTACACCCACTATGAATTTCTTTATGATGTCATATCTATTGGATGTGATCATTAAAACATGTTATAGATGCATGGATTGCATAACTAATAGAATTTGTGATTAATATCAATTTATGCATATCTACTACTATACAAGGTGCATGGAGAGAATATATGAGGATGTTTATCCATAGATTTGGAAAGCTAATCATTTCTTTCCTGTGCCTCAAATTAGGAATAATATAGTTAATAAACTAGTAATAAAGGGATATTTCTTCCTCTATAATGATTTTACTATCATCATGGTATGGGGGAACAAGGCTGAGCCCCTATGTCTGCCACATTTTATTCTGAACAAGTTAGCTAAACAAGAGATTACCTTCCAATTATGGAAGAGTGTAGAGGATTATTTGGTAAGGTAAAATAAAGCCTTATATTTTGGCCATATAATCACCATTGAGAGAATCAAATATACAATAATAAAACACCTTGAAGATGTAGTGTAAATGCAAGATCTATCTTTTCCTTGAGCTTCCACATAGGGACTGAGATCCCCTTGGGTAGATCTATAAACATATACATGGGTTTAATATTCCATATAGTCATTAGACCTATGAGTATGATTTTGTATTTTTGAATGCTCAATTAGATGAGGAGGTATTGTAATGAGCATAACTTGCCATATTATAGGAGGATTATTTCAGGATGATCTAAGGTGAACCTTATGTTTCCACTAGGGAATTAGATATCATGATGGTGCTTTTTAAGGGGTGGTAACATTTAGAATTTTAGAGAGGGATTTCCTTAGATCAACCAAAGGAAAAATTTTCTTCCTCCCAATAATGACCCCCTCTAACTTTGAAGGCAATAAAGAAAGAGCCTAGGCTACCCAAGCCTAGTATGACTAGGGGAGCATAGTTAGGAGACCCCATCAGTATCAAATTTGATGAGGAAGTTCATGGAGAGGAGCCTACTATAAATTCTTTTGAAGGGCCAATTTTTACATATATTAGGGTAGCAAATCCTATGGCATCATCAACTTTTTACTCTCCCACTCAGGAAAAGATTTTTTTGGTCTACATAATAAATCTTAGGACTCACATAAGTAGTCCCACAATAGAGGCATTATAGGGCTCATCTACTCAACCTCCTAGACAAAAAATACCTAGGGGAGATATGGTTAGTAAATAAATTGAAGTTTACTTTGATGAAAAAGTTGAGATTGAAATAGATAAGGCTATAATCCTTCAAGTAGAACTAGTGGAGCTCTCTCTTCAAGGTAATCAACTTTGTGATAGTGTTTCTTTTTATGTTATACACATATTTGATCAGGGTGTCTCTATGGAAGTCCATTCATTCATTCCTTCCACCTCCACTACTACTATTTATCTTTATATATCCACTTCCATCCCATTCACCTTAATAATCCCTCTTATTCCTACTAGCACCACTATAGTTAGAGACCTAAAGAAAAAAAAGGTGTCTAAGAAGGTGAAAATAGTTTTGGCTACCTCTCATTTCCATGTTCAATCCACCCAAATCACCCTTCCACTTCCAACCACCACTTACACAAAGGAGACCACTATGATAACCATTGATAAGGGAGGAAGGCCAAGCCTCAAATAATCATAGTCTATCCACTCCCCCAATTTGGAGGGGTGGATTAGTCTAGAATCATATGGCCTTCCCTCCCAAATGTCCTCACCAAGGCCTCCCAAAAGTAAAAGGAAGCCCAATAGGAAATATAAGTAGAGGTTGTTACTACAACCTATAATGCATCCTAACTTGACATTCTTACATGGGCATTAGACTTTAGGAGTAAGGCTTCCCAGCTTCCAAACATTAAGATTATATAACTCCCATTTGTCTCCACATTATTTGACTCTCCTAGTGAGATCATCCAAAGGGTCAAGAAGAAGAAACTAGAAGATGACAAGGGAGCCCAAATCATCTTAGAGGAAAGGCAAGAGGTGTTCTCCCTTACTAAAAGATAGAACAAGCAGTTAGGGTAACCCTTATATGAAAAAAATTTAGTAGACCTAGCCTAGGTGCATAAATATGTTGTGGTTTCTATTTACTAGTGTACAAATCTATCTCGATAAAAGCTAGAAGTAGAGGTACATGTGTTAGAAAGGGAACTAGAACAACTCAAAGAAAAGGCCGAAATGGTGCACATCCTAGATGGAATTGAGGTTGAGGTCTAGGAAGCAACCTCAATATGTTATAACACATTAGAAGTTATGGATTTCATGAAGGCTAAGATGGAACCTCATGTGATCCAAACCAATCTATTGTATAACTCCCTGAGAGATGATAGTGCCAAATTAAAGATACTAGTGGCCTACACAAGCAAATATCTCTATATACATCTTGACTTAATGACTACACTAGAGGCATCTAATGCTTGGAACCTAGTAGTCATTAGGTAAGAAGAGGTAAGAGATTGGTTATAAAATGTTGAGGATCTAGTCCCCAAATACTACACACATGAAGCTTAGATCCTTTAGATTTTGCACAAGCTAGAGTTATCATAGGTGAAAAAGTCTATTGGTAAGTTAGTTAGTATAATCAATTTTGATAAGCTTATCTAGAAGGTAGATAATGAATTGAAATAGAGCTTGCAAGGTTTATCAATTAAATAAATTGAATTAGAATTGAGAAAGGCTTGAAATAAGGTCGTTAAAGTGGAGATATTCAAGAATAAATTTAGAATAAATAAGGATGAACATGCCATTATCCTTGGATAGACAAAGATAATTCATTAGCATTTGTTACTAAATTTGGACATCATATGAAAGCAACATGTAGCATCCTAAAAGGTAAACATCCAATAGTGAAACTACAAGTTTAGTGGCCACATCTACTTCCACTCCCACCAGATTACATACAACACTGCAGATGAGAAATCCTTTATAAGATAAATATCACGCTTGTATAATTATGTAGTGGTCTATGTATTTAATTTTGTGATTAGATAATTATAATGAATTAACTTTGAATATTGTGTGTATGCATAGATTACATGACTTTTAAAAGTTAATTTATTCATTTTTAGTTTCTAGATGGTTTTAGAAATAAATTTTCAAACTGACACTTGTAACCACCTCAATGAACTTGGAGGTTGAGGCACCCCATTTCACAAGTCTATATAATTGTAACCCCACTCTATAAGGAAAGGGTCAAACAAATTTGGAATATATTACAACAAATAATTTTGGATATTCAACAAGGTGTCTTGAGTTATTTATTTCTCATTTCATGTAATTGATTAATTATTTATATGGTTTTGTGAATCAATAGATATTTAGTGTGTTATAGCTGTGAGTAGATTCTTGATTTCTTGATTAATATGTTGATCTTAAGATGTGAAATATCAATTTAAAGATAAGTAAATATATCAATAAATTGATTCAGGTTATTTAAATCATATTTATAAATGTGTATTTAATGTTTCTTTGGTGTAATTTTCTATGTGAGCAATATCTACCTCATATAATTCACTTGCCTGAACCATAATCTCCTAATCAAGGGTGTGTAGTAGCTTCCCTAAAAGGAGAAACCTTTATTTAATGAATTATAACTTCCTACATAAATACTCCCTTAGACATCCTAGCCATGTCTGACTACCTATGTGTTATTGCTTCTAGCAACATACATTGGTCTAAGAAAGCATAGGGCTATTCAGAAACTAGCTATGAGTAATTTTCAAGGATCACAAAGTCTTATTTTCTATCCTACCCTACCTTGCCTTTTTTAATTTATTATTATTACATACCCAATTTATAATATAATATATCCACCCATCCAACTCATGTAAGGAATCACTCTATTATAAAGTCACACCTCCATCCAAAAAACCTTGTTAATAACCTACATACCCTACTCGCTATTCTATCAATAGGTTTCCAAAGACCACATACCTACAACTCATGATTTAGAATGGATTTTATCTCCATTGAGATCCAAGAACTTTAGAGTCTACCTTATTAAATATGTGGTGTCCATAAAACCCACATCAACATAGGTACCTCCCAATCATTTCCTCCAATTTGATTGATTCTTGATGCCAAACCTTTCCCTAGCTACAACAAAATTCTAGCAGGTTTCTCATCACTATTTACCATTTACTCAAGTGTGCAATGCTAGGTTAGAGAGGTTTATCTCTTTTAACTAACACCAAACTACCAACATTGTTGGGGAACAATTCTTGTCACCCATGTTGGTGAGGACTCTTGCTGAGAGTCACTGTCATTTGAAAGTTCTTTACTTATGTCTTTATTGATTTGATTAGTCTTTGGTCCATCAATGACACCTAAATTAGTGCCATTTCTAGGGACTAAACTAAAATTTTGGTCATATGTATTATCAAAAATTCTTATAGAGAACTAGATCTAGGATTATTTCATCTTCTAAAGGTTTTTGTTCTTACTACATTGATCTCACTATCTTGGTTGTCAATGTCACAACACTCCACTAGGGACATTCCAAGAAGTTTTTAAGGTTTAACAATTCAATTTATATTAAGTCTATTGTAAAGAGATGATAACATTACATGTTGGAAGGTGTCCTTTCAATTTTGAACATATTTTGAAAATTTTAGTGTCTTTGTTCTTTATGTCACTAAGCTTTAACAAGTCTAATTTTAGTATGTATCATAAATAGTTTGTAAACTATATTATTCTAGAAGTTCGATTCTAGTGGCAATTCAATTTTATTCTTTGGTTTCAAGAAAGATTGGCACCTATTCTAAATATTTTTATAATTTTTGTTGTTTTGAATATCTTCTTATTTTCAAATATGGAAGGATTGAGATCGTCTTTCAAAGGTGACCCATAAATGAGAATTGTGGTAAATTTAGGTAATCTTCAAAGAAGGGGACACATTTGGAAGCTTGTTAAATGGCAAAGATCAACTACCAAATGTTGTCTAATTTCTTAAAATATTGAGATATTTATGGAACCCACCATTATTTAGGACTATAACACCTTTTATACTAATTTTGAAAGACATAGTCCTATCTAGCTCCTTCTCAATGAGCTAAATCCCCTCCTAAGTCTAATCCAACAAGTCCACCTCATTCACCCACTCATATCCCTTTGTCATTTATTATTGAACCTCATCCTTAACTAATCATGAGGCATAAGGACTAAGAGGAAAATGCATACCATGAATTTCATGTCCCCATATTTAGACCCATTAATTTTGATGAGATGGAAGGTTATCCTAATGAAGTACCAAATGAAGTTAGGAACTACCTCCAAAAATTCCAAGGGAATAATGCAGTGAGAGGAGATCAACATCCGAGGGCCTATAAGAATATCATTGAAGATTATGGGATTGAGTATGACGATGTGTGAATCAAGTTATTTGTGCACACAATGGAGGAAGATGCTCAGGAGTGGTTTAATTCCCTTCCCACTAGATGCATAGATTCATGGCAAGAAATGCAAAATGGTTTCAGAATTTATTATGGTGCTAGGATTGATCTAATGTTTCTCTTGGGCAAGTTTGAAAATATCAAAAAGAATCCGAATGAGTGTCTGTAGGACTTCAACATTTAGTTAAATAAAACCATGATATTGTTGCTTGAAAACATCAGGCATAATAACATACCATGCTTGATAAAGTACTGTGATGCCTTTAATAAGAAGGTTTCATACTTGTTAAGGGATGAGTCTCACACTAACCTATGGTCAGTGTTCAATATTGACATTTAGATTGAAAATAATATCAAGGATATGGGAAAGCCCTTAAACAAGTGGGATGATGTGAAGTTGGTCAATCCAAAAAAGACAAAACCTACAAAGACATCCAACTTAGAATAAAATATCAAAAAATTGGCCTCTACTATCAAATAAGTGCCATATAAGTTGGTTAGAGATGAAAAGGGGGCCCCTCAGGTGTCTACCAACTCTGATAGAGCTCTAAATATAAATCAAACACAAAGTGGGATTACTTTCCACCATAGAGATAATGATAGATGGAAGAGGCTTGCACATGAAGATAAGATGAAGAGAAACTAGAATAGATGGACTATAAAGGAGGTGCCTCATCTATTAAATGATAGGGTAAATTCTATAAATTATGATTTAGACATTAATTGGTGTGATAAGTACTTCCTACCATACCTTGTATGTGATACTATTGAGCAAGTTGACGAATATCTAGATGAACATAAATATGCATCATCTAAATATGATAATTTTGTTTGATTGTCAAAGACCTCAAGATGAATCAACCACCTCCATAGAATTATTGACTGATACTATGTATAATAATTTTTGGAGTGTTGTCAAAATGGACAGTGTCCCAACTTTTGACTTTGCTTATGATGTTAATGTGGCATAAGCATATGAATTACACATCCATGATTTTTATCTCTTGCACTCCATGATGATCAAAATATATCATGGGGGAAATTCATCTATTAAGGATAGGTAGTTGCTAATTAATATGGTAGCTACCTAAAATAAGGAATATAAATTGAGAAGTAGGAAAATAAGTATTGTTCCTCATGACACTACCCCTAAAATTTCAAAATTAGGGAATGAAATAAAGGAAGCAAAGAAATATATAGCAATCTTGGAGGATTCAAAGATAACACATGTAACCCAAGATTCCAAGCCTAGAGGTGCTCTTGCTAAGATAAATAGAATGCCAATATTGTCTATCATCCCTAACGGTATAAATGAGCTTAAGTAAAATCCACCTTCGAAGGCTATTGTAAAAAATGTTAACCCATCCCATCCGACTCCCCTTTAGACATTGAGTGACTATATTCCAGTGGAAGTGTCATTACACTTCCACCAAATACACTTCTTCCTCAAATATAGTGTGTGTTACATGGCTCAAGTGTTGAGTTAAATTAAGATCATTATGTTACTTGTTGTAGGAAGAGGGCCTTTGAATATCTAGAATTTGGTGAAAGGTTAGCTACTAATGAAGTTGATTTTCCCCAAGCATCTCTATAAGAAGATGAATAAAAATGTATTGTTGAACCTACTTCATAGGTCTACTTGGGGACTACATTAGTGGAGAGTCAACTGAACGTGGATCCTTTTTGTATGATTATGCTAATCAATGGTTTGGTTGTTTTGAATTTCATGTTTAATTTTTGTTCTTATAGTAATTTTATGCCATTGGGTGTCTTTATTGAGCTTAGAGTGAAGATCACATCATATTTTGGAAAGTGTTATGCCATGGACTCATGAGAAGTTCCAGTTGCTAGACAAGTTAAGGGGTTAGTGGTATAATAGGCAGTTCATCTTGGTAGGATGTGTTAGTTGTATACTACACACCTAAATGGGGGATTATGTTGTCATATAAATGGGATAACAACTTGGGTGGGCGTGTATAGATGAACATCTCTTATGCCACCATTCCTTTGAAAGGTAAGATGGTTAGACTTTCCAAAGAGCTAAATATGCTACATGTGATTGAAGATCCAAAACATACTCTCAATAGAGTGTTGTACATGGATGTTGAGGTTGACAACCTTGTTGGGAATGCATATATTAACAAACAAATTCTTATTCTTGATGTTGATCTTTAAAAATGAGAATGCAATTTGGAAGATGTGAGTTGATGGGGCTTGCTCCAATATTGGGAAAGGAGATGGGGTTGTCTTCTACACCCCTAATGGTAAATGATTTATGGTTTATTTATAACTCTATTTTGATTTAAATAACAATAATTATAAGTATGAGGCACTCTTGATTAGTCTAAGGATTGATCACAAATATGGAATCAAATTTATGATTATTAAGGGTGATTTTAAGTTAATGGTAAAGTAAGTCTTTAGTGCCTTTATAATCAAAAATAAAAGGATAAAATAGTATCAAAATGTTTTTTTGGGTTTTATAGGGTTTTTTGATGAATTTAACATTTTTTATCATGATAAGAGTTTCAACCAAAAATCTCACTGACTTGTAGGGATAGGTTCTCAATTTGACATTGTAAATATGATCCCTCACTATCAATGTCAAGTAGAAATGTTTGTTAGGCCTTCAATCCTAGAAAATGTTCATCATTGGTAGGTCTTTAATGATGATGAACAAATTAAGAGGTTTCTAAATTATGAGTCCAAGTTCCATGATTAGCTCGTAGACTTACAACCCATGTTTAAGGTTAGTAATGGGAAGGAGACCTTATTTGGGAGAGACATTATTTAACTAAAGACACACACTATCCCAGGAGGACTGATTAGTTTAGAAGTGTCTTTTAATGGATCAAATAGAATCAAGTCTTAGAGACTTATTCATCTAAACTTATGTGACTAAATGCAACTTGGGTTTTCATGAAAATCTAAGGAAGGTTTTTTTGGGTACTCATCTGAGTGCAGCAAATAAGAAAGCTTACATGTAGTTATTAAATAAGTACAAGGATTACTTAGTGTGGTCTTATTCTAGGCTAAAATCATATAGGGAATACTTAATCCAACACATCATCCCATTTCATCTTGATAGTAAACCTTTCAAGGAAAAAAGAGTCCCATTAACTGCATCTTGGTAGCCAAGATGAGGGATTAATTAAAGAATCTAAAGGATGGTGGTATCATTCATCCCATCAGGTATTCATCATGGGTTGTAAACTTATTCCCTATGAGAAATAAGAATGGTGACATCGACTTATATGTGGATTTTATAAATCTAAACAAATATTCTTTTAAGGACAATTATCTCCCATCCAATATGGAGAACCTACTCCAAAGTACCACTAGATTAGAGATGTTATCTACATTGGATGGATTCTCATGATAAAACTAGGTTGTAGTGAAATATTGTGAGAGGTCCAAGACTATGTTCACAATGCCATGTGGCACTTATGTGTATAGGAGGATGCCCTTTGGATTGATTAATGGTGGTTCAATGTTCCAAAAAGCTATGGATATTGACTTTATAGGGATAATTAACTATCTCATTGTTTTATATAAGGAAGATATTATGTACTCCAAAATAAGATAAGAACATTTGGAGCATCTTGAAAAGGTGTTGATTAGATTCAGGGAGTTTGGAATTTCACTTAATCCCAAGAAGTGCCACTTTGGAGTATAAAAGGCCATGTTTTGGGGACATATAATATCCAAATATAGTGTCATGATTGACCTTAAAAGGTTTGAATCCATTGAAAAAGTGCCTATCCCTCAATATAAGAAAGGAATTCAATCTTTCTTTGGGCAACTTAAATTTGTGTGAGGGTCTATGTCTAACTTTCTAGAGATCACTCTGCCTATTACTTCTATGTTAAAGAAGGACTAGAACATTAAATGGGAGGAGAAGACCATATAAGCATTAAATAACATCAAGGGAGATTTAAATTTTACCTTTATTTTGACAAATCCTAATTACACAAAGCCATTCTAGGTATTCTCTTTTGCATCATCCAATATTTTGGTTGTTGTCTTGTGGTAAAAGAATGAGGAAGGTCATTAGTAGCCCATAGATTTCTTTAGAAAAGTTATGCAAGGTGTTGAACTAAACTACACCTTTATATATAAATAATATTTCTCTTCCAAAGGTTCTTAAAATCTTTAGGTCATACATTCTGAGTTTGAATATCATTGCCTACATCCCACACACCATGGTGAAGGACATTCTCACTTAGATTGAAATATCCACCAAGAGGTGCTAATGGATAAACAAGCTACATGATTATGAAATGGATATCATAACCACTAATTTGGTAAGAGGGGTGGGTATATCCAAGATTTTGGCTGAGACCAATGTGTAAGATTTCAAAGTAAACAATGATGTGTTTAATGTTGATGATTCTTTGATTAAGTTTAATGCATCTCTATGGTATCGAGACATTGCTTACTACTTAAAAAATATGAATTATCCCCCTAACTTGGATAAGAATTAAAGAATCAATCTTAAGCTTGTTTCCCAAAAATACCTCTTAACTGAGGATGGACTAGCATGAAATAATCTAGAAGGGGTTCTCTTCAGATGTGTGCTAGAAGAATAGACTGTTATCCTGATTGAGGATTTCCATAGTGGATTTTGTGGTGGCCATTTTGTACTTAAATTCATAGCTCATAAAATTATTAGAGATGGTTATTGGTGGCCATCACTATTTAAGTATGTTACTCAAATAGTTAGAAGATGTGATAAATGTTAGTGTTTTTTACAGAGGATGAAATATTTAGGTTCTCTTCCATTGTAGCCTTTAATAATTGAAGGCCCATTCAGATAATGGAGATGGATTTTATTGGTGAAATTATAAATTTATCAAGCATAGGGCATAACAAAATAATATTTATAACTAATTACTTCACAAAATGGGTTGAATCAATACCTACAAAGAAAGAAACACACTAGGTAGTTATGGATTTTTTGTTAAATCAAATTAATTATAGATTTGGTGTGCCTATCAAGATAATTATTGATAATGTCATTAGTTTGAAATCCAAAAATTTGGTGGAGTTATGAAAATACTATGAGATTTAACTAACATATGCTTCCAATTACAACCCTCAAGGGAATGGGCAAGCTGAATCAAGTAACAATAACTTTCTTAAGATCATTAAAGGAACATTAAAAGAAAATAAGAAGAAATGGGATGATAATATAAAGTTTTCCTTTTGGGAGAATAGGATTACACCTAATAGAGATACAAATATAATCCCTTTTGATGTTTATGGAGATAAATTAGTTCTCCCTATGAATTTATAACTTCCCACTTATCAGCTCATGTAAAAACTAGGGGATGATGAGCAAGTCTACCACTATGAAAGTAGGGTGAACCAAATTATTTAGATTGATTAAACTCAAATAAAAGCTCATGAAAGACACCTTAAGTTCAAGGAGAATCTAAGAGAAATATTTGATAGAAAGGTCACTCCAGAAAACTTCCAAGTAGGTGATCTAGTTTTACTTTGGGATAGTAGTCATGAAGAGAAAGGAAAGCATGGCAAGTTTGAAGATTTGTAGATGGGTCCCTATTACATTGATTAAAATATTGGTGAGAATAATTTATTATTAAGAGATTTGGATGGTGAAATACTAGATCTGTTAGTCAATAGTAAACACTTAAAACACTTCCTTAATTGAGTCTATCTACAACATGTGTACCATATTAAATAGTGTTTTGTTGCTTTTTATTTATGTTGTTTTGTTTCCCATTTTCTTTGGGCCTTATTTTTATAGTTTTCCTTTGTGTTTTTTTTTCATTTACAGATATTACTAATCTATTTTTTAGAAGTCTTCCATGTTTTATTGAGCCTTCATGAATGTTTGCTAAAAATTACTAAGTCTTGAATCCATAGCCCAATTTATTAGAACTTGGTCTTATAATTTATGGTTCTATAGTCATATAAAATGAAAAATTGGATGAATTAGGCGTTTTTAATGACACCCAACCCATATCTCCTCCTTCTTAATCACACAACGCTTATACATTATTCTTTCATGAATTCCCAATCATTTGTATCCTTCCAAACTTAGCTCTTCTAGACCAAGGCAATCCTTTCATGTCCAAATATATTCCACTAAGTCTCATCCCCTTAGGATAACAATTCCAAACTTGGATAGGAGCACTAAATCCTAGGGTGTCCTAGTTTTGGCACTATTGTCCAAGTTTAAAATTGCTCTTAGTGGTTAGATTCTTTCATATCCTTATCCTTTTCCCTGTAAACCTAATACAAGTTAATTTAACCTATGATCATTAATTACCATATAAAAGGCCATTAAAATTCCATTTATAAGGGTTGGTACTCATTTACAATAAATAAGTAAGAATACAATGAAGTACACTCAATTACTCTTCCCTATTCTCTACATACAACCTTCCAAGAGCATTTCAAGCCTATTTAAGCACTCAGACCAGTCCCTATTAATACAAAGTACATAAAAATTTTCATCTATTTGCATAAATCACACATAATTTCACTAAAAACTTCAATGGTAGAACTACAATATCTTGATCCCTCTTTAGAGTATTGGTATGTAGGCAACGTGCCCACACATGGGGTGTAAAGTATGCCCAACGTATCTTTTTCATACTAACCCCTTATCTCTATTTCCAAAGTTGACATTCAAGTTTAAGCACAAAGAAATTATAATTTTTTTTAAGACTAAATCAAACACAGTGATCTTTCATAGGCTTTTAGGCCTAAAAAATTCATAGACAGGGTAATACATGATTGTTGAACAGAACCTCAAAAGCTTTCAACCTCAGGTCAACAACAGCAAAATAGGAATACAACACTAGATATTAGGGTTTCCACTTTTGGTAATCTTATCCAACCTAGAGATAAAGTTCATGAACTTGTTCCAGCCTATTTTTTAGTTTTACTCCTCCAAAATTAGTCTTTATCTCAGTATAGATCAACCAGAATAAGTTACGTTCCATTTTCTCTCAATTATTATTATATTTAGACAAGGTAAAAATAATATATATTTACATAAATTATTAGGCTAACTAAATTATATTATTCACTAATTTACATATCTCAGTCCCATTTATTATTTAGGAATTAAACACTTAATTTCCTAACATAATAAAACATTTGGTGAACTCGACTTACTTTAGATTTTTTCATAAAAACCCAAGGGATAATTATTTATAATTTTTTTCCATAATTTACTAATTTTTATTAAATTTAAAAATCATAAATATACTAATTCATTTCAAAAAATATCACACATTTTGTTCAAACCCTAGTTTGCACACACTAGGTCCTTTTTGCATACAAACACTTTTTAAATACTAGGAAAAATATATTACTAATTTTAGAAATATTTTTTGATTTTTCATAAATTTTTAAAGTAAAATTATACAAATTTCTATAAAGTTTTAAAATTATTACATTAATTAAAAAAATTCATTCAAAACCCTGGTTCCATCAACTAAACTCTTAGTTATTTTCTAGTACTTTTCACATCATGTTCTAAAATTTTAGTTGTATATAAAACTTAGAAAATCAATTTCCACATTAAAAATTCATAGTATTTTAAAAAAATCTTTTTGAAAAATCTTTAGTTGCATATAATAGCACCTCTTTGCTTTTTGTGGTATCACTTTACATGTTTGGCAGCTCAATATCCTTTTTGCATAAATTCCAATTCACTAATTTTTGAACTTTGAATTTCTTATATCTAATACTTCCATTTATAACACATTTCATATTAAAACATATTGCACAACATTTAAAGACATTTCAAATTATTTTCCTACTTTACCAATGGCTAAATATACTGGTTTTGATGGTACTAATAAAAGAGAAATTCAAGAACTCTTAACCAAACATCCAAATATGCAAGATGACATGTTTAGAATTTTATAAGAAGAGTAGCAAAAATTAACTGATGGGAAATCTTCTCAAACCATATAGCAACTAGTTGTAAATGACACTATATGGGCAACTATGTCTCACCCACCCCATATAATAGCCCAACCTTATTCTATACCACCAACTATAGCTAGTAGATCCCTATCTCTTAATGTGGTATCCATTATGAAAGAGATCAGATCCCTTCAATCTGAGGTGAAACATCTTTAGAAAGGTAACACTAGACCTACATAGGCATTCGATTCTTTTAATTTACTACATACACCATTGACATGTCACATTTCTTCTACACCCTTGTCATAAGGTTTTATTCAACCCAAGCTCACTCTATATGATGGTAACGATGATCAGAGACACCTTTGAGAGATTTTCATGCAGCATGTTTGGATTATGTACCTAATAACTGGCTACTTACCAAACTATTTATATGAATCCTGAAGGATTATGGTTTATAATAGTTTTATAATCTACCAAATCAGTCAATCACAGCCTTTAATCCTTTAGTAGACATGTTCCTATCACATTTTGGCATCAACATTTTTGATAAGGTTTCATATTCACAAATTTAATAGTAGAAACAAAGGTCAAATGAGCCCCTCACATATTATGTTCTTAGATACAAGGCTATTCTACTAGCTATAGTTGTTGGTATAGAATAAGAGATATGGGACATCTTAAAAAAAAAGCATTTTACTAGCATTGAATGAATCTATTATGTTCAAAATATTTTCTTTCTTCACCAAATTATGTCATACACTCTAGGGAAGAAAAATTGAGCTAATTTCAATGGGCAAACCTAAGTATTCAAGTATCTTAGACATAACCAACAAGAGTAATATAAAAGTCCCACACAAGGCCAAAATTCATTATAAAAAGTATTATAATCAACCAATAGTCAATGTATCTTTAGATCTCCTCAACATGTGGTTTTATCCATACCTCCTCATCATGTATTTACCAATCTACAAGTTTCTACAACTAGAGTTTTACAATAGTTCTTAGAATGTAACATCATCACTCTCCCTCCTATCTGAGAAGAAAATATAACAAAGCCTCTCCTATGGGGATATAATCAACATGCATTTTGTGATTTTCATAGGGCACCAAGCCACACCACAAAAAAATGCATTAGTTTGTGACATAAGATATAGAACTTAATAGATGATAATCTACATGATCTAGGCACTTCAGTTGAGCCTCCAAAGACAAAGCCAATATAAGATAAAGCTTTGAAAATATTTTTAGATCCATTTTCATAGCATTCAAAATAAGATAAAGAGGACACATCAAGTGTTCATCATACATAAAATACACATACTCCACTAGCTACATACTAGGCATCTTTAGTTGAGACATCCTTTGAGAGGTATCATAGGTTTGTATGAGTATAGAGTTCTAGCCAAGCCTTTGATATATTTTATAGATAAAAAGATTATGAAGGATAATACATGTTATAATGCACTTTTCATCAGAACACATATTCATCATCAACCTATTTGCAATGTACTCATTGACAATGGTTCTAGTCTTAATATGTGCACCTTCACATTACTTCAACATTTATGTTATTCAAAGAAGGATATCACTCTGATAGACATAGTTATCAATGGTTTTAGTGGGAATATTCAAGCTTCATTGGGTGAGATATTACTTCCACTATAGTTTTGTCCTACATATGTGGCCACCACATTCACTATTGTTCCTAGTGCAGGATTTTTTGACATACTACTTGGTCGATCATGGATTTAAAAACTTAAGGTAGTAACTTTTACAATTCACAAATGCATAAAGTTCATTCATGTTAATCAGGTGGTCATAGTTAGTGGAGCTCCTTGTGATTCACCACTCCCCACTTTAGAGCCATCTACCAATGTATAATCACTAGCTCTATTTCTTCCATCAGTTTTAGTTTTTCTTCCATTTTTAGTACAACTTCAACCATAGTTGTGACATCCATCACCAATACAAAGGGTTCATATACTACCATAGTTATAAGATTCTAGATAGCATCTATTGATAGTATTCACACCTAGAATAGTTACATTGACATCTCATACAGCTACATATAGAACACCTATTTAGATAGCCCCTTTTACTTCTATATGGGTCCTTAAGAGCCCTATAGTTGCATCTACTTCTCAAAGTTATAGGGGGACCCCATATTCAGTTTTCACTTTAGATATTTTAGAGCAATTATAATGTACATAGATTTTAGCTTCTCAATTATAGACATACACTTATGACTAATGATCATGCATGATGTATTTATTTGATACATGATACCATGATAGGGAGTCTCATCCAAGACTCATTGGTTATTTATTCTTCCCAATTTTTCATGTATATAGATTATATCAAAATATAAAAGAATTAAAATCATATTTGAAATAGACTAAACATTTTGATTATATGCATCATCCATGATTTACATTACTACTATCATGATAGGACTTACATTTGTTGTTTCATGCTATTTCATGTTCATTTTCTACATTACAATGCTTCACTTGATCTTCTTTCAGTGTGTACAGTGATATCTAACTCTTTGACTAATTCATTCTACACATTGTAGGGGAACTCATAATTATATATTTGAGACACACATTGATATACATACCCAGTAGGGGCATCTTCTACATGACTACACCATATAGGTTATGTCATTCTTACACTACACAATCTGAGGTATCATGCCAGTGTACATTACATTATAGCTCATGCATAATATTATATCGATGTTTCACTAATATCTAGCACTTGTGTATCTCTTAGGATATAACAATTCTTGTAATACACATGTTTTTCATAATTTCACATTTGCCTTAATTAGTTAGATGTGTTTGTATCTTTTTAGTTATTACATACTTTCTTTACTTGCTTAGCATAGCTTGTGTGATTGCATTTATAATTCCATCTCTCCTACTTTTTCCTTTGAACATTTACTAATGTCCTTTACTTATATTCTTAATTTTTCCTTATGACACCTAAAAATTTCATTTTATTTTACTCTTCCATGTGTTTGTGGCCTTTGTGCCAGCTTTACTTATTTCACTTGCATGTATATGTGGCATTTGAACATGCTTTCCATTCTTATTTTCTAGTTTGAGTGACATGTGCCCATGTCCCTTATTATTTATGTTACCCCTTAGACATCCTTTTATAATTCTTTTTTATTTATTGTTTCTCACTTACTTGTTTGTTTTTCAATATGTGCAACGCCATGATCCATTTCATGCATTTCCCTTGATTTCTTAGATGCCATGATGGACATCATGCTCCATCCCTCCAACTAAAAACTAACATCTAATATGTAAAATTTATGGTTCATTACTTTTCACATGATTTCACATTGTTATATCTATCTAGTCATACCCCTATTGACCAACAATCTATAAGTGTAAACATTGTTATATCTTGAAACATATTGTCAAATATCAAATACTATATCATATATCTATATAACTTAACACACTTACATGACTATTTTCTTCTAAGGGTAGTCATTGTAGGTTCATCCTTCCTACCCTTATAAGAGGGGGTATAAAATATGGGTTTTGTCATAGAGAACAAAGCTCCTAATAGTCAAAACAACATTTAGACCACTCAATACAAAATCTAGAGATCAAACCTGTCAAAATAGAACAAAAAATAGTGATAGTTCCAAATTAGTAAACAATTTTCACACCAAATAATAGCACTAGAAATGGATAGTAGCACCAAATAGAAGATTTTCCACATTTTGGCACTCCTATCTAGATATAAAAACACTTAGATTTTCTATAAATAGGGAAAATTTTCAATTCAGGGATAGTTTTTCACTTCTAGATCAGTCAAATTCAATAGTTTTAGTATAGTTTTCTTAGATATAGGGTGTTATAATTTATGACATGATGTTTCTAAATTTTAGTTTATATTAGGTAGTTAACATCACTTCCAAATCAAAATCCATGTTCTAGACATCAATGATTGGGGGTAATGTACACATCATATTGATCTTATTTTGTTTCCAAGTTTAGTTTATTCCAAGAATTATTAGTAGTTACATACCTTAATCCATTTACAGGTGGTTGGCATCAGTTTTAGAGTTGAAATTTCATACAAGTTTAAATTTTTAAGTACCCAAGTTCTTGAGTTGGATTTCATATAATCCTAGTAAATTAGTTTTAGAGTGGCTTTAATATAAGTCTAACTTGCATCTTTTGAAATGGCCAAGACTTACCTATTTTCCAACATACATTTAGACTATCTAAGCCACATTTTCAAATTTATAGCACATTCATGGGATCCATGAGATATTTAATATAACATCTATTCTATACTGGTATCACTTCATAGCTTCACTTCATGGGGAAATGATGGATCCAAAGGGTTATTCTTTCTATTCTTAAGGCACCTATTCAGAGGGATTGGACACATATTCCAAACATTGATTAACACATACATGATTCATTAACTTCACTTAGTTTGAGATGATGGATCCAAAATGCCAACCTTTGTATTCTTAAGCCACATTTCAAGGAATTGAAAACTTAACTCTATTCATGATATTACTCTTGACTCAACACATACCTATCACAATATAACACAATCTAACATAATAATAGGTTATTTATTGGTTCAAGTACTTGGTGAGGTATAGTCATTCCTTTCTCTTCCTCTTAGTTTTTGTTCATTCTTCTTTTAGATATAGCATATCTAATAAGAACTAATCTAATTTATGTTTTCATTTGTAGATTAACACTTCATATCATGCTCTCTCTATGCACATTTAGCATCACATAGCTTCATGAGCTTCTCCCTTATAGGTAAGTTCAGGTATGCTTTTTGTTTTCCCTTTATCATAGTATTTTGATTTACTACATCATGAGAATAAAACGGGGGAAATTTAGTCATATCAAATGTGAAATTAGATGACTTAGGCATGGTTAATGACACCCAACCCATAGGTCCTCCTTCTTTCTCACACAACCCTTCTAGGTTATTCTTTCACAAATTCCCAATCATCTGTAGCCTTCCAAACTTAGCTCTTTTAGACCCAGGCAATATTTTCATGTCTAAATATATCCCCCTAAGTATAATCTCATTAATAAAATAATTCCCAACTTGGACAAGAGCACTAAATCCTAGGGTCTCCTAATTTTGGCATGGTTATCCATGTTTAAAATTGATCATAATGGTTAGATTCTTTTAGATCCTTATTTTTTTCCCTGTCATCTAATACAAGTTCATTTAACCTTGATCATTAATTACCCTATAAAAGGCCATGAAAAGTCCATTTATAAGGGTTGTCATTCATTTACAATAAATAAGTAAGAATACAAGTAATTAAACTCAATTACTCTTCCTTATTCTTTGCATACATCCTTCCAAGAGCATTTCAACCCTATTCAAACACTCACACTAGTCCCTAGTCATCCAAATTACATCCAATTTTTCATCCATTTACATACATCAAACACAAATATACAAAGAACTTCAATGGAAGAACTACATTAGCTTGATCCCTCTTTAGAGTATTGGTATATAGGTAGCATGCCCAAACATGGGGTGTGAAGTGCATCCATCATATCCTTTACACCATAACCCCTTCTCTCTTTCTTTCACAATTTTACATTCAAGTTTAACTACAAAGAGATCTTAAGGGTTTAATAGATTAAATCAGACACCTATTAAGCTCCACAAGATTCTAAGCCTAAAAAATTCATAAATAGGGTAACATAGGCTTGCCAAATAGAACCCAAAAATATTTCAGCCTTAGGATAATAGTAATGGAATAGGACTAAAACATTGGACAGTAGGGTGTCCAATTTTGATGCTCTTATCCAACCTAAAAACAAAGTTCATGAATTTATTCCATCCTATTTTCTAGTCCTGCTCCTCCTGTTAATGAAATAAGCTAAGTTCTATTTTCTCTCACTTCTTGCTATATTTAGAGAAGGTAAAAATACTATTTGTTAACACAAATTATTAGGTTATCTAAAGCATATTATTCACTAGTTTAAATTTCTCATACCTACTTATTATTTAGGAATTAAACACTTAATATCCTAAAATAATAAAACTAGTTCTTTGTACACCTGCAAGGGATATGCATCCCTGGGCAAGATCGAGTGTTAGTGACCAAAATTACATTGAAGTAATGAGGCACTCATCAATTGAAAATTCCTATGTCTAGCTTGAGTTGAGTATCAATGTCTAAGTTGTTAGACAAACTTTTATTTCAAAATTTTATCTTGAAAGGTCAATTTCATGTAAAAATTGGCTAAGTCCTTTGTCTTGTTTTTTCCTGGTGAAGATATTTTTTCCTTATAATTTCCAAGATTTTTGGATGAACATAACATCTGATAGAAAGAGGTCTTCAAGTTTTTTGTTCAACACAAAAAATTTAAAGACTTATTTCCACTAGATATTTTATCTACTATAAAAATTTTGAAGGAATTTAATGGCTTGTTTATTTTGGGCTACGTGTTTCACAAAAGATTTAAAGGGTCAATTGCTTTGGAATTTTTGTCCACACAAAAATATCGAAGGGTAATTTCCTTTAACATTTTTTCTAAATAAAAATATTAAAGGGATATTTCATTTGAAAAGTCTTATTTATTTTAGACTTTTTCTCCATGGTAAAAAATTTGAAGGGTACTTACACTTTGGGCATTTTACCAACACAAAAATCTAGAAGGAATAAAGGGGCTTATTTATTTCAGCCAAAGGTACTTTTATAAATATCGAAGGGTCATTTTTCATTTGAAATATTTATGAATGGGCATTTCCTTTAGGCATTTTTCCATTGCAAAATTCCTAAAGGGCACTTTCGAAGGGTCATTTTTCCTTTGAAATTTTTTTGAGCGATCATTTATTTTGAGCATTTTCCCTTGTAAAATTCTCAAAGGGTATTTTCAAGGGGTCATTTTACCTTTTTAAGATTTCCAAAGGATCATTTCCTTCTGGTATTTTTCCCTTGTAAAATTCTTAAAGGGATTCTTTTGGGAATTTTACCCTCACAAAATTCCTAAAAGGTATTTACAAAAAGTCTAAAGTATAAGTCTGGATGGCAAAGGACATTTTCAAAACTCCCAAAAGGCCACTTTAAGAAGATGGATGACACTCTCAAAAAGTTTTAAGGGCACTTTTAATAAATTAAAGGAATATTATAATATTCCAAAGGTTAATTCTATAGGGCATGTTCCCTTGATAAAATTTTTGAAGGGTATGTTCAAAGGGCTTGAAAGGTACTTTTATCAAGGTTACTATGGAGAAGAGTTCCATTTCCTTTGAGCATTTTGATTGAGAAAAAATATTGAAAGAATTACATTCTTTGGAAGACCAAGTTTAATTTCCATGGGGAAATTATTTTGGACAAATTGTTTGAAATAATTGTCCTAATAAAGGAAAAAGAGGCTATGTGTTGATTCTTTTAGAAAAAGTACAGAGGTCCAATTCCTTCAATAAAAGTGGGAGAGAATATTTCCTTAAAGGGAATTATTTTAGATAAAATGTATAAAATAATTATTCTAACAAAGGTGAAAGGCCAAAGACTCAATTCTTCTAGGATAATTATGTCAAATAAAATATTAAGGTAGAAGTGTCAAAGAAAAATAGATATTCTAAAGATAAAGAGCCCATTGATCAAAATTGCCACAGAATAAAATCCCCAAACAAATATTTTCAAATTATAGGTGATGGTCTCATATACATCTTTTGATAAGAGCATGAAAATCAACTTTAAGATGTAGGGACTAATCATTAGGATTCAAATGTCCAAGATGGACATGCATATGTCAACTTTAGACCCCATGAAGCAATCATTTATTTTTGAATGGGGCAGATCTAATGGCACACATTTGATCAAGTTAGTATGATATAGTGGTGTGTGATTAAAGTTAAATAGTTAATATAAATTAGGAAGACCATGGGGATACCAAGTGTCAATCTCATGGGGCATGTTTTAAAGTTTGAGCATGTTCTAAAGATCTAATGATGTGATCTAGTGGTTGACTATTCAATGGACAAGAGATCAAGTGAAACACTTTCCTGTAGCATGAAGATGCTCAAAATAAGTAGTAATTTTTTTCAAGGTACACAAGAAGCCCATAGTTCTTCCAATTGGCATATCCTTAGGGCTAAGTAAAATGTAAAATCCAATAACACTCCACCCCTCAGATCATGATGTAATTCATGAAGATAACCAACTTAGAATAAGCTATAAAAACTTTGGATCTAACATCAAATAAATGTCATACAAGTTAGATAGAGTTGAAAATGGGGTCTCTCAAGTGTCTACCAGGTATGATAGATCTTTGAATCTAAATCAAGCACAAAGGGGACTTGATTTACACCATATATATAATGATAGAGTGAATAAGCCTACACACAAAGATAGGGTGTAGAGAAAATAAAATAGAGGGGATAAAAAGGATGTGCCTAATATTTTAAGCACCAAGGTAAATGCTCTAAATTCTAATTTGAACATTGATTGGTGTGATAATTTCTTCCTACCACACCCTTCATATGATACTTATTAAAAAATTGATGAAGATCTATATGAACCTAAATATGCATCATCTGACTATGATATTTTTATGTTTATTTTTAAAATACCTCAAGATGAATCAACTGACTTCATAGAATTACTGACTGATACTACATTTGATCAATTTTGGAGGGTTGTCAAAATGGGGAGTGTCTTTAATTTTGATTTTTCTTATGATGTAAATGTGGCACAAGTATATGAATTACCTATCCATGACTTTGATCTCTTACACTCCATGATGATCAATAAATATCATGGGGGATATTTATCAATTGAGGATATGCAGCTACTAAATAATATGGAAACTACACAAAATTAGGAATACAACTTAAGAAGTAAACAACTAGGTGTTGTTTCTCATCATAATACCCTTAAAAATTCAAAAGTAAGGAATGCAAGCAAGGAAGAAAATAAATATACAATAATCCTAGAGGCTTCTAATATAACACCTATAACCCATGATGCCATCCCTATAGGTGCTCCTACTGAGAGCAATAGAATGCCCATAATGTCTAGCATCCCCAAAAGTGAAAATGAGCTTAAATAAAATCCATCTTTGAAGGCTCTTGTTAAAAATGTTAACCTATCCCAACCTACTCCATTTTAGACATTGAGTGACTATATTTGATTTGAAAGTGTCATTACCCTTCCACCAAATATGCCTCTTTGTCAGTATAGTGTGTGTGACATGGCTCAAGTGTAGATTCAAATTAAGATCATTATGCCACTTGTTGAGATATTACGAATACCTAAACATAGAAAGAGAGACTTTGAATATCTATAATTTGGTGAATGGTTAGTCGTAAATAAGTTGTATTTTTCCTAACCACCGCTTGAAGAAGATGGTGAATCAAAATATATTTTTAAACCTAATTCATAGGTCTACTTGGGGACTAAAATAGTGGAGAGTCAGTTGAAAGTGGATACTTTTAATATGATTTTTTTAGTTAATGGTATGGCTGTTCACAATTGCATGTTTGATTTTAGCACTTTTTTAAATGTGATGCCTTTTGGTGTCCTTAATGAGAATGGATTAAATATCACATCAACCTTTAACAAGTTCTATTCCATGGACTCATAAGAAGTTCTAGTTTTTAGACAAGTTGAGTTTTGGTGGTATAATTGGTAGTTCATCCTAGTAAGTATTTGAACATATATGTGGTAGTTGTAGAATATCTACCTAAATGGGGGATATTGATATCACATAAATGCACTTGTAGCATGGGTGGGAGTGCATATATGGAACTTTCCTATGCCACCATTCCTTTGGAAGGTAAGATGGTTAGACTTTATAGAGAGATAAAGATGTTACATGTGATTCAAGATCCAAAACATGTTATTAATGAAGTGATGTACATGTATGTTGAGCTTGGAAACTTTGATGGGAATGTTGATATTAGAAAACAACCTATTATTATTTATTTTGAGCTTGATAAAGAGAATGAATTTTGGTAGATGTGCTTTGATGGCGCTTGTTCCAATCTTAGGAATAGAGTTGAGGTTGTCTTCTACACCCCTAATGGTAAATGATTTATGTTTTCTTTCTATATTTTTCTTGAGTTTACTAGAAATACTAATAGATATGAGGCACTCCTTATTGTTCTAAGGATTTCCCATGAATATGGAATCAAATGTCTGACTACTAAGGGTGATTTTAAGTTAGTGGTAAAGCAAGCCTGTAGTGATTATGCAATGAAAAAGAAAAGGTTGAAGTAGTATCAAAATATTGTATTGGATTTGTTAGAGTTATTTGATGCATTCAACATTTTTTATCATGATAGGAGTTTCAAATAAAAATTTGATAGACTTAAAGGGCTTGGTGCTTAATTTCACATCAAAAGTACAAGCCCTCACTATCAGTGTCAAGTGGAAGTGTTTGTTAGGCATTCAATCATAGACAATATTCATCATTGGTAGGTCTTTGATGATGATGGACATAATAAAAGGTTTTTGAATTATGAAGATAAGTTCCATGATATTCTCATAGAATTATAATCCATGGTTCAAGTTATTAAAGGGAAGAAGACCTTGTTTAGGAGTGACATTATTCAGTTGAAGATAAAAATTATCCCAAAAAGATTGGTTAGTTTAGAAGCATGTTTTGATGGAGAAAATAGAATCAAGTTGAGAGACTTATTAATCTCAAAGGATGTGATATAATTCAACTTTGGTTCTCATGAGAATCTAAGGAAGGTTTGGCTGGGTACTCAAAATTATCACTTTGGAGAGCACCCTATTTGAAGATGTGTAAAACACACCCTCTCTAGCTGACACAATTAGATCTTCTCAGAGTATGGGTGACTTTGTACTAATAATAACCTTTAGAGAGGGATGGTTCCCTTAATATTTATCTATTAAAACTAAAATATTTTGATTTCTTTTGGGATGAAAAAGGAGAAAAAAATGAAATGGGAAATCCTATATAAATGGGGTGATGCATTGAATGATTGATAATCTAAAATATTTTTAAAATTGAGAAAGACACACATGAATCTAAAATAAAACTCTACATTCAATCCTAAATATTAATTTTTAAAAAGAAGGCTTGAAATAATTTTCCAAAGAAAATTCAAATATTATCTCTTCAAATGACCTCTAGAGGATGAGATTTTCATAATAGGTGTGGAAAGGACCTAAAACAAGGAAATTAGATGCCACTTGTATGCTAGTACATAGTCAAATTACACTCTACATTGATCCAAAAAACATATGCAAAAAAATATTTTTCTATTTGATAAAAGGTGTCAATTACAACTTTTGCTTTGCTTCAAGAATTTTATAATAATGGCTTGAAAATCCAATATATAAGTCTTAAAAGATAAGACTAGACTAAATGGAGTTGATTTACATAATGAATAGTCTTATTTAATTAAATAAAGACTAAAACCTTTTACAATTATTTAATCAACTATCTTTTACAATATTTAGAAAACTCCTTTTTACAATATTAGCTTTCCTTCACAAATCATCCACGCACTCTCAAACTTTGGCATGGAAAATAGGTGGGCCCATTTTGATATCAACTCAAGTATATTTTTAGTTAAAAAATAAATACAATAGTCTTCAAAAATCTTTTAATTTTATTGCTTTGCAAGAAATCCATTTTGGCATTAAAATAAGAAATGGTGGGCCCCATTGACTTGGTCAACTCTCCTTACATGTAATAAATGCTATTATTTGGTGTTTATCTCCACTTGAACTAATAATTAATTATTTTGATATCATTATTTAAATTATAACAAAGGAATATTTTATGATGTTGGTCAACTAATCCACTGAAGCTTTGATTGGGAATTCAAGGCTAGTTTGCTCAACTTAGCTCCTCCTTGCATAAAATAACATTTAAAATTTAAAAATATATGAATATCCATAATAATATCAGATATGGCATGTGGTAACTCCAAAAATAAATCATTTTATATATTTTAAATGCTATTGTTCACTTGCTTGATTGACCAATTAGGCCTATTAGGCCAATTATGCCTAATAGCCTATCTTCCTACATTTGGACTCCATTAAACCTACAACAAGATGACATAAAACCTAAAAAAATAGATAAATAGACATATAAAAAAAATTCATCACAATATATGTGTTTTTGATGATAACACACTTGCCATTAAGTCAAGAGAGTTAACTAAGCCTAATTTTCTCTATTTTCCTACAAGCTGACCACTTTTATCAAGCTGGTTGGGATACATATGGGATGATTGGCTATGGTTGAACCTATTGTTCTTTTTGGACTTTTAGTTTATCTTCAATGCTCTGGATGTAACCACATATATCCATCATTTTACCAGTGATATTTCCCCAATTCACCCTCTCAACAGGTGCCCATTGTTCTTTTATTTATTTCAATGACCCTCTCACATAATGGATCTGGTGAGTAGGGGTATCTTGGCTATAATAGCTCTATGAATATAACTCTAGTGCATACTTTTCAAGGCTCACAAAAGTCTGTTTATGTGTTAGTATGGATTGGATAGATGTAAAATGGCCATGATAAGATTGGTAAGGGGCAATATGAAGATGGATTGAGTATTCATATGGAGGATCTAGGCAGTACACCTACATATATGCTTGATATAAATCCTCAAACTATTGATGGGGATCATAGTGTGGATGGTCATACTAATTATAGTGAGGATCATATGGATATTTACTAAAACAAGTCATTGAATACCATTAGTAAACCAAATTCTGAAAGTAATCAATATTGAAATGATACTTGATGTTCATAACCAACTTTGACTATCTGAAAGTTGCACTGATCTTCTGAATGATGTCCCACTAGGCATGCTAGAAATTGTTATCATTCTGGAGATCACCCTATTTAAAGATGTGT
This sequence comes from Torreya grandis, assembly GCA_037957365.1. Classification (NCBI taxonomy): domain Eukaryota; kingdom Viridiplantae; phylum Streptophyta; class Pinopsida; order Cupressales; family Taxaceae; genus Torreya; species Torreya grandis. The sequence continues at coordinate 773,070 of JARHVA010006325.1, forward strand.
AAAACACACCCTCTTTATAGGTGATACAATTGGATCTTCTTAGAGTGTGGGTGACTTTTTACTAAGAAGAACCTCTAGAGAGGGTTGGTTCCCTTAAGATTTATCTATTAAAACTAAACTATTTTTATTTTTTTTAGGATGAAAAGGGAGAAAGAAATTGAAATAGGAAATCCTATCTAAATGGGATGATACACCTAAATGATTGATATTCTCTGAAATCTTTTTGAAACTAAGTAAGACACACATAAATCTGAAAGAAAACTCTTTATTCAATCATGAACATCAGTGTTTCAAAAGAAGGCCTAAAAGAAGTTTTCAAAGCAAATTCAAATCCTAGCTCTTCAAATGACTTGTAGAGGATGATATTTTCACAGTAGGTGTGGAAAAGACCTAAAAAAGGGTAAATTAGATGCCACTTATATGTTGATACATAGTCAAGTTACACTCTATTATGATCCAAAAAACATGCATAAAAATCTTTGTTATTTGATAAATCGTGTCAATTACAATTTTTTCTTCTGCTCTATGAATTTTACAATAATGGCTTGAAAAGCCAATATATATGTCTTAAAATCTAAGACTAGCCTAAGTGGAGTTGATTTACATAAGGAATAGTCTTCTTTAATTAAATAAAGACTAAAACCTTTTACAATTATTTAATCAACTCCCTTTTACAATATTTAGAAAACTCCTTTTTACAATATAAGATTTCCTTCACAAATCATGCATGAATTCTCAAACTTAGGCATGGAAAATAGTTGGGCCCATGTTGATATCAACTCATGTATATTTTTAGTTCAAAAATAAATACAATAATCTTCAAAAATCTTTTAATTTTCTTTCTTTTAAAGAAATCCATTTTGGTGTTGAAACAAGAAATGGTGGGCCCCATTAACTTGGTCAACTCTCCTTGCATATAAAAAATTCCATTATTTGGTGTTTATCTCCACTTGAACTGATATTTAAGTATTTTAATATCATTCTTTAAATGATAACAAAGGAATATTGCATGATATTGGTCAGCTAGTCAACTGAAGCTTTGATTGGATGTTCAGGGCTAGTTAACTCCACTTGCCTCCTCCTTACATAAAATAAAATTTAAAATTTAAAAATATATTAATATCCATAATAATATCAGATATGGCACATTTTATCTCCAAAACTAGTTCATTTGATATATTTTCAATGCCATTCTTCACTTGCTTGATTGACCAATTAAGCCTAATAGCCTATCTTCTTGCATTTGGACTCCATTAAACCTATAAATATATGCCATGAAACATGAAAAAAATATTAAATAGACATGAAACAAATTTTATCATCATAAGATATGTGATTTTTATGAGATGACACTCACCATTCAGTCAACAGGGTTGACTAGGCCTAATTTTCTCCATTTTCTTGCATACTGGCCATTTTGATCAGACTACTTGGGACACTTATATGATGATTTATGACCAAATAAAATCTCAATATGAATAAAAATTATTATTATTTTACCACCATTTATTATATTTCATCGAATTATCCTATACTTCATTTTACATGCTTTTGTACACAAAAAAGTTGATTTATTCCCTCATCCGTACAATTCCATGCATAAAATTGAAATTTTTGGAATCCTCTCTAAGTTTAATTTAAATTTGAATTTTTTTTAGGTTATCCAAGATATTTTTATGTAAATAGAATCAACTTTTTACAAAACTAGTTTTTAGAGGGTTGAGGAGGGCTTTGAAGCTAAATATTCAAAATGATGGTTCATGAAGTACAAACCTCTAAATACCAAAATATTTTAATTTATGTGTATCAAACTAAACCACATAACATCTCTTAAAATATTTTCTTCCCATGAAAAATATTTGAAAAGTTATCACATAGAGAAATCTACCTGTGGGGTTTTGAGTGCATTCTGAGTTGCCTATGCTCTTAATTATTATTCTTAAATAAAAAATATTAAAATGGTATAATTATTTTATTAATTATAATTAAATAGGGTTACTCAAAACATAATAATATCATTTGACCAAACTCTATATGTGGTGAAATATATGAGCATCTGAACATGAGGTTAGGAAGGGTGTCTAGATCTGTAAAAAGTGAGAAATTCACCAAAATATAAATATTTACCTACTTACCAAATCATAAAAAAATAATCATGGGGTCTATACCATGCTATTAAAAAAATCTAAAATCACATTTTTCTTGAAATGTCAAAAAACCCCTTTTTGGCCTATATGCCTGTTTTCTTACAAAACCCTATATGGGCATGGTTTTATTAAAATTTGGAATTTTTATATTATTTAATGGTTTTATTATGATTTAAAAACATCATCCCATAATTTTTAAACTTTTACATGGACTTATAAGCTTCTGTAGCACTCCATAATGATGTCTACTCCAACGGTGATCTCTAACGAACATGTTGAGGACTGTTACAAAACAAAAAGTATCTCCACTCACAAAATGGAAATGAAAATTTGTAAAAATATTTATAAATTCATGATGACCATTTATAAAAAATTAAATGTCTTGAAATGACTTGAATATCTCATAATCCTCAATTTCCTTCAAAATTGACCCCTTGTGCATAAACTATTTACATATTTGAACCTGACAATGCTATTTTGAAATGATAGTGACCCATTTACAATCCATTTTTGACATTTTTTACCAAAATTAGTTATTTTAGGCCATATTTTATCATTTTGACCTACTACAAAGGGGTATTGGTGAGATTTAGGAAAGTGTCGAATGAAGGCGTAGTAATTTGACCTTGATAGGTGAAATTACTAACACTCACCTAAGTGCAACAGAGAAAAAAAATTACATGTAGCTATTAAGGAAGTACTATGATTGCTTAAGATGGTCTTATTCTAAGATTGAAGTGTATAAGGAAGACTTATTCTATCATGTCATCCCATTACATCTTGATAGCAAACCTTTTAGGTAGATATAGAAGCCCATTAACCCCATCTTGGCCACTAAGATGAGGGATGAATTAAAGATAATAAAGGATGGTAGTGTCATTTATCCAATTAGATACTCATCGTGGGTTACAAAGTTAGTCCCTATGAGAAAGAAGAATGGTGACATCCACTTATGTGTAGAATTAATAAATTTGAACAAATCTTCTTTACAAGATAATTATCCCCTGCCTAATATGGAGAACCTACTATAGAGTGTCACTAAATCAGATATGTTGTGTACATTGGATGGATTTTTAGGATATAACCAAGTTGTAGTGAAATAATCTAAGAGTTCCAAGACCATGTTCATAAAGCCATGTGGCACTTATGTGTATATGAGGATGCCTTTTGGATTGATGAACACTTGTGCAATGTTCTAGCAAGCTATGGACATTAACTTTGTAGGGATAATTAAATATTTCATTACTATGTATTAGGATGATGTCACTAGGTACTCTAAAACAAGAGAAGAACATTTGGAGTATCTTGAAAAGGTGATGATTAGATGCAAGGAGTTTGGTATTTTGCTTAATCCCAAAAAATGCCACTTTGGAGTACAAAAGGCAAAGTTTTTGGGATATATAGTATCCAAATAGGGTGTCATGATTGACCCTAAAAGGGTTGAATCCATTAACAAAGATCCTATCCCTTAGTCCAAAAAATAAATTCAATCTTTTCTTGGACAAATTTACTTTTTAAGTAAGTTTGTGTCTAATTATGCAGAGATCACTTTGCCTATTACTTCTATGTTAAAGAGGGACCAAACCATAAAATGGGAAGAGAAGTCCATGCAAGAATTTAGGAACTTAAAGGGATATTTAAAGTCTTCCCCTATTTTGGCTAGTCCTAATTACACAAAGTCATTTCAAGTATTCTCTTTTGCATCATCTAATACTTTGGCTATTATCTTGTTGCAAAAGAATGAGGAAGGTCATGAGAAACCCATAGCTTTATTTTGCAAAGCTATACAAGGTCTTGAATTAAACCACACCATTATGAAGAAACAATATTTACTCTTCTGAGGACTATTAAAATGTTCAAGCCTTATATTCTAAGCTCAAAGATCATTGTCTACATCCCGCACACCATGGTGAATGATATTTTAACTCAGATTGAAGTATCGAGCAAGAGGTTCAAGCGGGTCAACAATCTAAAATAATATGACATGGATATTCAAACCACCAATTTATTAAGAAGGATGGGTCTAACCAAGATTATGTATGAGACCAATTTGCAAGTTGTTAAGGTAAACAATGTTGTGTTTAATGCTGATGATTCTTTGAGTCAATTTAATGTGTCTCTATAGTATCGAGACATTATTTACTATTTGAAAAAATATGAATTATCCCCCTAACTTGGATAAGAATCAAAGAATAAATCTTAATCTTGTGTCCCAAAAATACCTCTTGACATAGGATGGACTAGCATGGAATAATCTAGATGGGGTTCTCCTAAGATGTGTGCTAAAAGAATAAACTATTGACTTGATTAAGGATTTCCATAGTGGAGTTTGTGGTGGCCATTTTTCACCTAAAGTCATAGCTCATAAAATTCTGGGAGATGGTTATTGGTGGCCATCATTATGTAAGGATGTTACTCAAATAATAAAAATATGTGATAAATGTCAGTGCATTTCTAGGATGATGAAAGGTTTAGGTTCTCTTCCCTTGTAACCTATGATGATTTAAGGCCCATTCACATAATGGGGAATTGATTTCATTGGTGAAATAATTGGTTCATCAAGATCTAGGAATAAGTGGATACTAGTTGTAACTTATTACTTCATAAAATGGGTTGAAGCAATCTCTACAAAGAAATTAACACACCAGGTAGTTATGGATTTTTTGTTAAATTAGATTATTTGTAGATTTGGTGTGCTCATCAAGATAATTGTTAATAATTCCATGAGCTTCAAATCAAAACCTTTGGTGGTATTATGCAAAGACTATGGGATTGAAGTAACCTATGCTTCTAATTATAACCCCCAAGGGAATGGGCAAACTAAATCAAGTAACAAGAACTTGTGTAAGATCATTAGATGAACATTCAAATCAAACAAGAAAAATTGGGGTGAGAAGCTGAATTTTTCCATATGGGATGGTAATATTACACCTAAGAGAGATATAGATAGAATCCCTTTTGAACTTGTTTATGGAGCTCAAGTAGTTTTGCCTATGAATTTATAATGGCCCACTTATTAGCTCATGTAGCAACTAGGGGATGATGAGATGATCCAACACTATTAAAGTAGAGTGAAACATATTATTAAGATTGATGAAACTAAAATACAAGGTCATAAAAGACACCTTATGTTCAAGGAGAAGATGAAGAAAATATTTGATAGAAAGGTCATTCCAAGAACCTTCCAACTAGTGATTTGGTTTTCCTTTGGGATAGTAGGCATGAGGAGAAAGAAAATCATGGCAAGTTTTATTTTTTTTGAATGGGCCCCTATTCCATTTAATTTAGGATTTAGGAGCATACTTTCTTCTTGATAGATCTAGATGGTGTAATACTAGAGTTTCCAGTTAATGGTAGACACTTAAAACACTTCCTTGATTAAGTCTGTCTGTAATGTGTGTACCATATTGTATAGAATTTTATTACTTTATCTTTCTTTATTTTATTTCCCCTTTGATTTGGGCCTTGTTTATATATTTTCCCTTTGTTTTTTCTATTTTTTTTTCATTTCTAGATCTTACTTATCTATTTTTGAAAGTCTACCATGTTTTTTTGAGCCTTCATGAATCTTTGATGAAAATTGCTAAGACTTGACTCCATAGACCAATGGATTGGCACTTGGTCTTGTATTATGTGGTTATTTTCACACCCATAGGGGGTATACATCCCTGAGTGAGAGCCAATGTTAGTGCCCAAAATTACACTAAACTAATTGGTCCCTTGTTAATTGAAAATTCCTAAGTCTAACTTGAGTTGAGTATCAATATCTAAGTCATTAGCACAAATTCTATTTCAAAGTTTTCTTTTGAAAGGTCAAGTTCATGTAAAAATTAGATAAGTCCTTTGTATTACTTTTTCTTGGAAAATATGCTTTTCCCTTTAAATTTTTAGGATTTTTGCTATGAACACAATGTCTGAAGGAAATAGGTCTTCCATCAGACATTTTTTCTACTACAAAAAGTCCAAAGGAATTTGATGGCTTGTTTATTTCAGGCCAAGTGTTTCAAAAAAGATATAAAGGGTCATTATTTTTAGACTTTTTTTCCATACAAAAATCCTGAAGGGTCATTTCCTTCAGATATTTTGTCTAAACAAAAAGCCTGAAGGGCTATTTCAATTGCAAAGTCTTATTTGTTTCAAAAGTTTTGTCTGCAGTAAAAAATGTTAAGGGCACTTACCCTTCTAGTATTTTTCCTACACAAAATCCCAAAAGAATTAATGGAATTATTAAATTTAACCAAAGGTACTTTACAAAATCTAGAAGGGTCATTTTTCCTTTGCAAAATTTCTAAAGGATCATTTCCTTTAGGCATTTTCCCTATACAAAATTCTTGAAGGACACTTTTGAAGGGTAATTTTTCCTTTGCAAAATTTCTAAAGGATCATTTCATTCAAGCATTTTTCCCTTGAAATTTTTTTGAAGGGAAATTTTGAAGGTTCATTTTCCCTTTAAAAAAATTTCAAAGGATTATTTCCTTTGGGCATTTTGCCCTCACAAAATTCTAGAAGGCATATACAAAAAGTCCAAAGGATAAGTCTGCATGGTGAAGGTAATTTTCAAAACTCCTGAAGGGAACTTTAATAAGATGGAGGACACTTCAAAAATTTAAAAGGTAACATTAAATAAATAAAAGGATAATTAAAAAAGTCTAAAGGGAAATTATGTAGGGCATGTACCCTGACAAAAAATATGAGGGGTATGTTCAAAGGGTCCAAAAGGTGCTTTCAACAAGGTTGCTACTTAGTAAGGGTCCATTTACTTTTTGCATTTTGACCAAGAAAAAAGTTTGAAATGATTTCATTATTTTGGAGACCAATTTAAATTTATATGGGGAGATTATTTTAAATAAATTGTTTGAAACAATTATCTCAATGAAGGAAAAAGAGGCTAAGTGTCTTTTCTTTCAGTGAAAGTATATAGGTCCAATTCCTTTAGCAAAAGTGGGAGAGAATATTTCCTTCAATAGAATTATTTTGGATAAAATGTTTGAAATAATTATTTTGACAAAGGTGAAATTCCAAAAACTCAATTCTTGTGGGACAATTGTGCCAAAAAAATCCCAAGGCAGAAGTGCTAAAGTAAAATAAAGATGCCAAAGACAAAGAGCCCATTGATTGAAATTACCATGGAACAAAGTCCCTGAAGAAATATTTCCAAATTATAGGTGATGGTCTCATGGATGAATTTTGATAGGTATATGAACTTCAACTTTAAGCTAAAAGGACTATTTACTTGGATTTAAATGTCCAGGATGGATGCACAGATGTCAACTTTAGACCCCATGAAGTACCCATTTATACTCAAATGGGGTAAATCTAGTGACATGCATTTTCTCAAAGTAGTATGATTTGATGGTGCATGATCAAATATAAATAGTCAAAGGAACTCAAGAATCCCATGGGAATACCAAGTATCAAGCTTTTAGGGCATGTTTTAAAGTCTAAAAATATTCTAAAGATATGGTGGTGTGAGCTAGAATTTCACTATTCAATGACACCTAAGATCAAGTGAGACACTTTCACATGACGTGAGGATGATTTAAAGTAGTAGTGATTATTGTTAAGGTACATAAGAATCCTATAGGGCTTCCAAATGGCATATCATTGGGGCCAAGTAAAAGGTAAGATCTAATAATGATCCACCCCTCAAATCATGATTTGATGGAACATGTTTTCTCACCCCAACTAGATCTAACAACATATAGCCAAGGTTTAAAAGTTAGGGATCTCATGGGAAAATGCAAAATTTCCAAGTGGCATAGCTTCATGCCATAAATTTAATAATCAAGCATTTCATGCAAGATCTATGGCTCATGTTTATTCAAATGAGGATCCAAGAGTGTGAGCTAAGACATACTTTTTAAAGTGTTTAGATTACATGAGGAAATACTAAGTGTCTAGGTTAAGATTAAACATAATGACTTTTTCATGGATAGGGAAATGAGTAAAAGCATATAAGAACATCTACCTGCCATTATAGAGTGAGTATTTTCAAATCATAACCTTAGATCTTTTTTTATTTCATGTCACAACCATATCAACTAGAAAGACATAATTTAAGGTAATGGAATTTCTGTTAGCATGCATAAAGAAGAGATTTCATGTTTAGAAGTGTCCATGATTCATGACTGAGTAATAGGAAAGCATTCCCAAATAAGTTACACATAAGGACAAAATATGTTTCAATTTTCAAATAATTTTCAGCCTCTAGCTATGTAAATAAGTGATTAAGGGGATCTTTAGGTAGTTCCACATCAAGACAAAATATGTTTGGCTCCTCAAGAGAATATCCTCCTTTTACGATCCTGAGAAAGGCTATTTTTAGCCAAAAGATCAAATGATATTGTCTAGGTAGTTGTAAGTCCTCTTCATTCCCTATAGAGGTAGTTGCAACAATGATTTATCTTGAAAATCAATGAAGAACTTATGCATAGAAAAAATGTCATTTTTTGGTTGGAAGCATCTTGATAAGACTAGAAAAGTTTGTTGTGCAATTTTTACAAGTTGTGACCCATGGTACCAAATTAAAAAATGTATAAATAGGGGATTTATCTTTTATTTTGGGTTTTTTTTTGGTTGGTGGTTGATATAGGTCATTTTAGGCATCCATCTTCTCCAAGTCTAGGTTTTACATAAATATTTTTGGGATCAATTATTGTGTGTAGATTTTGTCTCCCTTGCTAATGTGGTTGCATATGTATAGCCATTAACAATATTTGAGAGCATTGTTCATATATTACTTTTCAAAAGAGTAATCTCACCATGGTTTTCCCCATGGTAGAATTATAAAGTGTTGATGTTCATAATATTTCTATTTAAGTCACTAGAAAACATTTGTGGTTCTTTATTATATTATGTTAATGAAATGTAATGATATGTTTTGTAAGTTCTCCTGATTAGATATTTGGGTTTGTGTTCATTATTGGTTGTCATTTTGAGTATGTACCTTATTTATAAATCCCTTTCTATATTTATATATGAAAATACATTATTGAATACCTTTTAATGTCATGTTGGGTTCATAAATTTAGTAGGAGGAAGTATTTGAGATTCTAGTTTTAGTGTATGTCCTAGTCTCTTAGGGATCATTGGTGTTTATCATTGTCTTGCATTTCAAGTGTCTTCTCCATATTTAATAAGGAACATTTTCATGAACTTCTACCAAATACATTTCTATTTGGAAGCCACCATCATGCCACCCTCCATACTATAATCAACTATAAAATAGTCATGCCCTATCCTACCTTGCAAATAATACATCCCTTATATACTATATGTATCATT
>JARHVA010006325.1:790000-852500 GCA_037957365.1 Torreya grandis
ACATAAAAGTCACTCTTCTTTTTTTCTTAATATTCAAAAAATTAAAATGAAACTATAATAAGAATCCATTTATTTATAGATCGATCAACATTAAAACATGACCATGTAATACACACACACACACACACACACACATTTACGTAGTATTTCTATACATCAATTACATATTTATATATGTATGTATATATATATATATATATATATATATATGTATGTATATATAAATATGTAATTGATGTATAGAAATACTACGTAAAATTCACTCTTCTTTTTTTGTTAATATTCAAAAAATTAAAATGAAACTATAATCAGAATAAATTTATTTATGGATCTATCAACATTAAAACATGACCATGTAATATATATATATATATATATATATATATATATATATGTATGCATGTATATACATATATATATATATGTATATATGTATATATATATATGTATACATATATATATATATATATGTATGTATGTATGTATGTATGTATATATATGTATATAATATATATACATATATATATATGTATACATATATATATATATATATGTATATATATGTTTATAATATATATATACATATATACATATATATATATATATATACACATACATACATATATATATATACATATACATATATATATATATATATATGTATATATATCTATATGTATATATATTTATATGTATATATATATATATATGTATTTATATATATATATATGTATATATATATATATATATATATATATATGTATATATATATATATATGTATATATATATATATGTATGTATATATATATATATATATGTATATATATATATATGTATATATATATATGTATATATATATATATATATATATATATATATAAATATGTATATATATATATATACAAATCCTTTCACTTCAACTGTTTCACATTCGGTAATATATATAAATTGAAATCCAAAATATTTATTTTCTACATAAGTCAATCCAACTCTAAATTATAATGCCATCACTCAAAACATCTACATACTTTCCCATGTCATTTGACAAATTTTGAATTAAAATCAAGAATAACTATGGATTTCTTTAATTTTAGTTTTCTCTACAACCATTCTAAACACCTTGAGCCATAGAAAAAAAATAATTCACTTCATTTATATACACATGATCTTGGGTAGTGACTTAAATAGATTTTTCATGTCTATTTAAACAATTTAGAATCAAAAAATAAAGTAGAAAAATGAAATATTTATTTTTTGCACAAATTATTTTATACAATGAAATCAAATCAAATGATCCATATCTTATTGATCATTCCAATAATCAAACACATCTATATTGTGGTGTCAATTTCATGTAAATGGAATAAAATAATATCCAAACTATAGTAAATAATTAAAACCCCTATTCCATGAAATTTAATAATAGACCATGCTCCACGGGTAGACTTTCTAAATCTATATAGTATATGGTGCAGTTATATAATCCCAAAGAAACTCTTGTGTTGTATTCCATCAATTCACTACTGGTAGTTGGCATAATTATCTTTATTGAAATAATAAAAAATATTTTACTAAAGCATACCACTGATCTCAATCCATACAAATAACAAATCTGTCATAACCCTAAATATATATTAACTATCAATCACTTCAAATTGAGTTTTCCAATAAATTGGTATTTATTGTATTAGTGAAGTGGGCACTAAAAAAATTCCTTGAATTAATAGAATTTCTTATCTGGATGTTGGACTCTTGAGCATTCTTTTTTTTGTCTTTCCATACTCACACCTGCAACTTATACAAATAACATACTTCCATAGAATAATAATTTTTTTATTTGATAAATATCTTAAACACTCTAATTTCTTTTTCCATGGGCTCTTACCTAAAGAAATAATTTTTTATAAAAACTTGACTCACTAAAATTTCTTAATTACCCCCTTTTTTTTAGATAATGATTATCTGGTGACAATTACTTTCTATTTAATAAATTTCTAATTTTTTCCTCAACATTTATCATTTTAGAGAACAATTCATATGCCACTAATATCCAAAAATATTAGCATTTACAATATAATTTCTACTTCTACTAACCATTAAACAATATTAAAATTTAGAGTATTTAAAATTGAGTGGAAAAAGGATTCATGTCATTCGCTGTCCACATGATGCTCCCACATCAGTTAGGGTAAGAACAATAGCACCCAGTTGGTGACACTAGTACCCTGTAGATGTAGTGTTCCAAATGTGAAGCTAATGTCCCATTGGTAGACTATTGAGCATGTTGGATTAGGGTCTGAGAAAATAGCTCTAGGATGTTGTCTTAACTAGTTTTAGGTGATTTTCATTTGTTAACTAATTGGAAATGTAAGTCGAATGCATGAGGATAGGTATATGGTTAGCATAGGTATAGGATAACTCAAGAGACAATTTTATCATCCAACCACAACTTTTAGGTGATTATATATCTATTCTATGCAATGTTAAAATGTGTTCTTTAGTGTAAAAATTCTCATGTACTCACTATTGTTCATTATATTTTGATCCAGTTTTCATGGAAAAGGGATTAAAAACAATATAATTTTTAAACCATTTACGTAATGTTTTGGCTTATTGTATTAATTATTTTAAAGGGGGTCAAACCCCAACTCATTAAATTTTATTTATTGTACTGATTGGTTGTTTCTAGTACTTTTGTGAGTATATTTAATTCTTGATTGCCAAAGTGGGATATCTATCCAAGCCTCACATGAATTTATGCTTGATCTCTACATTTTTTACTAATGTATGTTTTGATCTACTTAATTGGATTGATATGATTAAACATGATAATGTGATTTTAAAAAAATAATTTTTAATAATTAAATATATTGATTGAATTGTTGTAAACATTGTCGAATTATGAATACTATTCTAGTTGATTGTGCTATCTAGGAAACACAAAGATTTCAATAGGTATGGAATATATGTTAAAGATATATTTTATAAAATGGTGTTTTTTAATAACTATTACATGGCTGGAATATTTTTATCTAAGCACCTCAAAACATTAGTTTATAATTTTTTTTAAAAATGGATTAGAATAACATATGGATACAAATTGTGAAAAGTTAGTTTTAATAGAATTATTGTGGTTCTTCTAATCTTTTATTTATTTCTAGTGAAATTTTTCTTACATGTTTTAGAGTGATTTTTAGAATTTGAGTTTTCTCCTCATTTTCACAATTATGTTTGATTATAATTCATTCTAATGGAGGTATGATTTATATTTTCCTATTTCATTATGTTATATTTAAAGTTTTTGTCATAGGGTAAAATAAAGGTATGAGTGTGGTGGATTTAGTAATACTTGTATATGTTAGTTTTGAGTCACTTCAATTATTTTACATGATTCCTTGGCTGTAGTAAATAATAATGTGTTTGTTATATTGATTATGGAAAATAATTCATACTCTGTAATGGTAAAATCATTTTATTAAGGTCTACACACTATATTAAATTTGATTATTTAAGTAGTTTGGTGTAGCTATATGGACATTTATGTTTTAATGTGTGCTAAAATGAATTTATTATATGATATGGTTGAACACTTATGTTCCCATATGTGTTATAATGAATTTCTTATTTTATTATGACATGTGATTGGATATATAAACTTTATAAGATTTACCTTCATGCTTTGTGGAATACATTTTATTGTTACAACCTTTAAACCAATGTTATGATAAGATCATGTGATCATTATAATATTCATATTTCTCATGCATTGCATTTTATGATGGAATGGAGTGATTTTGTATCTTATATATCTTTATAGAAATTAGAAAGTCATTTGGTAAACAAAATAGATTAAAACTATATATATTTAATTATACTTGGTTAATTTAAGGTTTCCTTAAATTAATTCTTTTTAAAGTTAATTTATATTTTATAAATCTCTATCTTAGAAATATTAAGGCTTTAAAAGTATTTTGGTCAAATAACTCAAAAAGGGTTGATCGATACTCTCGTAAGTGATAGTGTGAAAATTGATTGCATAGGCCAATGATATGGATATCAGGTATTTCATATACTAATAAAATAATATTGAATTATTTTTAGCATAATTTATTAACCATTGGCAAGTTCTTGAATAAACACCTCTTTTATTTGTCAAAAACTTCTTGAACCTATTTTTTTGAAATAGAATTTAATGTAATAGTTTCTTACCTTGATGGGATGAAATTTTTCCATATTTAATATGATATTTATCAATTAAAATATAATATTATATTCTTTGGATGGTTTAGATAAACCCTATTTTTTAGTTGTTTGTTGTGCATGAATTTCCTAACTCTATGTGTTAGATCTTTCTCAGCATGTCTATCATGTGATATATTTTTTATTATTGTATGATGATATTTTGAATTACGTTAGGGTAGTAAAGTTATATTCATTTATTTATAATATTGTATTGAAACCTAAATTTTGGTTTTGAAACCTCCATGGTGTAAATTAATCTATCTATTTCTAAAACTAGCAGGTTTAGGATATATGCAATAATTTTAGAATACTTTTCTTGGTACATTTTGTCATCACATATAAGTTTGAATACTTGATAGCTGGATGTAATATTATGTGTTTGAATTTATGTCTAAATATTTTTGCTCTTATAATATGAGTAATTAAATTTTATTGGTTTTTTTGTTAACACCATTTGAGTAATTTTATTTTACCATTGTATGAATGTTTAAGTTTTAGTTATATTACCTAACTTAAACATTGACACTTGAGTGTATAAATCAGATTGTGAACTTGTTGTATTTTGTATCTTGGGTTTGGTCATTATATGATGTATGGTTGGATATATATCAATTAGTATACCTAAAATCATTCTCTTTCTTAAAATAATTTATTATAAATGGATTATGTTACACTATAAGCTATATATTAATAAGGAAACTATGACTGAAGGCACTAAGAATATCTTGTCTGGTGACTTGTCAAAAATTACTTTCTTACAGTAAACTTTTGTTCAGGCATAATGTTATTATGAAATCATTTATCTTTGTTTCTTTAGGATATAATAAAATTTATTTTAAATTTTTTTAGAGTTTAAATTACTTAATCCAAGTCTTGTACAAACTAGTTATACAATGTAAGTATAATTTATTTCCTATGAGAGACTGAATGGTAATATTGCTTAATGACTAAATTGTTAAATCATGTCAAATCCTTTTGTTAACCTAAATAATATGGTATCTGATGTATTTTTATTATTTTTTCACATATTTCTTTTGATTTGATTATGTTAAAATTTACAGTTAGTTAAAATGGTGGGACCATTAGAGGTTGTCTTGTCCTAGTGAGAAACTTGTACCATTTAGGTGAAAATAAATTTTATGGATATCACTTTATTATTTGGGTGAAGGGAAAACATGTAATTGGATCTTTCTATTTTTTAATCCTTTTAAATCAAAAGTATGTTGATTTCATACCTAAATAGATTTATTAATAATTTTATCAATTTAAAAAATTAATATCTTTATTGATCTATTTATAGTGAGTATTGGTGGTATGTTTGGCATAAAACACCAAATATAAGGGGTAAAATGGGAGGAAAGGATCCATTAGTGGGGATTCCCCCTTAACTTCCACTCTCTTTAAAGGAAATATGATAAGAAATGAATTCCTCAAGATATTTGCCTACCATGTCATCAAAAACTAGACACATTAGTTGGTTGATATAGTATATTCTATACAAGGGGCCCATTTTTAGTATTTATCTAAGAATTATCCAAGAAAATTTTGTTTATCTTATTTATAGATGAACCAAATAATCTATATTTTTTAATGACCTAACTACTCGTTAATACTTATTTTTAGTTTTCTACTTTTAAAATGCATAAAATGAGACAAGTGAAAGGATGAACATGTAGTAGAGATACAACTTAAATAACTAACTAAAATTAAATATATTTTAAATATAAAATATTAGGAATATATAAAAAAATAGAGAGAGAGTAGGGAGAGAGGACAGACAAGATCACTTTCTAATGAAGACAATTGTGGATCTATAAAATGGACAAATCTCTTGGGAAATGAGTATACAATGGATATCATTCACTAAATATTACAATTGAAATATAATTCATAGAAAACAAATAAGAGATTAAAAAACATTTAAATTATTTATATAAAAATATTCATATAACCTTAGTTCATGTTAAAATAAAAAGGTAAACTAAGAAAGTAGGAAATTACAATAAAATGGAAATGGAAAATTACTCTCCTCTAGATCTAATTCTAAATGGATGAGCCCTCAATACAATAGATAATTGATACTTTAAATATGACTTAGTCTACCAAGTCATAAAACCAACTACCTAATTGGTGGTTAGAAACACTTAATAAGATGTTCCCATTGTTGCTCAATCTTGAATTGGGAAATGAACAATATCAAAGAAATCATGACCAAGGCCATAGTAAAATGCTATTTCAAATTTAATTCTATGTGTCTTGAGTTGTAAAATATCCCCTCAAGCCAATAAGTTAGACATATTCTACTTGGTGATGACCTTGCCTGATTAAGACAATAATCTATCATTTATTCTTTTGTTCGATCCTAATGCACATTCTAAATCTTCTGGTTAATGTCACTATCTAAATTGCTTATGAATTTATGTCCCATGGTCTTTGTAGCCATTAGAAGACAAGATAATTCATGATTATATAGGTCTAATTAGACTCATAGTCTAATTTTTGGGTCTTGATGACCTAAATAGGAAAGACATGAATCAATTTTAAGCTTGAATCATGTTCATATAGATCCATGTATCTTGATCAAGAACGTCATTCCATGAATCCACTTATCACTAGTTAGTAAACTCTAGCATGTTAATAATATATGGGGACCCTACTGTGACAAATTATTTCTAATTATTTTCATAATGAGGGCCCTATTTGTGTTGATTTTTATTTTAAGATATGTAACAATATATTAAAAATTGGAAATATCCCACTCACTTAGAGCTTTGTGGGTCCTTATTCATTATTCCATGATTTGACTATCCCAGAGACTTGAGATTATACCATGCTGCAACATCCCAAGGATATGCCTAATATTTAGTTCACCATAATGCTCATTCTTAACACATAATCATAGATAAGTAGGATGATTTTATGTGGCATCATATCATTCACCTAGAATATCCAATGCTTACTCACTATGTCTATATCATTTTGAGGGCCTAGGAAAATGGGATCATGCCACATGGAATGATCACAAGCATAAAGAGGATCTTAGGTTAATCCCATTTCCCAAAGTTTTTATAAAGTATTATAGCTTTGAGATCTCTAAAACTGGTATCATTTATAAGAATCTTGACCTACAAGATAGGCACTTAGTTGTTAGACTTCAAATAAAGTAGTCATTATATTTTAAATAAATAGACTAGCCATTATAATTCCAACTTCAAATTTCAAACCAAATAAATTCCAAGGAAAAAACTAAAATAAAAGAGAGATGATAGGAATAAAAAATATCCCCTTTTTTAAACACATAGCCAAGTCTATTTAGAATATGGACTGAAACTTAAGTTCAAAATTCAAAAAAAAATGATAAAATTTAGATATTTTTTAGGGATGAGATGAGATGGAAGATATTAATAATTTCCCCAACACTAAATAATCCATGAAAAAAAATATATAATGAATTATTCCATTATAAAACATGGGTTTTTACATAGGGTTGCCTAAATAATATTGTAGACATCTTGATGCAAACTTTCATACTGGGAATTTTGATTAGGAAAATTGTTGTTCTAAATCCTTAAACTATATAGAATGGACCCAAAATATGAAGACCTAAACCTAATTTAAATATTTTTACCATAAGATAAGGTATATGTGTTTTATAATAGTCATGACAAGTCAAAAAACCATCAAATTTAAGCTCTTAAAATTATTGTGTATGCCTTCACATTATCCAACTTTTAGCTCATGACACATGACATTGATTCATTCACTTGGGGTCTAATTTGGAATTTACTTGGGTTTATGAGTTTCATGATCATGATGTAGTGATATCATGACACTTTTCGTAATCTCATTAATATGGGACCTAGTTTAAGACTTGCAAGCATCCAAACCATACTAAGAGAGATAAAAAATAACGTCATTACACTTAACAAAATGTTATGCATATAGGATGTCTATGGGATATGATCAAATATATAAGATCCAAAATGAAGTTATTAACTAGGATCATGACACTTATCAACATATGAATTATTTGGTAAGTCTACAGTCAGCTGAAGAGGTTTAAAAGAGGCTTGGGTAAGTAGGGACATAGGATTATACAATGAAGAATGATATCACTTACATGTAAGATCTAAATGAAATAGCTAACACCATAATATAACTAGGAGATCTTAGATGACTATTAGCTCATGGGAGAAAAACATAGTTATTTAATTTCAAACTTAATCTTTGAGTAAAAAGATACTAAGGCAAAAGGATAGACATAGAGAAACAAGAATGTGCATTAACAATGACCTTTACCCCAACTTAAAACTAAAACAAGTCCATTATTTAAAAGTGACCAAGCATAAAATAAAATCATGAACCATAGTTAGTAATTTGATTTTTACTAATAATAGATATAGAATAGAATACTTAAGAAAAGATCACATAATCCTTTATAACACACTGTTAGATTAATTAAAATGGAACAAAGATAATTAAACAAATAAGAAAAATAAAATAAAATGGTCTCATTTGATAAACACTTAGGGCCAATTTAATCTGATAGTTCACTAAAAGATAAAGTTTTAAAATTTAATTATATGTAAACTCTTAGTCAAATAAACCAAAAGTAAAAATTCTATGTTAAACTACTTGGAAAACAATAGAAACCCCATAATGGTAAGATAATTTACACAAGTTTGAGATGAAATGGTCTAGAAATTAAGAATTTAATGAAATAAAAAATGTGAATTAAGATAGATCAAGACTTATCCTAGTTGTGAAAAATTATGATAGTTATATCAAAGAATGCCGAGATATAATCTCCTATGTTACAACCCCTCAAATTATACTTTGAAAATGTAGAAGATTTTTTTTTTCAATAATAATTAACATTGATTATAGAAAATAAATTATACAACTCATTTACAACATAATTAAGAACCATAATACTTACACTTCAAATACTACACATAATATAGTTCTTATACAACTTCACAAAAATTAAATAAAGTAAGACATAACTATAGCTAGTCTGACAACACAACATCTGTTAATCAAATATATAAGTACATAATACAATTACATTCCTTCATGCATATGACCTAATAAAATAATGGATACCAAACTCTCTGGAGCATGAGTCATTCTAACTCATGCATCCTAGATAATCTCAAGTTTTTTCTCCCAATATTACTATAGTGGAAGAGGGAGAGAATCATACGAGCACTTTACCACACCAACTATGGACCAACTATCCCCCACATAAACTCCTACCAAGAAATGGCAATCCTTTCATGGATAGGTAGATAAAATGGTGTGAGAATCTAGTGATACATGATAATACCCCATGTGATTGTAAGATTTATAAAAATATGCAGTGTACCATAAAGCCAAACCAATAATCCCCATGATAACCCATTTATCATAGTCTAAGGTTATAAGGTATAGCTTCTAGTTTTCATACAATTAATTACACTAAGTAGTCACATCAACATGAAATCATACACCCAAAATAAAGTAATCATAACTATAAAAAGAAAGTCATTCATACATATAATTTTATATTAACATTCATTTTCACTCACAAGGTTGTATGCACACAAATATTATATCTTTCTAACTATTTATTAAACATACTTATCAAATTAAAAACCAAATCTCATATAAATATGTAATCATTGGTCTCTATATAAACAATAAAATATGTACCATCCAGGTACTTTTTGTACTATAGAATTCTATGACATCCCATACTATCATAGTTCATTATGCATGAGTTCCTACTTAAATAGGAACACACAAAATTACATGAAAATGTAATAGTAAAGTAAGTACATGATTATAATACAAAATAAGAATTGAATGAAAACATATTAAGAAGCATGCACCATGATGCACTAGTTATAAAAAAGTCTAATCACTTACACATATGATATTTACACAAAATATATTACACATAAGTTTCCATCTCTATATGATGCTACCAACTACCATCTTGTTTTCATAACATTATAATGCTATAGACATATTATTTTCCTCCACTAATATTCTAAGCAAATATAAAGACTTAGGACATAATATTACATAAATAGATGTATAATAGAATAAGAATACAAGACTCTAAATTTTTTCTATAGTTTAACCAAATCATGGTGATATTTATAAAACTATATAACAATCATAATTAATATACAAGAATAAATAGTCACATCAAACCATTGACTGAATAAAATTCATCCACTAATCTAATATCGAAAAAAGGGTCTAATAAAGTTTGAGAATCAATCATCTCATAATCATTAATTCTAAGTTAAATCAAACATTCAATCTTAGACTAAATATAATCATACTAATAATAAAACTAATGTATAACCATCATAATATTAGATTCTTAAATAATGATACAACTCTTTTCGAATAAATTCAATTGAATATTCATAATATTTAATCAATTCACTAACAAAAGCTCCATGAATTAATTATCTTAGACTCCAGCTTATTTAAGATATAGACTATGGTTTTATAGAATATGGCTTATCATTAGTCTCATTTATAAAATTCAGGGCAGTAATTTCAATTATAATTATAATTATAATTATTGTTTTAACAATATCTTAAAAAATATTCATACATCTACACTTATTATGAAATTTATTTTCTTCCCCATCGCTTAATAATAAAAAGGCTTCTTATAGGTATTTTGAAGCTAAGGAAGAGGGTAACGAAACCAAAAAAAAATTTATTCAAATTTTATCTTGTTTAAAAGAAGAAAAAATATTTCTAAAACTCATTTATATGCATCTCACTAATCACAATACATAAATCCAAGGGCAATAAAGTTCTACTGAACATTTAATCTTTCAATAAATAAGAAAGTTTATTTATTTGTTTTTTGGATTAATAACATTACATACACTAATCATTATTATTTTAATTTTAAACTTACCATTTTACATAAGATACATAGTTATATTTAAATTACATAGCTAAAGTTAAGTATGCCCACCATGAGTAAAATATAGAACTTTAGCATTAATTACCCATGCCACATTTACCTAAAAATAAACATTCAAACTACTAAGTTTTGCAACATCTATTTTAACACACTGATTCAAAAATTATTCTCAGCCATAATTTATATAATTTAATATTTAGCCATTAAATTATTTATTCTTAGTACTATTATAGTAGGTTGGGCTATTCCTATATGATACTTAGCAATTCGTAAAGTTTCCATAGTCTAAAAGATGTAAACTTCAATGATTTAAGTATTGATTTGAAATTTCAAACTCTAATGTAGCCCATTAGAGACACTAATAAAACTCAATAATTCATTTTCCTAAAATTTCCTCCAACATCCTCTTAATAAGGCATTTTACACTTTCAGAATCTAATCCAAAACAAAATGGATTCTTAATCAATTATATTACAATCCTACCAAAACATGATGCTACTCCACAATAATTTAATTAAAAGTTTAGAAATGATAAAAATAATTCAATGGTGTTTTAAAGCACTACCCATAATTGTGGTATGGATTCATTGAAAATGAGACATAAAATATTGGAGGTGGGGAGCAATTTATACGAGGGTATTTCATTTTCTAACTCAAGGATTATTTATAGCTCAACCCTATTTATTTTATATTAAATACCTTAATGAATTGACTCAAATTTTTATTAAACACATGATGAATCAAATTTATATAAATATACTACTCTTCAATTTTGTAACCTAAGGTAAGGCTTCACTTGAAACTATGCTAGAATTGATGGAGAAAACTAGTATGCATATCACTCAATAGACAAATAGTGAAGCATGACCTAAAGTAGGAAAAAAAAATTTGAAGGCATTAATAACCATACTTGATACATGATTTAATAATAAGTGCTTTAATAAAATATACATTGATATGATTTAATTACATAGTGATTGGTTACATATTCTTTGTGATATCATTCAATGACACAAACACACACAAAATTATAAATGATAAAACTTACCTCTATTTGCAAAAATAAATAATAAGCTTAATTTTTTTTAGCTTTTGATTATCTCCAAATCCAATCCTTTCCTTCTCTTCCCTACATGTAACTCTATCCCACTGTCCTTTCTTTCATTTCCCAGAGGATTTATTTATATAAAATAATCCTATCCCCAAAACTTCACCCACTCCTGTGTATGAAGACTTATATTTTTCTTGTTCTCTAAATTTAAACTTAAGTTATCACAATAATTAATTATATCTATAAATTTCTATTTTCAAATAAACCCATGCATTAAATTCAAGATTAAGCTTGACCTCCATTAACTCTTTCTATTACTTTAGTTTACCAAACTAATACTAAGTTTAACAAAATAATATTTAAATCTATTTTCTTAATTTTATGTAAATTTATACAAAATTCAATTTTTAACCTTAAATTTCATTAACACGTCATTCATTAAATTTTTCAAAAATAATTATTTAACTAAAAGATAAGTCATCAATTGAATTTTATTTCTAAGATAATTATTTCCTCAATAATTATTTCTATTAGCACTTAAATTTTATTTTCTAGACTTAAAATCAAAAACCAAATAATAGGATAAATAAATCAAATGCATATTAACATTAATTCCACACACATGAACAATCACAAGCAATATGAACTATCATTTAAAATCTAATATTTGTGTGTGCAGGGTCACTAACATTTCCCACTTGTATTTCCCCCAATCGCTCCATCTAGCTAACCCTCTTCGATGATGCTCTCCCTTATCACATCCTAAGGGTAGGACCTATCATGCATCTACCTCACAAAAAATATGTAGTTATTCTAAGTCATCATAAACCAATGATACAAACTAATAACTATACATCCTCAATGTAGAGAGTAATGAAAATATAATTGTTACATAATGTGTACTAATCAACAATAATATTGTCCCATACCAGTATATGTCAATATACTCAAATTAAGGCAATGTTAAATCATATATTAGTTACACAAATCAATAGATTAAAGGTTCAAAAGTTATAGGGTGAAATTAGGATGTGACATCCTCCCCCCTAAAACTAGTCAACACCTCAATGAATCTTATTCAAATAAAAAATTATGATTAACCAATAGAGTTTAACAACATATAAGCACAATAATAAGTATAATATCATGTAATTGAATGAAATTTTTACTTGATAACTTATACTAGATCACCTAATTAGCACTATTCTTAGATAATTGGTCCCACAAGACCCTACTCTATGACATTTCCTATTATGCAAACAATTTTTGTGAAAGTAACTTTATGTTAATAGGTTCCATCATGACCATTATGGGTTCTATAACTACAAGAAAATTCTAACAAAAGGTCTCACTACTAACTCAACAACATATGAGATCATCACAAAAATTGAAAAAAATGATCACATAACTACATTTGAAAATATCTACCTATCATGTCTTGAATTCAACAAGTTCATCTAGAGGATCTAATTCAATATCACCAAGGCAATGTGAGGCTAAGTAGGATATCATCCTATCACTTAGAACTCATGTTTAGAGAATACCAATCATACTTCAGGTATCCATGAACAGATGAGTTTGAAAAAGTGCATATGGTTCTAAGAAACATAAGTCTATACTAATAAATCATAAAAATCAATACTATATGCTAAATAATTTTAGATTTAATATCATACACACAAGAGAAATCATAAAATCATCTTGAGATTAAATTAAGTTGCTACTAATCAATCAAAACTAGCATTATATCCTACAACTTAATCTATAATATTATATTCATATTAAATTAAGAGATAATAATATCATAATTATCATAACATATAAAAGTTAAGGATTATCCCATCCCTTCAACTTTATAAGTGAGACAATGTCTCTTTGCTTGAATGACTAGTATACAATAATTAGAAAGTTATATCAACCCTTAGACTTACCAAGATGTTCTACACACCTTATACCTTACTTATGAAGATAGGTATTCGTATAACTCTTCAAATAACATATTTCAAGAAGAGAATAATATTAGTCTAAGAAAAGATATACTATAACATAATAGTTATAATCAAATAGAATTAATATAAATTTAATGTTAGCCACTCCTCATGGTCAGTTCTAAAAGTTAGTTAAAATAGTGACTTTAAAAATTCACAAGTAGAAAGTAGAGAACAAAATCTCATAACAACACTTCCTACATACTATACATGGTAAAAGGAAACTTCACAATCCAAGTTTCTAAATCACTATCACTTTCCATCTTGTAAGTGTAGTATCATCACCTACTTCCACAACTAGAAATAAAATATGAACCATAAGGATGCATCAATCCAAACAATGCTATAGCCTCTACCAACAAGAAGCAACAAACATTATCCCATGAACTCAAGGGAATAAAACAACAATTCAAAAACAAATTTTCTACCAAAGAAAATCTAAATCAACACCCTAAAAATATATATCTTCCTAGTAGTTTAAATTGATGTAACAGGAGAGTGAAACATAAAATCTCACCTCTAGACTAAAATAAAAATATACTTCTCCCAGATGCATAAAAATATAAGGATGCTAAAATAAATACAACTCCCAACACAAATGAATACATAATCAAGATACTTACATCAACTAAAATAATATTTCCACCACACTAGGTGGTACCAAACTAGAATGGTCTTAAATGTTTTTCCACTTCTAGGATTTGTGTAAATAAGACATAAAGCTAAGCATAATTACTTATGTGAGAAGCAATCCATGCTTTTAAAAACACTCACAACACAAAATAAAAATGGTTAAGGTGATTCAAGAAGGACATAATCACACTCAAGGTATTCAATTGAAAGATCAAAAATATGGTAGGGAACTTTTATTCATGACTCAAAAACTAAGTTATGAACTCACCTACCCATACACCTTAAAAAAAATATCACCAACAAGACACTTGATAAACCAACCCTTTAACCACACTAAGGGGGTATGAAATCTCTAAGGGTAGATACTCATTGTACCTCACACACATTTTTAATTCTCTTTTCTACTAAAAGAAAAAGTAAAAAATGATAATGGAATCATTAGGTCTTAGATTTTATTCACAGCTATGATACCACATGTTACGACCCTTCAAATTATACTTATAAAATATAGAGGATTTTTTTCAATAATAGTTAACATTCATTCCAAAAAATAAACAATACAACACATTTAGAATATAATTAAGAACAATAATACTTACACATCAAATACTCCATATAATATAATTCATATACAACTTCACAAAAAGTAAATACAATAGGACACAACTATAACTAATCTGACAACATATCATCTATTAATCAAATACACAAGTACATAATACATTTACATTCCCTCAAGAATATAGATTAATAAAATAATGGACACCAAACTCTCTAGAGCTTGATTCATGCCAACTCATGTATCCCAGATAATGTCAAGTGTTGTCTCTCGATAGTAATATAATGGAATATGGAAAGCATCATTCGAGTGATTTACCCCACTAACCATGAACCAACGATACCCCACATAAAATATTCTTAGGAAATAACCCTCCCTTCATGGATAGGTAGATAAAATGGTGTGCTAATACCCTGTATGCTTATAATATTTATAAAAACATGCAGTGTACCATAAAGAAAACTATTCTCACATGATTTCCCACAACATGCAAATCAAACATGTGAAATACTTGTTCCATGTTTAAAATAATATTTGATCACTAGATTGATCAATTTCACACACACTACTTGATCAGATTATCCTACATTGGTGGTACTACGTAGGATAATGAGATTCATCTCACCACCCATTAATATCATCAATGTGAACTCTAATATATATATATATATATATATATATATATATATATATAATTCAAAGACTCAGATAAATTTCATTCTCATAGAAATAATCTTACATCACATGCTAATCAAGGAGAAAACAAGATATACACTTAATCATCTATGCATGATTGAATCTAAATAATATAGTAAATAAATCCTAAATTTCATACTACTCGAGTATGTTACCATTAAAAATAAACTATTGATTCCAAAATTACTTCAATAAGATCCAAACCAACAATCCTTGTCACAACCCATTTGTCATAGTCTAGAGTTTAAAGCTACAACTACTAGTTTTCATACAATCAGTTACACTAAGTAGTCACATCAACATGAAAGCATACGCCCAAAATCATGTAATCATAACTATAAAAAACAAGTCACTCATACATATAATTTTATCTTAACATTCATTTGCACTCACAAGGTTGTATACATGCAAATGTTATATCTTTCTAACTCTTTATTAAACATACTTATAAAAGTAACAACCAACTCTCCTATAAATATATAAGTGTGGCTCTAGATATAAATACTACAACATGTACCATCTAGGTACTTTTTATAATATGAAATTCTATGACATCCCATACTATCATAGTTCATCATGCATGATTTCCTACCCAAGCATGAACACAAAATCTTACATGAAAACATAATAGTAAAGCAAGTACATGATTATACTATGAAATAATAATTGGATTAAAACATATCGAGAGGCACATACCATGATGCACTAGTTATAAAAAAAGGTTAATCATTTGCACATATAATATTTACACAAAATATATTGCACACAAGTTTCCATCTCTACATGACACTACTAACTACTGTCATGTTCACCTAACACTGCAGTGCTATAGATATACTATTTGCCTCCACTAGCATTATAAACAAGGATAAAGACTTAGATCATATGATTATATCAATTTAGGATGTAATATTATACAAATAAATATATAATTGCATAATAATAATAAAAGATTCTAATTTTTTTTATAGTTTAACCAAATCATGGTGATAATCCTAAAACTATATAACAGTCACAATTAATTTTCAAGAATAAATAGTCACATCAAACCATTGACTAACTAAAATTCATCTGTTAATTTAATACTGAATAAAGGGTCTAATTAAAGTTTGAGAATCAATCATCTCATTATCATTAATGTAAGCTAAGTCAAACATTCAATCTTAGACTAAGGATAATCATACTAATAATAAAACCAATGTATAACCATCATAATATTAGCTTCCTAAATAATGATACAACTCTTTTCAAATATATTCAATTGAATGTTCATAATTATTTAACCAATTTATTAAAAAAATCTGTATGAATTAATTATCTTAGACTCCAGATTATTTAAGATAGAGACTATGGTTTTATATACTATGGCTTGTCAATAGTCTCACTTCTGCTAAAAATTCAGGTCAGCAATTTCATTTACAATTATTATTATACTTATTATTTTAACAATATATTTAAAAATATTCATACATCTACACTTATTATGAAATTTACTTTCTTCCTCATCATTTGACAATACAAAGGCTTCTTATATGTGTTTTAAAGCTAAGGAAGAGGGGAATGAAACCTATAATTTGTTTATTCAAATTTTATCCCATTTAAGAGAAGAAAAAGTATTTTTGAAACTCATTTATGTGCATCTCACTAACCACAATATGTAAATCCAAGGGAAATAAAGTTCCACTGAACATTTATTCTTTGCTTAAAGAAGAAACATAGTTTATTTCTTTCTTTTCTACATTAATCTCATTGCATACACTAATAATTATTATTTTAATTCTAAACTCAGTATTTTACTTATGATACACAGTTATACTTAAACTACATAGCTAAACTTAAGCATGCCCACTGTGCTTAAAATATAACACTTCAACATGAATTACATGTACAAAATTTACCAAAAAATTAACATTCAACTTACTAAGTTTAACGACTTCTATTTTAACATAATGATTCAAAAATTATTCTCAGCCATAATTTATATAATTTAATATTCAACCCCTAAATTATTTATGATCATAGTTGTTATAATAGGTTGGGTTATTCCTAAATGATACTTAACAATTCATAAAGTTCCCACTGTATAAAAGATGTAAACTTTAGTCATCTATGTATTGATTGGGCATTTCAGACTCTGATGCAATTCATTAGAGACAATAATAAAACTCAACAATTCATTTTCTTAAGATGCCCTCCAATATCCTATTAATAAGGTGCTTTACACTTTTAGAATCTGATCTAAAACAAAATGGATTCTCAATAATGTATAATGCAATCCTACCAAACATGATATATATCCATAATAGTTTAATTAAGGGTTTAGAAATGATAAATAGAAGTCAATGGTGTTTTAAATAACTACCCATAATTGTGGTACAGATTCATTGAAAATGAGACATAATATTTTGGAGGTGGAGAGTAATTTATACAAGGGTGTTTCATTTTCTAACTCAAGGATTATTTATAACTCATCCATATTAATTTTATATTAAATACCTTAATTAATTGACTCAATTATTTCTTATACACATGATGAATCAAATTTATATAAATATACTACTCTTTAATTCTATAACCTAAGGTAAGGCTTCACTTGAAACTTGATAGAATTGGTGAAGAAAACCAATATGCATAGCGCTCAGTAGACAAATAATGAATCAAGACCTAAAGTAGGCAAATAACTTTAGAAGGCATTAATAACTATAATTGTTACATGATTTAATACTAATCACTTTAAAAAAATATACATCAATATGATCTAATTACACAGTGATTGGCTACATATTCTTTGTGATATCATTCAATGACACAAACACACATAAAACTATAAATGACAAAACTTACCTCTATTTGGAAAAATAAGTAATAAGATTACTATTTTTAGCTTTCACTTATCTCCAAATCCTATGCTTTCCTTCTTCTCCCTTTGTGTAACTCTCTCCCACCATCCTCTCTTTCATTTCTTAGAGGATTTATTTATAGAAAATAATCCTTTCCCAAAAATTGTGCCCACTCTTGTGCATGAAGACTTCTATTTTTCTTATTCTATAAATTTAAACTTAAGTTATCACAATAAATAATTATATCTTTAAATTTCTATTTTAAAATAAACCCATGTATGAAATTCAGGATTAATCTTGACCTTCGTTAACTCTTTCTGTTACTCTACTTTATCAAACTAATACTATGTCTAACAAAATAATATTAAAATCTATTTTATTAATTTTATTTAAATTCATACAAAATCAAATTTTCAACATTAAATGCATTAATAAGGCTTTCATTAAATTTTTAAAAAATAATTATAAATAATTATTTAACTAAAATATAAGATAAGTCATTAATTGGATTTTATTTCTAAGAAAATTATTTCTATTAGCACTTAATTTTTATATTTTAGACTTAAAGTTCAAAAAAAAAAAAATTAGACTAAGGAAATAAAATGCATACTAACATTAATTCCACACACATAAATATTCATAAGAAATATGAACTATAATTTATAATATATATATATATATATATATATATATATATATATATATATATTGTGTGTGTAGGGTCACTAGCATTTCCCACTAGTATTTTCCCCAATCGTTCCATCTAATCTACCCTCTCTGATGATGCTCTCCCTCATCAAATCCTAAGGCTAGGACCTATCCTACATCCACCTCAAAACAAATAGGTAGTTAGTCTAATTCATCATAAACCAATGATGTAAAACTAATATTTATACATCCTTAATGTATAGAGTAATCAAAATATAACTATTACATAATGTATAATAATCAACAATAGTACTGTCCCAAACTAGTATATATCAATATCCTTAAATCAAAGCAATGGTAAATTATATATTAACTACAAAAAATAATGGATTAAAGTTTAGAATGTTATAGGGTGAAATTGAGATGTGACATCATAGACCAACTCTATGTAATAGAGATCTTTAAGTTTAGACTTAATGCAAAGAGTGAAACCAATGTAACATTAAGACTACATCTTTCAAGGACCTTCCCAACTAGATAAATAGATAAAATATGCCCATACCTAACTAAAACTTGGAAGACTAGACTCTAGAGTAAAAAAGGTTCCCTAATTCTATGAAGACATTAAGGCATGTTGTGCAAGGAACAACAAATGGTAATTCTACCAAAAAAATACCCTTGAGTATTTTGGAACACCGAAACACTTCCTAAAACCATTAATATTTGGCTTATCCCAATTCTTGGAACATGAAATAAATTATGGAAAGTAAAGAAGGGAATATCATAAAACCCAAACCAAATAATCTTGTTGACTAGTGTGTGCTTGTGTATTCATTTTCTTCCTAATTTTTTTTAAGAATTAGGTGTTAAATTTAGGATCATCTAGATAGTGAATTATGCCTTGTAATTAACACTTGGACATTTATCTACATCCATATAAATGTTTATATCCTTGATGAAGTTTCATCTAGTCCCACACAAAGCCTTTCTCTACTACTAGCTAGGCATCCGTAGCCCCCATTGAGGTTTCTTAAATATCCCAAACATTGATGTTTTGAATATTATATTTTTTTTATTATTTATATTAATATTTACTTCTCATAATAATCTCAACCCTATTTAAAGACAACCATGGTAAATAAAATTCATAATTATATTTTTTTCATAGACCTTGGTTGTAAAAAATTTATCCATGAAAATTTAGAAATCATTAAAGTGTGCTTTGTGATAGGTTTTGAGATAATATCTTCATGAGTTGGATATGATATCCATAAATTATCAAAAAAAAACTCATTTATGACATAATCAAATCGCTAAATATTTTATAAATGATATGAAGTCTGAACCCAATATAACAAAATTTTGAGTACCTACAAACCAAAATTTCACTTGTGCCACCTACTTATAGGCATGCCATTATTATTCATGTCATTAATTAAAGTGGAACCATAAGATATAATATTTGGGAACAGACCCAACAACTAAAATATAAAAGTAAACAAGAAAATATACCAAAATAAAATCATAGAAATAGAAAACAAAAAAAGGGAAACTAAGGAATAAAAAGGGAAATTATCTACAGGACCACCCCAAGCTTATTAAGATTTGGAAGTAGTGATTGATGAATTTTAAATTCATAGGAAATGGAACATCCTCGCCAATTAGACACCTTAGGAAGAAAACATTTTTCCTAAGAATTCATATACTTGGAAGGGTCTTAGCAAAAGGACATCAAATTTTATATGTTGACCCTTATTTTCATAAACCTTGTCCCAAAGAAGGATTAAATTAAAGATCCAAAAGGATTTTGTTTTCGATTTTTTTATCAAACTAATGTTTGACAATAATTTAATGCTTATTAAAGTGCAACTTGGTTGCATTAAACTTTGTTTCTAGTTATATTAAGTTTAAGATATGAGCCTCTATCTTTTTATCATATCTTAGGTAACATTTAATGAATAACAAGGTTGAGATGCTGAGGTTTATAGGGTAGACCAAGTCATGTCCATATAGTATATGATATAGGGAAGTACCTAGAGTAGACTTGATCCTAGTCTTATTAGATCATAATAAAAACTTTAGAACATTATGTTACTCTCTAATATTCCTCTCCAAGACTTCCTTGATCATGTCCAATGAGTTATTATTAGTTAATTTGGATAAACCATTAACTTGTGGATAGTTATAGGATGAAAACTTGATGATTACCTATCTTTTAAAATCCCAATAAATAAATTATAGTGAGGTTAAAGTAGAGTTGTTGTCACATACTAGACAAAATGGCATATGAAACTTGGTGATGACATGCTGTTCAAGGAAGATGATCACCACTTCAAATGTGTAATTAATGAAATTATTTGATTCATTCAAATGCACATAGTAGTTATTTAAGTGAGGATAACTTTGTGTCAAATGGAATAATTGTTAATTCTAGCCCCCACAAAGTTAATTCCAAAATTTAAAATGGATGACACTCAATAACTAGCTATAATGGCATAACTAGATTGCATTATCTATGCATAGATACTTAAAAAATGTGGAATTTTATTATGTAGGCATTTGGGTCATTTAAAAATTTTGGCTAGTAATAGCTTGGTCTAAGTATTTAGTAAGTTTTTTTCACTTCTTAAAGTATGAACAGTCCCATATTTCCCATTGAAAACCATGACTACTTTAGTAACTTAAACTTTGTTCAAGCATCCTAGATAAATGCTTTAATGGTTTTTATATATAACACACTTTATTTCATAATTAAACTACACATTTTTAGGAATAAGTATATCTTTTAAATGGATATAAAGTGGCTTGGGAACTCATTATTTAAAAAATAATAAACCACATCTTGATACCAATCATTGTTTATAATGATTTGCATTGTATATTATTAGCAAGTAATCTATGGATCCATCCTAGCTATGGTCTTGTTAAGCCCCTGACCTCCAACAATATTCATCAGATACATATCTATAGAAATTTATTCTATGATGATCATCTACCTCCCATGTCACTCACCCAACTCATTATACATTAGCATTGCCTTAATATCTAGATAAGGTAAAATAACAAATACTTTATTGCATAAGATGTAATCCTTGATTTTTTTAACCACTTTGATCAAGGTGAAATCTTAATTTTCAATGTTTAAGTATTTTAAATCATCATTTTTGAGTGAAACACTCATAAATGATACAAATAATTTATCCCTAGATCTTTTTATTTGTATTATAACATCATTAGTTTAGTGTTATAAGTAAATTAATAGATGTATAAGGGATACATAAAGTTGTGATTAATAAGCACCAATGTGCTTACAATTGATATCTTGATTTGAGCAAAATTTATTTATACTTTAGTCATCCACTCAATATTATCATCCTTCTTTAGCATTTTGTTGAGTGGTTAGACTATCTCCACAAAGCTTTAGATAAACTTCCTTATGAAATTTATTTTTATAAATAATTACTTTAACTCTATTATGCTACTAGGAAATGGTATTTTTAAAATGGTCTCCACTCTTTCTAGGTATATTGAGATACCTCATTTGGAGATTATGTGTCCCATAAATTTAACCTATGTGACTCAAAATATGCATTTCTTTAGGTTTATGAAAAACCCATGGTCCTTAAAGCTCTACAAGACTACACTCAAGTCTTTCAAATGGTCCTATAGTTTCTTAGATAATACATTTAGGTTAGCATGTATATGACTAAGCATCTATAAATGAGGTTCTGGAATGTAATATCTATGGCCTACTAGGTCATGTCCACATTTACTAGGATGAATGGGATATTTTTATATGTGAACATATCCCACTTAGTTGTAAAAATAATATTTATCATGTCATCATGGTTGATTTTTACCTAATTATATCCTAAATATTGATTAAGAAATGACATCATTTTAGATACATTCAATATCTATAATAATTCATCCACTAAATATAACATGAACTTATCTTTTTAAAAATATTTGTTTAGATTTTTTATGTCCACACAAAATTCAATTTCCCAATTAATCTTACAAATGGGAACTAATTTGGATACCTGAGGGGAGTGTCTAGTAGGGTAGATGATTTTTGTAGAAATTAGATTCTACACTTCTTTAAAAATTAAAGGCCCCAATAATGGATTGGCTGGCCTTTGCTTTTGGTGTAATGGTTTGACACCATACTTTAGAAGAATAGTATGTGTAAGGATGGAGGTGTAAAACACTTTCAAATATTCATATCTCCATTAAATAGTGTCACTAAAGTATTTTAAGGCTTGCATGATCAATTTTTTTTAACCTAGGTGTAATTTATTCCTCAAAGCATAATATTTTATTCCCAGGCATTTCCAAGAGTGCAATGTTGATGGGGAATTCCTTTGGTAGGGGATGTTTTATCTTTTCCACCATTATAGTCCATGTTGAGTAGCCTCTTTGATGACACCATACCTTTTGGTATGTTATTAATATTTATTTTGATGACTCCATATTCATCTAGTTCAAACTCTCCCTTATTGTCCTCATTAATTTTTATGGGATTCAAATGTGTCAGTGTTGGTGATGAAGTCAATGATATGCTAGTCATCATTAAATACTTGGAGGTTTTTGATGTTTTTTGGAATGGAAGGAGGAGATACTAACTTTATGTAGAATATCATAAATTTGGAGTTGGTAATGAGTTCAAAGGTACATTCAACCATTGCCAATGCATATTCCATATAATTCTTTCTTTGGGGTAGCACTTAGATGTTTAATGAATCAAAGTATTCAATCAAGTTACACACTCTATCATATTACTTAGAAAGACACTTGTCATTGAAATCATAGTGGATTCTAAATTTTTTGATAACAAGTTTTTATTCTCGAAGGAATTTTAGGTTCTTCATCTTATTCATTATTGCAAACTTGAGGCCATGCTATAAGTATTTTTAATTAGATAAATTTTTAGTGAAATCAAACTATAATTGAAAGGATACTAAATATGACCTTCCTCTAGGTTTGATGAGATCAATACTAAGACCACACTTGCTCTCTAATTTGGATCCATAAAATTTGAGGGTCCACATATGATCTTTAGTTGTGCATAGAAGACTCTACAAAGTGGGTATTACTACTATGTTCACTTAATTTTTATCGTTACAAACTTATAAGTTTGATACACCTTATTATTTAGTTTTTAGTTACATTTTAGTTTGATACTCAATAGGAGACATTAGTACAAACTTATTTAGACTAGAAATATTGGAAAATACTAATCTTTTGTATTATTTATTCTCACATGGATGGACTTGTTCAACCTTTTTGTGTATTATGATAGGAATATAAACTAAAAATAATTATATTGTGCATAAGGTATCTTCCTCCTCTATTTGATCCAAATATTCAAATGTAGGTTCTTCTTGCATAGTAAACAAGTTGATGGAGAAACTTCCATAAACTTTTGCTTCCTTCTTGAGCACATAAAACCCTATTTTATATTATTTATACAAGATATCAT
Source organism: Torreya grandis (assembly GCA_037957365.1). Classification (NCBI taxonomy): domain Eukaryota; kingdom Viridiplantae; phylum Streptophyta; class Pinopsida; order Cupressales; family Taxaceae; genus Torreya; species Torreya grandis. The sequence goes on from JARHVA010006325.1 coordinate 815,081, forward strand.
TAGTCTTATTATATTATGTAATCATGTGATCCATATTTGTTTCTACCTTAATCTTGATTCTATTAGGCATACCTCACCATAGAATAAACATGTTGGACTAATTAGTGGATATATACCCATTGAGTTTTTGGGACCAATATCCATTATGAAGCATCTCTTATGCATTAGGTATGTCCACAACTTGGATGTCAATGAATTTTTGTACTCTAAGATTATAATTAAAATACACGTCCATGCAATTCAACATGTCAACAACTTTAACCTCTGATTTACCCAACTAAATAGATTTTATAGTAGATTTTTTGGGTGTTAGTCATAGTTATTGGAAAATTGTGTAAGGCATCACATTACCTTAAGGACCTAAATCCACCAAACAATTGTGTTGAATTTTACCAAAAATTCTAATTTTTAGAAGAAAGGCAAAAGTCTCCATTTTATCCTTATATATGGTAACATGAGAATTAATATTGTTACTATCTTCATTAATCTTAGGGGTAAATAAATATTTCATCAATAATTAATTTTGGCTACACACCTAAAGTAGCTCAAACATTTATATGCTAGCCTTGTTTTTCTTTAGGTCTTTTATGATGTTATATCCATGTTTATTTTATTTTATTAGTTTATTATCCTTTCTAGGTGCATCACTATTCCTTGAATGGTATGAAGTATTAGATCCTTTGGAGGAGAAATAATATTAATGGATTTGTCATTATGGGAACGTGAATGTTGTTAGGGGGAGTAGAAGTAGTCAAAGGACTCTACAACTTAATCCTTGATTGATATTTTTTACCACTTTAGAACTATTTAAAATCATGGAAATCATCTATATTACCCTTAGTATTGTTGTCAATTTCAAATGGAAACCCATTTATCTCCAATATCATGGAAGTGTTTAAGTTGTGTCCACTTGGGCCTATTTTGACATTGTCTTATATAGGCATTATTTCAAGTTATTGACCTCCTTTTGGAATCTATTAGAGACTAATTAAAATTGAGCACAATATATTTTAGGATGGTCTACACCAATAGGGTAAGGCTTGGTTTTCCATGTTTATTTAATTAGAGACATTATTTTTATTCTAATTAGTATTTTCAAGGGGATTAAGCACATTTCCATCATTGTCTTCTAAAATTAGTAATTTTGATGATGAGGTGGGTTTTTCATAGTTTGGTTGGTGTTTTGAGTCACATGTCTGCTCAATTTGATCATATCATTGGCTAATATATAAACCATGTACTATAAATTATCTACCTCAATGCTCACAAGTGAAATTTAGTTAATTTTTGTTTAAGATGGTGGGTTATCCACTAGTGTAGTATATTTTTAAAATAAGAGAGTAATAGGATACACTATGTTATGGGTATTTATAGTAGGTTTCTAATTGTTAATGTATGTATAAAATGTTAGTTATTATTTGGAGTAACATAAACAATCAAACTAGGTATGGTGTTAGTGTTATATAAGATAATAAAATGATTAATTTACCCATATGCTAAAATAAATTGATTTGGGAGAGCATAGGGCTAATTTTTAGTTATGTGGTTAAAGGGAGTCAAATTATAAAATGGATTTAGATTTTAATAAATAGCTCTCAGGATTGTATTCATTACATGAGTGTTCTATATAAGGGGCTAGTTGATCATAGGAATTTTTTTATGGGTACTAGGTTATTCTAATGAGGGTAAGGGACAAACACCATATCCTTTGGGTAAAATATGTTTTTCAACACTCAATAACTCATTATATTCTAAGGTAAAATATGTAATAGTTGTTGGGGTCCCTTTAAGCAACATGGAAGTCATGGGGTATATGGTCCTCAGCTATGTTTTTATAGCATCTAGCTTAGTCTATGTCTAGGGTTCATTTAATATTTTATATGACATATGAAACCTAGTATTGAATACATTAATGGTATCATTGGGATTTATATGATTATCTTCAAAATGGTGATAGAGTATGGCATGGTCTATTGGTATCCTAAAGTGTTAAATGAACACAATCTCAAGGTTAGCCCAAGAGGTGATGGACCCATATGAGAGATCTAGGTATCAACCATATGCTTACTCATTTAAAGTGTAATAGAATATACTAGAAGCAACATCTTTATGTTGGACCTAAGTTCTAATTAAAGCATCCTTGAAGGTCTATATGAATTCATTTATCATCCCTACCCCACCATGAACACATCTTAGTGAAAACTTCTTAGGTTTTTCAAGTAAGTCATGGGAAAGTCCTAAAATATTCATAGGATAACTAGCTCATCCTAAATAGGTATGATAAGCGATTTTTGGGTTCTGAAGGAGAGTGAAATGGGTAATGAAAGGAGTTATAGTAGTTGGGGAGATATTATATGAATAATTTTGTTTGGGCTTAAACTTCCCTTTACTATTCCTAGTTATCTTATTTCCTAAGATTTAAAATAGCTCAAAATCATCCTCAACTAACTTTGACCTTGTAACAACTCTTCTATTTTCAAATTTTATAAACTTGTAATGTTTATCTCTAAGAAAAACCTATAATACATTAGACACAATCAAACATTAATATCTAAGACCAATTTATTGTTCTCTCCTTGTACCAATTTGTTGGTGGTCCTGTTGTCATAATACACAAAATCTAGGGGAAAGAGGGGAGGAAATACTCAATTGGTGAGGATTCCCCTATTCCCTTCTACCTCTCCTAAAATTAATTATGATAAGGATAAACTTACTCAAGGATTTTTTATACCAATTAATGGTGAAATAGACATCTCAATTAGTTGATAGAAGTTATTTCATACAAGGGACCCATTTAGAGTATTTATTTAAGAATTATGTAATAAATTTGGTCTATTTTATATCTAAAACCATCTCTTTCATATTTTTTAATGAACTCACTACTAGTTAACATGTGTATTTAGTCTGCTAGTTTAAATAATGAATAAAATAAGACAATTGGAAGGATGAGTATGTAGTCTAGATAAACCTTAAACAACTAACTATAATTCAAACTATTTTAAAACTAAACTAACAATTTTATAAATAAGAGAGAAAGAGGAGAGATGAATGAACTTTATAATGAGTATAATTTTATATCTATCAAATATACAAATATCTTGGTAAACTAGTATCTATTTGGCCAACATAGCACAACCAAAAATTAGAGATGGTGTAAGAGTCTAATTACCAAGTAGATATGTAATATAGTGAATTAAAATAACCATAGACATGTGCAAATAGTGGATATCATTCAAAAAAGATATCATATGAAAGACAATTCATGGAAAACAAAAATGAGATTTATTAATATTTAGGTGAGTTATAGAAAACTCTTCATGTAGCCTCAACTCATGATAAAATATAAAGATATAATAAGAACCTTACTAAAGGTAAAATCCATCATGTAAATAATATACATGGACCTTTCTAAATGTAAACTTATTGTTAATTCACTACATACTGAGGGCCTTGCTTGTCTTAAATCTTCTTTAGACATGATGAAGTGGCATATTGGAAAGTGGAAATATCATACTCACTTAGATATTTATGGGTATTCATTAAATTTTACACACTTTTACTACCCTATATCCTTGATATTATGCCACATGGAATCATATTGAGGACTCTCCTAATCTCTACTTCATCATACTACTCCTACTTAACATAGAGGCATAAATAAGTGGGATGATGTCACATGGAATCATCTCAATCACCTATAATATCCATTGCTTGTTATATATGTCTTTGTAATATTGAGTGCCCAATAAAGTGGAATCATGCCATGTGGCATGATCTTGGGCATCTAGAGGTTCATATGATGAATCTTTTACCCAAAATGTTTCTAAAGTAGCAGAGTAATGATGTATCCCTAAGTGGAAGTGTTTTTAGGAATATATACCTATAAGATATAAAATTACCTATTAGACTTCAAATAATTTCATCATTATAGTTTGAACATATAGACTAGCCATTATAATTCAAACATCCAATTTCAACCAGAAAAATGAATAAGGCAAAAATTCAAATAAAATAGCTAAGCCAAGAAGATAAAATATCCCCCTATTAAACACACAATCAAGTCCATCTAGAAGATGAAGGAGGACTAAAAATTAAGATCAAATAAAAGGAAAATCATAATCAATTATAGATATTTTTAATGGGATGGGATGAAATGGAAGATCTTAATAACATCCCAGAGACCAAATAATCCATGGAACCAAAATATGAAATGAATAATTTTGTGACAAAACATGATTTTGGCACAGGGATTCTAATATTTTATAAATTTCTAATATTTTCTTGATGCTAACTTTATTACTATTTATCTTGATCATTAAATTTTTTTGAACCCTTAAACTATCTAGAATGGACCCAAAATATGAAGACTTAAATCTAATTTAAATAGTTTTAGTAGAAGAGAAAGCATTCAAGTTTTGTGATAGTATTAAGAGTATATAAGACCATTAAATTTAAGATAGTGAAATACTTAGATATATTCCCTTATGATTTCTAACTAGAAGCTCATGCCACATAGCATTATTTCATTCACTCAGGGTCTAATTTGACATTAATTTGGGTTTATGAATTGCATGATTATGGTGTAGTGAGATCATTAAACTCATCATAATCCCATTTATTTATTACCTAGTCTAATAATTTTAATAATATTGACCATATTAAGAAGCAGGGAAACATTATTGTGTCATTTGGAATGATCATGGGAATCCAAGAGGTCTTAGGGTCAAGCTCATAGATCTACGAGCCATAATGAAGTGAGTAACTAGGATTGTGACACTTGTCAACATCTCAGTTGCTAGTTTAAGAAGCTAAAAAGGGGCACGAGGAAGTAAGGACATAATATTGTTACATATATAATGATGTCACTTACCCATAAGATCCAAATGAAATATATACGAAAAAAATAGACTTGGGAAATCTTAGATGACCATTAACTCATGGGAGAATAAAAAAGTTGTCTGATTTCAAATTTCAGTTTTGAGGTAAAAGAGACTAAGTAAAATTTAAAGGATAGACATATTAAAAAAATAATGTGCATAAAAAATAGTATTTTTTCTTAAATTATAACTAAAAAAACCCATTATTTAAAAGTTACCAATCCTAAAATGAGATTATGAACCACACCTGGCCATATCATTTTGACTAGGAGTAGATATAAATTAGGATGCTTATGAAAAGATCATGAAAACCTTCAGAAAACACAATAATATTAAATAAAAATTAGTAAAATATAACTAAATAGTGATGAAAAATAATAGTAAATAATTTAATTTTATCATCACTTAGAGAAAATTTAATCTGATAGTTCACTAACAGACCAATTTTTAAAACTTAATTAGATTCAAATGCTTATTCAAATAAACCAAAAGCAAACAATTCCAAGTTAAAATGATCAAGTAAAATAATAAAAACCCTAAAATGGTTGGATAATTTTAACAATATTTTAGGTGAAATGGTTTGTATATGGTAACTTCAATGCCATTTAAAACATGATTCAAGATAGACTAGACTTATCAGATTTGTTACAAATTTAGATAGTTATATCAAATAATCCCCAAATACAATCTCCTAGAAAAAGTGCATGAAATAGAAATATTTAAGTTAAAACTTAGCCTAAGGATTTAAAATAATTTAAAATTCATAATTTATCTTTTAAGCACCTTCCCAACTATATCAATTGATAAAATAGGCCCTGACTTGAATAAAACCTATAATACCAAATTCCATAGAATAAGAGGCTCCCATATTTTATGAATAAATTAGGGTGTGTTGTGAAAATGACCATATTAATTAGATATATTAACCATTGAATCATATTATAGGTTTATAAAGTGTCTTCTCTAAGTGTAAAATGATAATTACTAGCTATACCTAGCTCAGACCATGGGCTGCCAAAAGTAGAGCCAACTGATATTAACTTAGGTGATGCAAGAAGTTAATCACTTGAGGACATATGGGTCTATTTCCTATATATTAGATTAAGAAACACTATATATATTTTATATAATTATATTATTTTGATCAATATGGTATCATAATTAATATCTCATAGAAGTATTGACTTTCAATTAAATAGGGAAGTTTATATCAATGATCATTATAATGAACATGCATTATGTTTAGGTTTTGTGACAAGCTAAGCATCCTTATCCCTCAATTATTGAGATTGATACTTAAAATTATAATCTTATTATTTAATCATTTTATATTTTTAATTCATAATCTATGTTGGTATCAATTTAAAAATCAATCACTTTCCTCATTTTGGTACTCTATTGGTTTTCATATACCAATTTATGCTTGGTAGAGTTTCAAGTTCCTTATTAGAGTTGGAAGACATTTAATAACCTCAGGTTCTCATTAATAATACCTAATATAATATTAAATATTTACCAAGGTCATCAGATTAACACACCTTGGAGATTATCTTCTACATTGATAATGTTTTGTTGAGGTCTAATATTCATTAATTTACATTAGTTTTTCATTGCATGGATTACGAGAGACCTTTATGATTTAAATGCTGATAGTTTCTAATATTACAGTTAGTATAATTATTAAATATTATAATAATTTTTATCATCTATAATTTGAATGTATAAAAAGTGATGTTCATCATTCCTCCCTATTTAGTATTTGGACAATTTCATTGCACTATCCCATTATGGGATGCTCTTCATTGAATATGCAAATTTGAATTATTAAATCCACTTAATAATTATATGTGTCACAATAATTGATATAATTTTAAAATGAAACTATATTCACACACACTAAAAATATATAATTAAAAAATAAGCATCGTTGAATATAGTTAATGTAACTTATAATGAGTTTAAAAAATTACTTGGGTTTTGGGTAAAACTTTTTGGGAATTATATTTTTGTGTTAGAGACAACTACAATATTAGGAGATATGGGAAACAAATGTGGTTATCTTAATCACCTTACACAAGAAAATATAAAATATAAAATTTAATTTCAACCTATTTAATATAATTCATGGGGATTTATTTATGCATAGGTATTATACTAGTATAATTCCTAAGTGTTCATATATAGAAACATACATATTATATGAGACTCTCTTGTATAAATAGGTGTTATGTGTGGAATGGTCTATTATTTTTCCATTAACAGTAGTAATGAGTGATGGTAAATAACAGTAAATATTGATGGTTATTGGTAATTATTGATGGTTGTGAGTGATAGATGGTTATTTTTACTTATGTGCATCAGTTGGACATATAAGGTTACTTAGAACCTTGTATAACACCAATAATTTTTGTAATCATATTGTGATGACATTTTTATCAATTTTCATGAATCAATGAACCAATGTATGAGATAAACATATATACATTTAACCTATGTAGTTTTGTTGTACATATAAAATTGTATATGTTGTGTAAACCATTTTAGCATTTGATCATCACCAAACCTTCTAAACAGTAGAACTATTTTTGGTAAAAAAATTTGTTATATGATTTTATGTATGACATAGTACATGTATGTTATTATTGTGATAATCCCAATTGTTTTTTTTTATCATTATATGTTTTTAAACTATATTTATAAATGTAATATAAAATAACACTATGAATTTACCTTATGTATCCTTTTGAAACCTTTTTAAAGGCCTAAGGAGATTGATGATGTTATCTTACCTTTAAGAGGTAATCCAATTTTATTTATTCCTAATCACCATCGGTTTCTTCTTTAGCCACATGGTTCATTAATGTGAATTTTTTATTTTTTTAAAAACTAACACCTTATTTTTATTTTTATTTATTGTTGAGTTTTTGTGTGCCACTTGGCATTTGGTCTTTTTTTAATTATTTTGATGTTTGTGGATATAAATATATATATATATATATATATATATATATATATATATATATATATATATATATATATATATATATATATATTCTTGATTTATGTTGGTTCATTTTGTTTCATTTGTCATACTATGATGTAATGCATGTGGTATAGGGGAGAAGAAGTAGATTGTAAAATAGATCTTTGGTTTTGAGTGGAACTTGTTGGATACATTTGTAATACCATCCTTCCTACCCACAAGACATGGTAGTTATAATATTATATCATGCTTTGGGAGGTCTAATTATAATTATTTTTTGAGGTATAAAGATTTCATATGATCTTATGCATGACTTTTCTATGGCATTCACCTTATTATTATTATTAATTTTAGAGGTCTAAGGAAGTTTGAATGTTTGGTACGTATAAGGAGGTGTGATGTGTTGGAGGTCTAAGGAGGTATGTTTATTAGGTGGTCTAATGAGGTATAAGGAAGTGTGATGTGTAGGAAGTTGAAGGAGGTATCTTGTTTGGGAAGTCTAAGTAAAATGCCCACAAGAGTCATAAGAAAGTTATTTTCAGAACACCGTGAATGTGTTATCATTTTATTATTAATATCACTCTGTTATGATGGAATATTACTTTGTGTAGTGTAATATTTCCATGGGATGGAATTTAAATTATAAAAAATATTATTACAACATAAAATATTACATGGTAGCATAACTATATTGTTTTTGTACATGCTACTTATCAAGTTTACATGGTATCAAAAAAATATTTTGGCATCAAGTGGTAAAAAAAATATTGATGGTAGAATGATAGTATGAAAATTATATTTAATCTACTCTAACCCATAAAAATATATTAAATGTATATAATTAGAGCCACATGGTCAAAAAAAATGATTTGTGTTGTTGTTGCATTTATTATTATTATTATTATTATTATTATTATTATTATTATTATTATTATTATTATATTCTACTAGTTGTATTATTTAGAGATACACTTGATTTCTACCTTGAATGTTTAGTTAATGAATCAAGGATGATGATTTTATAATAGGGGAGATTTTAGTGCCTCATATTATGTTTTTGAATGCTTGAAAAACTCTACATGATTTTGTATTTGTTGTAGTATTTGACTATATTATTTACGGTCTATAAATCCCTATTATAAATTTAAAAGTAGTTTCATTTTTTATCACATTGGTGATAGTGAATATAATTTATCCTTATTATGAAACCATCATGAACTCTATATTGATTATGCTTGATAAAATTTAAGGATCATGTTCTTTTCAAGTGAATTGGCAAGTTTTGATCAAAAAAAACTTAGTCTCATAGGATATGTCAAAGACCCCAATTTTTTTGAGTTGAAATTGTTATTTATTTTTTATAATTTCATTAATGTTGATAATATCAGTGTGTTATTGAATTATTTCAATGTATTTATTATGTATGTATTATACTAGTTTCCTTTTTTGGAGTAACCGTTTCTATCCATATTAATGTTTTAAACTTGTTTTGATTAATTATGTCGTGATTACATTAATATTTGAATTTCAAGGTATATTCATTAAGGTTAATGTGATGTTCACCATAGAAATGATTAAGACCCAAGGTAAGATCATATTGGCGATTAAAATATTTCACTTGAATTCATGGTTCATGATTTCATTATGTTGAATTACCATGTTGTATATCAAGAGGTCATGATTAGAATTAGGCCAATTATTCCTCTTAATCTCATCACACTCCCTCCTTTCATATGTCTGTGATTACTAAGTTAATATAATATTATCTTATATGGTCCTATCATACATGGAAATTAAGGTACTTAACTAGGATAAAAAAATTAAATTGTAAGGGTATGATTGAAACCATTCAATAAGATTTTTTGGGTCATAGGCTATGATTTTAGAATCAAATGATCTTTGGTTATTATTAAAAATAAAAAAAACTATAGATAAGATTGTAAAAAATCATTCAAAATCATATATTTTGTAGGAAATATAATCATTATGATTTTTACATTACTAATCCATAAACTAGGGTTTTAGAATTGAATTTCCATGTTTTAGTCATGCTATAGAGGTTTAAGGCAAAAATACTTAATTATAGACATGGAGGAGAAGAGTGAAAAATTGAAAATTTTATGGTGATGGTAGGAGAAAGGGTTTGAGAAGTCATAATTAATGGTTTTATAGTCACATTATTCATCCTTTGTAGTTAAGTTTCTAAGCAATAATTTCTTGTTTTGATAATGGTATGCTCTAGGGGGTTATAATGTAAGGTTTGGGCATGGATCCATAAGCACATACTTTTTATGTGTATATAAGCCTATCATTTGGATAGAGATAGTAGGGAAACCCATATGATTATTCAATTTGGTTTAAAGTCCATCATTTTTCCTTAGATTGAATTCTTGTTTGTGTATTATTTATTGTATATTTGGGGATTTCTTATTAAAATCAAAGAAAATATTTCAATTATATTAATATGATATATTGGTTAATACTTAGGTTACCTTTGGTATTAAATGAATAAATGCACTATGCATTTTAATTCTATTGGATGGAAGTTAAAATGTTTTTTGCAGTGTAAATCCACTCAGGTTTTCACAATTGGTCATTATATTTTGATCAAGTTTTCATGGAATAGGGATAAAAATAAGATTATTATTAAACCATCTATGTAAATTTTTGGCTTGCCATACTAATTATTTGATTCAGGGTAAAACCCTAACTCATCAAAAAAATTTATTTCTTGTATCCATTAGGTGTTGTTGGTATTTTCATGAGTGCATTTAGTCCCTGATTGGCACAATGGGCTATTTACCCAAGCCTCACATTAATTTATGCTTAATATCTTATTTTTTGACTAATGTATGTTCCAATCTACTTAATTATATTTATATTATCATATTGGGTAATATGGATAGAAAATAATTTGTTTAGTTGATTGAATTCATTAATAGAATTTTTTTAAGCATCGTTGAAGCATGAATACTATTGTAGTTGGATGTGGTATCTAGGAAAGAGAGAGATGTCAATACATGTGGAATATAGGTTGAAGATATCTTTTTAAAAATTGTGTTTCTTCATAGCTATTATGTGGTTCAAAATTATTTGGCTAACAACCTCAAGACATTGGATGCTAATTGTTTAACAAAATGCCTCAATTACATAGATATACATTGTTTGTCTAAACACCTCAAGACATTCATTGATAATTATTTAAAAAAATCCTCAAAAAATATATGGATAGGAATTCCTAATTAAATTTGATTTTAGTAGAATTTTTTTGCTTCTTTGAATAATTTATTGATTGGTAGTGAATAATTTCTCACTTTTTTAAGGTGATTTTTGAAATCTAAGGTTTCCATTTCTTTTTCACAATTATGTTTGATCATAATTTATTATAATGGAAGTATGATTTATATTTTCATATTGTATTACATAGGGAAAAATAATGTTTGGATTGTAGTGGGTTTAGTATTCCTAGTATATGTTAGGTTTGAGTCACTTCAATTATTTTCCCTGATTCTTTGTCTATAGGAAACCCTAGTGTATATTAGATGTTGATTATGTATTCATACTCTGTGATGGGAAATATTTTTATGAAGGTATAAATATTATATTAAATTGATGATTATTCAAGTAGTTGGTTATATCTACTTGTAAAACTATGTTTTCATGTGTGTTGAAATGAAATTATTATATGATATGGTTAAATAGGTATGTTACCATGTGTTTTCTAATGATTTTATAATTTTATTATGGCATGTGATTAGTTTTAAAAACCTAATAAAATATATCTTCATGCTTTCCATAAAATAATTTATCCTTATAACCTTTGAAACAATGTTATGGGAAGATCCTATGATCATTAGAATATTATTATTTCTTATGGATTAAGTTTTATGATGAAGTGGAGTGATTTTTTATCTTATAGATCTTACTAGGAATTAGAAATTCCTTTGGTACCTGAATATATATGAAAACTATATATATTAATTTACACTTGGTTGGTTGGAGGTTTTCTTGAATTAATTTATTTGAAAGTTAACCTATATTTTGTACATATATGTTTTGGAAATATTAAGAATTTAAAATTATTTGGGTAAAATAACTCAACAAGGGTTGATCTATACTCATGTAAGTAATGGCATGAGCCTTACTTGAATAGACTAATTATAAGACTAATAGTTATGTCATGTAAAACTAAAGGTTTCTTGGACTATGTTCAACATAATGAATTAATCATTCACAAGGTCTACACTAAACACCTCTTTTATTTGTTGAAAACTTCTTAAACCTAATTTTCATCATATAGAATTTAATGTATTAGATTATTACCTTGATGGGATGAAATGTTTCTATATTTATACTAACATTAATTCATTTCAATACCTTACTATAAGAATTGAATGTTTTAGATGAACCTTACTGTTCATATATTTATTGTTCATAAAGTTCCTCACTTTAAGTGTTAGATCCCTCTCATTATGTTTATCATATAAGAGATTTTATGATGTTGTATTATGATATTATAAACTATATTAGTGTACTAAATGTTTATTCAGTTATTTTTGATTTTGTATTTTAACCTAAATTTGTGTTTTGAAACATATATGGTGTAAATTCCTCTATTTATTTATAACAATATCAGGTGTAGGAGAGATGCAATAATTTCAAAATACTATATTTGGTGGTTTTTCAAATCATATATATGTTTAGATACTCAATAATTATATATATTATTATGTGTTATAGTTGATGGCTTTGGATTTTATCTCTTGGAGTATGAATACCTAAATCTAATTAGTTCCATCTTAAATCCCTTTGAATAAATCTACTGTACTATTATATGAATGTTTAAGTATCAATTATATTTCATTACTTAAACATTAATACTTGAATGCATAACTCATATTATGAACATGTTATTTTGTTGTATCTTTAGTTTGGTCATTATATCATGTATGGTTGGATATATATCAATTAGTAGACTCAAAATAATTTTATTTCTTGGAATAATTTATTAAGATGGATTAAGTTAGATTGTAAGTTATATCTTGGTAAGGAAGCTATGAGTGAAGGCACCAAGAATATCTTTTATGATGACTTGTCAAATACACATTTTTTCCTATAAACTTTAGTTTTGTCATAATGTTGTGGTGAAATTATTTATCCTTGTTGATTTAGGATATATAAAAATTAAATTTAATATTAGTTTACATTGTAAATTACTTAATCAAATTCTTGTAAAAATTGATTATGCAATTTGAGTCTAAGTTATTACCTATAAGAGACTAAATTATAATATTGCTAAATGAATAAGTTGTTAATTCACGTAAACTCATTTTTTTAACCTAAAAATTATGGTAGCTAATATATTTTGATTATTTGTCTTTGTATTTATTTTGATTTGGCTATGTTTAAATTTTAAATTAGTTGAAATGGTGGGACAATTTGAGGTTGCCTGGTTTTAGTGAGAAACTTGTACCATGTAGGTGAAAATAAATTTTATGGTTAGTATTGAGTTATTTGGGTAAAGGGAAAATGTGTAGTTGGGTAATTGTATTTTTTAATCCTTCTAAAGCAAAATTTTGTTGATGCAATACCTAAAAATATATTTTTATAATTTTATCAATTTAATGAATCATGATATTTATTGATCTATTTATAGTAATTATTGAATCATATCAAGGGTTTCTATAGTTCTTGTCAAGTTTGAAATGTTTGTTGCCACCTATACCTAGTTCATACCATGGGATACAAGAAGTAGAGCTAACCCCATCTTAGGTTAGGTGATGGAAGAATTTAATCACTTGAGGGCATATGAGTCTCATTCCAATAGAGGGGGTTAATATATACTTAATACAATTTATATAATTGATTTTTATCAATGTGGCATGAGAAATACTATCTAATGAAAGTAGTGAATAATAATTATGCATAGTAGTTCATATCTATGATCATTCTAATAAACAAGTATTGAATTTTGGTTTTTTAGCTAGGCAATCAACCTTATCCATCATTTATTGAGATTGATCATTAATTTTATTTTCTTCATTTTGAGTAATATTATATTTTTACATAAAAATCCCTTTTGGATTCAATTTATAAATCAATCACATTACTTATTTTGGTACTCTATTAGTTATCATATATTGCGATAATGCCTAGTAGAGTTTTAAGTTACTTATTAAATTTGGAATACTTTTAATAACCTTGAGTTCTCATTAATACTATGTGATATAATATATAAGAGTCCTCAAGGTCATCAAATTATCATACCTTAGAGCTTATCTTAAAACTTTTTTTTTTGAGGTCTAATATTCATTACTTTACATTAGTTTTTCATCACATGGATTATGTGAACCTTTGTTAATATGAATGTTGATAGGTTTTAATCTTGCCTTCAATAAAATTATTAAAGTGTATAGTAATTATTACTATTGTCATTTGGATTTTCACCCATTGAGGATGTGTATTAGCTCAATTCATCCATGTGGCATAATGGAAACATCTCCCAAGTTTTGGGTAACCAATAGGTGAGATGAATCTCTATAAGGGCTAGCTCCCTGAATGTGTCTTGAAATGATTTCACCTATAATAACTAATTGTTTATGAGAGAAAAGGGTTATAATTTATATTAAATGAAACCTATTATATGAGTTGATGCACCAATATGTTTACCATAAGACTATCATACTCTATCACAAAGATACAAGGAATACAACACTAGTCTAAGAGTCCTAGAATGCACTAACATTAGTATTTTAATATGAAGGTGATATTCTTGAAGACTATCCAAGTAAATTGAAACCATACATCATTTGTAGATACTAAGGCTTTTTTTTACACTTAATAACAAATCCATACACTTAAAAACACTTTACATGACCTTCTAGGTTGGAATCACTTGCATTAAACATGGAAAGATTGAGAGAAAGCAAGGATAGATGAATATATCTTAAACATTCACTATACATCTCTTCACATACTTTGACAATTTGATATATGAATTCAAACTAGATTGAATTTATTATCTAAGGCAAATTAAAATGTCAGAACTAACAATGTTTTGCCATACATGGTGTGGTATTAGATTATAAAGGTTGAAATGGTAGCTACTTATACCATTTGAGAGATAAGTGGGAAAAAATAAGTCTAAAGGTCACTTGAACACTTTTCATGATGATAGGAAGAGTTACATGTGAAAAAAAATTATGAGATATAACATGCAAGGTTTGATAGGACAAATGGCTCTCCAAACTATATAACTCATGAAATATGGCATGAAACTCCTTATTCTACACAAGAAAATTATCTTCATCATTCCACCTTTTTGGAACATCCCAAAAAATAAATAGGGATAAATATAATGATTTAAATTATAAGGAGGGGTTACAAAAATTCTTATCAATGCATTGGTTACATTCCTAATCATTTGGATTCCTCTGAAAGTGAGCCATCACTACTTGCAGTCAAAGAAACTCCTCTTTTAGTCACCCCTTACACTTAGCCTCAAAATTGGCTTCAAGTTTCTATAAAAGTACATTAAACGGAGTGTATTAAACTTTTAAATACCCTCCATGGAATTATATCTCCTAGGTACACCTTAAATAGGCTCCCACTTGAAGTTATCACACTTCTCATTATCTTTCTCACTTTGTCAATTTTGATTGGTTGAATAGTTAAGAGTTTTTATGAAGTATTAAATGGAAATTAGAAGTCATATTAAGTCCCAATATCACTCTAAAATGTTATTTATTCTCTTTAGATTCACTATAACTTACACAATGTAAAAAATGGTCAAGGAAACCAATTTTGTACCCTATTAATATAAATGGGGCAACACAAAAGTTAATGGGGAGGATCCATATAGAATATTATACAAATTAAAAATTATTTCCATGAAATTATATTCCATTATATTATATTTCCATCTTAATTTTCCTAATTGGGTCATTTTTAAGGGTTTGCAAGGGTTTTTGACCAATTTTTGTGTTTAGTGATGTTTCATAAATGTATGACATTAGACATAAAAAATAATACCACAAAGTGTTTTTTCATGACCTTTTTCAACTCATATTACCCCCTTGAGTCTCCATGAAAAGTTTCAAAGGATATGTGAGCATCCCAAATTGCTTATTCAAGCATTCTTTTCCATTTATACAAGCCATGATGTGATCTAAAGCCAAAATTGGATCTCCTTGTGGTTTATTATGCATACCAATATCATATAAATGACATTATAAAAATGTTACACCTCATTAAATTTATTATCTAATTTTGGAATTGAAGTTGACCCTTCATTTGGCTTTAGGCTTAAACCATGCTTAATAAGCCTATCTAAAACCTTGATGATCTATACCACCTTATTGAGTTCCTTCCTTCTAGGTAAGGTATCTCATGTATATTTAGGTGTGATTAAAATTCCCAAACATCTATTTTAGGTCTGATCAGCCCTTATATCATCCTTTTATACCCTTTCCTCAAAACTGCAAGGTTTACACTTTAGGGATGTACCCTCTATCTGAGATAAAATAGAGGTTACTTTACCTATTCCCTTATATAAATTGGTAATTGGATTAAATTATACAACTAATATATATTATATGTAAAAAAATTGGCCATTATTCATATCCTTTGACCTTCCAACTCTTATAAAATCCAAGACAAAATGTATAAAATGGAACTATGTGCAGGGTTTGGGGTATAGACTATGTATTGCCTAATTGAAGCCCTTTCTCTACATTATTTGTGTTGTATGAGGGTGTATTAATAACATAAAAAAAAATTAAAAAAAAAAAAATCCAAGACAATTATTTACCCCAATCCTTTATATACTTCTTTATGAATGCTTTGCTCAACTCAAACCTGACTATTTTTTACTTTAGAATAGGGGCCCATATGTAGATAGAACTTGGTGTTTAGAATTGTATTTATACTATAATACTTCATGTAGATATTTATGTTCATTTAATATTATTTTTAACTCAAATAAATTTAATTATATACCTACCAATTTCTAACTCACTTGTTTCCCCCCACTATCACAACATACTCAAACTATAGGTGACTATTTTGTGACCAAATGGAGCCTTTAAGTGATGGTTTATACCTAGTATTGAATGTGGAACCCTCTTGGTTGTAATTATATGGTAATGGTATAATTTATATTAAAAAATATACCCCCATAAAATAACTATTATTTTATTAAATTTAAAAAAATTAGAGAGCTATTTGAATAGGCAACACTGTAGAGAACACTTCACATTCTACAGTACAAAAATGTATGCAATGGATAACTTATATCAGCATGCTCTCTTGACCAAATGATATTTTGTAAAGTAAAAATATTACTTTTTCACTGGGAATAAAAAACATAAATCATGGAATAATTATTACTTCAAAAACACTTCATCATGGAAAAATCACAAGAATGGCTAGACCTTTGTTTGGATAGATTAAGTCAATTAGTCTCTGAACTCTCTTCCATATGTGAATCATGCATCACCAAGTCCTTATACAAATTAATATCTCCCCCATGGAAAAATATATAACTATTAAAATCTTACATACTTTTATAAACATTCAATTAAACTCCTAAAATGATATTTCAACCTTGCTCAGTCTTTGTTAAGCCACCTATATGTGGTTATTCTAATGTATAGGCAATGGGTGATCTTATGAGTAATATGCATAGTTTGTGGATTTAAATGTAGTTTAAACCCTTTAAAATTTTTCAAATGGACTCTAATCACTATATATAATTCTATACAACTTATATTCTCCCTCTCAACATTATTTGTTTTAATGAGGTCACCTATAGGTGCACTTTGAGTTGTATGTAGGAAGTGAATAGAATTGAAACAATGTGCATAGTGAATGGTCTCATGAACAAGTCTCATTAAAAATTATTCAAATGGAATTTTATCACTATTAATTTATTTAAACAATTATCAAAACCTCTATTCCAATGTGATATCCTTCATGTAGGCATCACTATGGAGGCATGCCAATGGCAAAAGACTATGTGAGTGATTGAGTTAACCATCATAGTGTATGTATACCATTTGAAATATAAATTCACTACTTAATGTTGATATAATATTTGTCACAACTTTTAAAACTTCATCATAATTATGTGTATGTTCTCAGAGCCTTCACAAATCATGACCAAGAGTGAAAAGGATCTGGGAGTTGATTGTGTATGCCAATGGACTGTAACCTCAATGATGCTCACCTTGGAGGTTAAAATTTTTAAAAATAAGGATATTACCATGACCATTTAAATTATTTAAACACCATGTTACATTTTATTAAATCCCTTTTAGATAAAGATGATATTTCAAATGATGGAATGTGAATACAAGTTCAATATCAACACCTTCATACAAAGTGAGTTTTTTTATCTATAAAATCCTTTCCAAATGTGATAAAAAAATTTATAACATGAAAGGATATATTAAAAACCAATTAAAATTAGTATCACCAACTAGATTGTATGAAATTGTCTAAATAAGAGAAAACCCTATAGGGTATGGGAAATAATGAGAAAATAAACATAGTTAACTTGTTAGAGATGATTCATAAATAATATTTGACCAATAATTGAAATATTATTATGAAAATTAATCTATATGAGTTTAATTTCACCTCCCAAAGGTATTTGACTTGTATGTTCTCCAACTGGTCGTACCAAACACAAACATGCTGACTAACTCTTTGTGTCTAGAAGGGAAAAGAAGGAGTAGAATGGTTTTGGACAATTTTTAGAACTTAAAAATAATTTAAATAAATTATATGAGTTTTAGGAATATTAATATACATTACATGACTTTATCCTACATGTCACATTCCCTTATGGGCCATACAAATGCCAAACTCCTCCTTTTTCAGTTGGTTTCTTGATTTTAAGTTAGATAACCTACAAGTTTCAGATGGGACTAACAATATTGATAGGTAATATGACCTATTGGACATTTATATGAAAAATAGGATACTTATACACCTTGAAAACTATGGCACTTGCATATATAACCCCAAAATGGCTACTAAGTGACTCAAAATGACATATAAACTAATTAGACCATGACCAAGGCTAAAATGGAATTAAATTACATAAAATAAACTATAAAACATCTTATGAAAAAATATTATACCCCTATATAATTTTTTACTATAGGGGGGTTGACTCAAAATGGTCAACATCTTTGGTGATTTCCCATGAGTGACATGCTTGTTTTGCCATGACCAATTGCCTAATACTATACATTAGGATATGGAGTCAAAATTACATGAGTATTGAAACACAAATTTATTTTTACAACACACAAAACATAATAAAAATAATAAGGAATGACACATAAGATAAGAAACTAAGAAAAAACACATGTGTGCTTTATGAACACTTATGGAACACGCACACCAATCTAAACAAACTAACTAACGTGAGATGAAAAATCCATATTGTATAAAAGGGTAATTTTTAAACTTCTCTTGTTTCATTATGTGAATTAATTAGTGAGACATGTAGCCTTTTGACCTTTACCATTAATGCCTTCACCTTTTTCATGGTGTTTGCCAACTTCATTGGCAAGACGTTCAATGAGAACCAAGCAAATCCATGTAGGTTATTTATGGAAATGAACTCTTATTACATCCAATAGCCTCTATTTTCTCATATGTATCCTCCATTACAACCTCCAATGGTGATTTAATAAGGCATACCTTCTTTATTTCCATAATGCTCTCAATAAGGTTAGGTTTCTTCTTAACTGCAAGTTCTTCTAGCTCATCAGGGAGCTTTGCATATTCTACCCAATATTATTCATTTTATTTCATGGAAGAATTTTTCTCCACCTTTTCATTTACTTTACTCATAAATTTTCAAATATCTTCAAGCTCTTGAAAGAACTTCATTTGAAACTACCAATTATCTTTGTCCTCCTTATCATTTAAAACCACCAGCCCTTCAACCTTCTATCCTTGATATATGTGGTAATAAATATTGTATTATTCATGATCCAATGTATATAAAGGTTATTTAAAATTATATGGAGGTATTAAGTCATCTTCAAGAATTATGTCTTCTACTTTGGTCTTACGAAATTCTTTTAGGACTACCACTTCTTTAGGAGTGACTTAACTTTCATCCTTGATAGTACACTCCACTTCATGCTTGAGATGGTCATCCACAACTTCCTAATTATACATGGATTCTTATTAAAATACCTCTCTCTTCAATTCTTGTCCACATTCCTCATAGATAGCTGCAAATGAGTCTTTAATATGTTTCTCCTCATTCAAAAAGGTAGGATTGCCCTTTTGTTCATTAAGGGGAGTCCCAATGGTGATTTCTTCCTCATAGTCACTCATGACATCTACTTGATCAGCCATGAATTTATTTTTCTATTCTAAACTTACTTCTCTCAAGATGGGCTCTTCCTCAAGAAGGGGTGAGGTGGAAGGTTGATGGATAGGCTCATGTGAAAGAGATGGAATATGAGGTGAAGTGGAATGTTTAGTAATTGAGAATGGAGTGTGAGGGGTAGGAAAAGGTCTATGAGTGGATTGAGGAAAGATAAAATTACTATTAAGATCATAGGGAAGTGACTTCTTAGGATGACTGGAAGGAGGGACACCTACATAAGCAGGAGTTGTATATTTCTAATAGCTTTCTCAAAATTCTTCACTAGAAACATGTTCATTTTTTAGCTCTTTATCCTCACACATACTTAGCCTTTATATTTAGCATTAAAGGTAATTTCTTTCTAAGTCCATTTGTTATTTGATCTCCCATTGAGTTCCTTATAACTCTTCAAATATCTCCAAAGTTTGCATATGACCTTGGGTAACACCTCTCAACCATTCTATGAAATGACTAGGGATCACATCATACTCATCATCCCATGTTCTCATATTCCCTTAATTAACTACTAATTGTGGTATGGATGCCTACAATGACTTGATATAATATGGAAAAAATTAAGGAGGAGGGTAATGTTGGGGATCAAGACCAACTTCAAAATTTTCCATTTGAAGCTCTAATAATCCAAAACATTCATCTCGATATATTGATCTATAATTCATAGAAACATGATGTTCCTCATGACAAAAATAATAGGATTAATCTTGAGTTTTAAATTCACCATGATATGGTTGGTAGGACTCATATTGGGTTTGGTAGGAAGGCATTTCTTGATAGGTGTCTTGGAAGCCTTTCTTATAGGATTGTCTAGAAATATGGTGTCTATATGGAGAGGGAAATGAAGGGATCTAAGGCTTCCATGGCTCATAGGATTGATAGCAATTTTGATAAGACTATTGAGGATTAAAAGGTGATACATAACAAGGCTAATAAGAGAATTCATGATAAGGGTATTGGCCATATCTATTCATATCAACATCATGCAATATAATAAACACAATAATTGATCAAAAAATTTAATGGCATATACCTAGGATGCCTACAACTAGAAGTTATCATTTAGAGTCACCATTGCTTTTGGCTTTCTTGCTTCCAAAATCTAATTAAATGAAAGATACATCAATAATATTCCCACTCCCTTAGACCTTGGTCCCACTAGGCATTGCAAAAAAATTTGTCACTTGGATTTTCACCTCTTAAAGAGATTCCTCATCTCTCCTCATCCATGTGGCACAATGGAAACATATCACAAGTTGTGGGTAACTAATAGGTGAGATGAATCTCTATAAGGGATATCTCCCCAAATGTGTCTTGAAGTGGTTTCAACTATACTAAATAATTTTTTATGGGGAAAAAGGGATAGAGTTTTCATGGAATTAAACCTATTCTAGGAGGTGATGCACCAAGATGTTTACCATAAGAATATCATACTCTATCACAAAGATACAAGGCATACAACACTAGCCTAAGAGAATATACTAACATTAGTATTTTATTATGAAGGTGACATGCATGAATACTATCCAAGGTAACTAAAACCAGACATCAGTTGTAGATACAAAGGATTCTACTTAACAATACTTTATATGACTTGCTAGGCTATAATCACCTACATTAAACATGGAAGGATTGAGAGAAAGGAAGGATAGATGAATATCTATTAACCATTCACTATACATCTCTTCACACACATTTAAAAGATGATATATTAACTAAAACTTGATTTAATTTATTGTCTTTAGAAAATTATAATGTCAAAACTACCATGACTTCACCATACATGGTGTGTATTACATTACAAAGGCCAAAATGGTAGATACTTATAGAATTTTAGAGATAATTGGGAAAAAATATGCCCAAAGGTAACTTAAACACTTATAATTCTAAGATGAGTAGTTACATGTGTAGAATAATGAATTAGGAGATAAACCATGTAAGGTCTGATAGGAAAAATGGCTCTACAAATTATTAAACTCATGAAATGTGGTGTGAAACTCCTTATTCTGCACCAAAAAACTATTTCCATCATTCTTCCTTTTTGGAAGATCCAAATACTAACTACGGATAGATATAATGATTGAATTGATAGGTTGGGGTTATTTACATGATTATCCATGAATTGGTTATATTCCTAATCATTTGGATTCCTCTGAAAGTGAGCCATCACTACTTGCAATCAAATAAATTCTACTTTTAGTCACCCCTTACACTTGGCCTCAATATTTGCTTCATTTTTCCATGAAAATTCATGAAAAGGAGTTAATTACACATGGAAAGATCCTCCATGGCCTTATATTTCTTAGGTACACCTTAAATAGGCTCCCACTTTAAGTCTTCACACTTCTCACCATCTTGCTCACTTTGCTAGTTTTGACTAGATGAGATGGATCTACTTGTAGGAACACTTAAGAGTTTTTATGAAGAATTAAATGGACATGGGGAGTTATAATAAGTCCTAAGATCACTTTGAAAGCTTATTTATCCTATTTAATGTCACTATAACCTACACAATAAACAAAATAATCAAGAAAACTAATTATGTACCATGTTCATATAGATAAGGCAACACAAAAGTTGATTGGGAGGATCCCTACAGATTATTATTCAAATTAAAACCACTTTACATTATATTTTAGTCCATTAGATCATATTTCCATCTTCATTTTCCAAATTAGGTCATTTCTAAGGGTTTATAAGGATTTTAGACCATTTTGACCTTTAGTGATATTTCATAAAGGTTTCACATTAGACAAGGAAAATAATGCAAAAAATGTTTTTTCACAATATTATTTAACTCATATTATCCCCTTAATTCTTCATGAAAAGTGTCAAAGGAGATGTGATCATCCCAAGCTACTTACTCAAGCATTTTCTTCCATTTATATAGTCCATAATGTGGTCCAAAGACAAAAGTGGCTCTCCTTATGGTTTTTTATGCATAAAAATAGCTTATATATTATTTAAATGACCTCATAAACATGTTCCATATTATTAGAGTGCTTATCTTAGGTTGGAAGTGAAGTTGACCCTTAATTTGGCTTTAGGCTTAAACTATGATTAATAGGCCTATCTACAACCTTGATGATCTAGACCACCGCGTTAAGTTTTTTCCATCTATGTAAAGTATTTAATGTTTTTTTCTAGGTGTGATTCAACTTCCCACACCTAAAGTATAGGTCTATTCATCCCTTATCTCATCCCTTTACATCCCTTCCTCAAAACTATAGGGTTTTCACTCAAGGGAAGTACCCAATGTCAAGTACCCAGATAGAGGGTACTTGCCATATTACCTCAGATAAATTGGTGATTGAAATATATTATCCAAGTAATATAGATTTTTTGTACAAAAAATTGGCCCTTGGTGATATCATTTGACCCTACAACTCTTGCTAAATCTAAGATAGACTATGCAAAATCAAACTATGTACAGGGTTTGGGGTATAAACTATGTATTGCCTAATTAAATACCTTTCTCTACATTATTTGTGTTATATTAGGGTGTCTTAGTTCCATAAAAACCATAATCAAGGTGTTACAATACAATTGATTACACCAATCCTCTACATGATTCTTTATGAATGCCTTGCTCAACTCAGACCTCACTATTTTTGACTTCAGAATAAGGGCCCACATATAGATGGAACTTGGTATTTGGAATTATATTTATGATCTAATACTTGCTATATATATCTGAGTTCATTTCATATTATTTTAAACTCAAATAAACTTACTTGTAGCCTTGCCAATGTTTGAGTCACTTGTTTCCTCCCACTGTCACACCACAATCAAACTGTAGGTGACTACTTTGTGACCAAATAGAGCTTGTATGTGATGGTCTATACATGGTATTAGATGTTGACCCCTCTTAGTTTTATTTTGATGATCATGGTATCCTTTATACTTAAAAATATCCACCCATCCAATAACTAGGCTTTCATTACATTTAAACACATTGAAGAGCTATTTGAACATGCAACACTACAAAGAACACTTCAGATTCTATAGCATAAAAAAGAATGAAATGAACAACTTATATCAACATGATATAATAAACAAATCTTAACCAAATGATATTTTGTCAATTAAAACCATTTATTTTGCACTTGGATTGTAACATGGAAATCATGGACCAGTTAGTACTTAAAAAGTACTTTATCATGGAAAAGTCATAAGAATGGCTAGACCTCTATTCAGATAGATTAAGGTAATTAGTCTCTAAACTCTCTTCCATATGTGAATTATGCATCACCAAGTCCTTCTATAGCTCAAGATCTTCCCCATGGAAAACTAGAGCATTATTCCACTCTTACAAACTTTGAGAAAGATTCAAGCTCACTCCCAAAATAATATTATAACCTTGCTTAGTCTCTGTTATGCCACCTGTAGGTAGTTATTCCAATGTATAGGCAGTGGATAATCTTATGAGCAATATCCATGGTTTGTGGGTTTCAATGTAGCTTAGACCCTTTCAAAATTTATAAATGGAATATTCTCACTATATATAATCCTATCCAACTCATATGATCCCCCTAAATGTGATTTGTTTCCATGAGAGCACCTATAGGTGCACTTTGAGTTGTATGCAGGTAGTGAGCAAAATTAGAGCAATGTGCATAGTGAATGGTCTCATGAAAAATTATCCTTACCAGTTCTTCAAATGAATGTTTATTACTAATAGTGTATTTTAAAAAGTCTCAAAAACTCTTTTCCAACATGAAATCCTTCTTATAGGCATCACTGTAGTGGCATACCAATGGTAAAATACTATGTGAGTGATTGAATTGAATATCAAATTATCTGTTTACCATTTTAAAGCTTAGTTCACTACTTCATGTTTCTATAATATGTATCATATATTTTATACCTTCATCATACGTCTATGTATTTTCTCAAATCCTTTAAAAATCATCATTGAGAGTGAGGAGTTATGAGTTAACTATGCATGTCAATGGACTATAACCTCAATGATGCTCACCTTGGAGGTTGAATTTTTTTAAATAAGGATATTAAAATAACCATTGAAATGATTGAAACACCATGTTACATTGTATTAAATCCCTTTCAGATAAAGAGGCTTTCTTCAAATGATGGAATTCTAATACAAGTTCAATATCAACACCCTCCTACAAAGTGAGTTGTTTGAGCTATCAAATCCTTTCCAAATGTGAGACAAAACATGAATAACATGAAAATAAATAGTCAAAACCATCTAAAATTAGGATCACCATTTGGATTTTATGAAATTATCCAAATAATAGCAAAACCTATAGGGTATGGGAAATAGTGAGAAAAAACACAATCAAGTTGTTAGAGATGATTCATAAAGCAAATTTGACCAATCCTTGAATTTTTTATTAAAATGAATATTTATAATTTTAATTTCACCTCCTAAAGGTGTTTGACCTAGAAGTTCTCTTACTGGTTATACCAAGCATAAACTTGTTGACTAGTTCTATGTGTCTACAAGGGTGAAGAAGGCGTATAATGGTTTCAGACAATTTTTATAACTTTAAAATAATTTAAATCACTAATATTATTCTAATGAAGATGAATATCCATTACATGATCTTCTCTCATGTGTCACATTCCCTTATGGGCTGTACAAGTGCCAAACTCCTCATTTTCAGTTGTTTCCTTAATTTTTAGTTACGTATCCTATAAGTTTTAGATGAGATTAACATTATTGATAGGTAATAATACCTATTATACATTTTAATGAAAAAGGTATATTTAAACACCTTGAAAACTATGCCACTTGCATATATGACCCCAAAATGGCTACTAAGTGATTCAAAATGACATATAAACTAATTAGACCATGACCAAGGCTAAAATGGCATTAAATTACATAAAATAAACTATAACACATCCCATGAAAAAATATAGACCCTTATATAAGTGTTTACTAGAGGGGGATTAACCCATTTTGACTTGTGGTCAAAATGGTCAACAGTTATCATTTTCAATTTGAATGTGTAAATTATAATTGCCATTATTCCTCCATGTTCAATATTTTGACACTTTCAATGGACTGTCCCCTGAGGAGCTAATCTTAATTTAATATTTATACTTTAATTAATCAGTCCACTTAGGTAATAATTTTATGTGTCAAGTGCATTGATGAAAAATTAAAAATGACACTATAGTCACATGCACTAAATAACTATAGTTAGTAACTAAGCATCTAGATGGATATAAATAACTTAACTCACAATGAGTTTTTTTTTTTTTTTTTTTTTTAAATTATTTTGTTTTGTGTCACAAAATTAGGTATTAGATATAGGATAATTTTAGGCTATTCATACCCCATTGCATACATTATCCACATGGTTTGGTAATAGGATAGTCCTTTTTTATTCAATATTATTCAATTTCTAACTTATAATTTCACCATGATGAATCTTCCTTCTCCTTGCTTGGATGTGTGCCATTTTTTGACATATCCTCCATTTATTCACTCTTAAAATTTAATTTTAATATGATCTATTTTAATATGATCTATAGTCTGTTTACATGTGCATCATTGCATATGATTGCAATTAGATAATTATCCCAAACTTTAATGTCTTCATTCATGCATTAAGTCATAGATATATCTGTGTACATGTTTTTATTATAATTTTAGGTTTAAAACCACTACATTCTAGTGAAAAAATTATATCATGAGTTTAATTATGAAAAGATAAATCTTAACACTTATAAGTATTGATAAAAACATGGAAAATTTTGTAATGGATAATCAAATAAAGTATTTATTAGTTACAATAATTATAATACATAATAGCATGGATTGATATCTAATCATTAGTAATGCATCCCAATCAAAACCATAAATTATAAATAACATCTACATGTTTCAAAATTAGAAAAAATATTGAGTTGACATACCAACAATGGATAATAATAAATGTCTCAATATTTTAGACAAATTATAATCTCAAACCTATTATTTTATTTGTGTTTCATAGTCAAGTTTGTGTAAATGTGAAGTGGGATAGCATAATCATAGGTTTGTTAAAATAAGACTAGTAAAGTGTGTGTCAACCCCAAACATGATCAAGGATTATGTGGCCAGTAATAAATTAAGTAATTTTTTTATTGTTAGTGATGATGTTCCATGCAAGAAAAATAGGACCCTAAATGTTTCTCCAATCACATACCCTTAACAAGTTCAGAGCTAATTTAATTTGATAGATTTTTAGGCTTAAGATAAATTAAAATTACAATCCCCATTTCCTTTTACTATATATAAATATTATTCAAAAATAAGAACATCAAATGCCTACCCTACACAATTCTACCTTGTATTTTATAGCCACTATTCACTAAGTCAAAAATATAGATTTAGAAAAACTAATGCTTAATGTATATAAGTATTTTATTCTAGAATTTTTTACAAATTCCTAATATTTCCTTAGATATATGTCTTATGGTTTGATAATAAAATTAAAAAACAATATTTTTCCATTTCTTCCTCATTTCTTAATCTAGTAAAAATGTAAAGAAAAAAACTAAAATATAACACGATGAATACGAATATATCATTCAAAGATAAAAGAGTTAAATCTAAGATAATGTATAGGTGTCCATATCATTAAACAACAAAATTCCAATTTTTATTATTCATACCCATTTTATCCTCATATATTCATGTCTTTGACTTCTCTAACCTTGCTAGTTATCACCAAAAACTCCATATCTCCACTCATTCATGATTTTTTCACTCTCCTCCCCTTCATATATTATTTTTTTCAGGTATTTATTTAAAATTTTCCATATTTAAAATGATTAAAACCTTCATTCATTGGTGTACCATCTCAAAAAATGGGATTTATGTGGATTTTACTTCCCGCTATTTAATTAAAAAAGATACTTTTTCTAATGCCCTTTTCACATTCCTTTTGATTATATTTATTTATAACATCAAATATATCACCACATAAGGTTATATCATGTTGAAGTTAATCATTATGTATAGTGTTCAATAATCATATTGTAAAATTCAATATCCAAGTCATAATGTAATCATTTCAAGAACCAAATGACAATTTTAAAGTTGAGTCATGTTTTAGTCTAGGTTAGGTTTTTAATGATTCATTTTGAATTATTTTACTATTTAAATCTAAATTGATAAGAGGGATTATCGAGAGTTAGAATCTAAAAATTAATAAGCATAAGGGTGACAATCGATCTATTATATGCCAATTAATACTAATATATGCAAAAAAAAATTAGAAAGTATAGTTATTGATTGATATTAAAATTAATCAAAAACAAGATTACTTAGTTGGTTTACTATGTGCATGTAGATTTGGTTTAAAAAAGATGGAAGTGGAATAATAAAGATCTTGAAATAGTCATCAGATTTTATAATTTTACATTATATGGCTTGCACATTTTCATCATATTTAGAGAACTATGTTGATGTTAGTTTTTGAACTATATGTAAGTGTCATGTACAAAATATTAAATATATCTATATACAACCAATTAATTCCTTCTATTTTATTTATCTATTTTATTATAATGTATAAAAATCACACACATAGTTTGTATCCCTTCATTAGATGATCAAACCCTAGTTTCCTCACCTTTAGAATGACTGTGGAAAAAATAGGTCAGCTATCACATGGTGCCAATCTACCCCATGGACCCATTTATCAAGAAATGATATATATATATATATATATATATATATATACTATTCCTAATAGTGCCTCAAACTTACATATTTCTCCCCTATCTGTCATATATTGTGCACGTAAGGATGCAATGTGTGATTAGTAAGTACATATAGTGAACTGAATTATAACTTGGAAAATATGGATCATGGGATGCTCCTTCAATAATTCAAGCCTAAGAGGATATTAATCTTAAGATTGATATTGAAATAGAGATTAATAGGGTGTTTTTCCACATTTGAATGCTTGATTAAGTACTTTTTGGTAAGTTTCCTTGTGATTTCCTGATATTTGTTATGTGAAGAATGAATGGGGGTTGATATTTTATATATAAAAATTACTTTTGAAAATATCTCACATTAAAATAACTTAGCGTGACTATATGAATTGTTTTATTTTCAAAGTGGATGACTTTTGGAAACTAGACACTTAACTAGAAAAGGGATGCCTATATCATCATGGGTATTTGGCTGGGATACCAATGTCTGGGAAGATAAAAAGAGGTACATGTAAAAAATAATAGATAAGGATAATGGACATGTTTATAGCATTTTGTGTAGTATATAAGGATTCATCATTAGAATAATAGTGGTTGGAATAAGAGATAAATAATTTGGCATAAATAGATAGTGAACATGGGACTTTCAATAGTGGGAAGGTCATATAATTAAAGAGTAAAACCATGACAAGTATTTTTGAAATGTAAATAGTGACGTGATATATAATTTACATTTACTATCTATATTTTCCCCCATGTAATATAGTAATTAAATTTATAGTTTAAATATAAATAAATATGTACTTAGGTGTTTATAAAACACCTTATCTTTACATGATCCCAACTTGATGGTTTTTCTGGTGACTAACCTATAACCAATAGCATGTTACATTATATAATCATTGTATGAAATCTAAAATTGAAATAATTTGAAATTATTTAAATATAGAGAGCAAGGTTAGGAGTACATCTATGTATTGATGCAACCATCTTACTTTTTGATAATTTTATTTGAAGAGATGCTTTCTTATGAATCCTAGGACTTAAGATTAGGAAAAAATTTTAATTTAAAGTGCATATACACACACATAGAGATATTTGTATGTGTGTATATTTGAGGACAAAATTCCCTAAAATTGGTGAAAATTTGAGTTGTTATTCATCCATTGAGCTTATCTCAATTGTGCAACCCAATCATACTTATAACCTAGTGAGTGTGAGTGATCCAATAAAATCATAATATATATCTAGTGAGTGTAGATAATTTAATCACTCCATCCTATAAATATACTAATTTTATATGGCATCACCAAGTCTAACATATAAACATGCTAAGGTTGAGTGACTTAATCACCTCAACCTTTCCAAAAGGTGAACCAACTACTATAATAGATTGGATCAATAAAAAATTTCATCCTAAGTATGATAATAGTATATAATAGTGTTTTAAATTTGAAAGTTGATTTGATTTTGTAAATAAGGGTCCTTTGCATGGCATATGTTCCTAATATATGTCTCAAGATAAAACACATGTATAATAATGATACCAATGTATATAATATTACCAAAAGTGTGTATGTAGATCATATAAGTTTAAAATTTGGCCAATTTGAATTTTTTAAAGTGTGGAGGACATGATCCCATGACATTCCCCCACTAAATTAGTATAATATATGAATAGGTAACTTTGTATAACATGTTTCCATAACATTAACAAACTATGGGGTTGGAATTGATAGGATGACCATGTGGGATGGAGATAATTCCATCCCAACCTAGATTTTAAATATCATTAACAATGATGGTGTGGATGAGTCATAATTATTGTACAAGTAAATCACATGTGGGAACTTTAATTTTAGGTGTATATAGATGCTTCCCCTTCAATATTATCAATAGAGTATCAAAGACAACAAATTTTTCATTCAAAAAATTAATAATCTATTTAAATATAAATATTCATAGGTTGAGATAATAATTTACACTAATCATTTTCAAAAAAAAATAAACAAATTTCAAAATCAAATGGGGAGTGACTGGGACTTCCTATAACTTTTTTTTCTTGCCAAAGTTTAGGGGAACAAGAAGGTTTGGAAGAAACTTTGAGAAGCGGGGCATGTTAAATTCATGTAGAGGATTAAGGGACATGATGAGGTACTCTCAAAGGATTTAGTACTTTTATGGAAAAAATAGACTATTAGGATTATGGTTATGAATATTTTTGTGATTGAATAAAGCAATAGATAAGTGATTGGGATGTC
The DNA here is from genome assembly GCA_037957365.1 of Torreya grandis. Taxonomy (NCBI): domain Eukaryota; kingdom Viridiplantae; phylum Streptophyta; class Pinopsida; order Cupressales; family Taxaceae; genus Torreya; species Torreya grandis. The sequence goes on from JARHVA010006325.1 coordinate 846,293, forward strand.
TAGTGAAGGGGTGAAGGATTTCAAAGATAAGAGACAAAAAATTGAGTTGATGCAAAAGTTTGTTTCAATAGATGTGGTATAGAAGATAAATAGAAAGGGATTCCATGGTAGGATCTCCTCTGATGTTGGATTGATATATGTCTGTAGATGATGAAATATTTAACCCTTTAAGGTAAGCATACATTAATTTTTTCCCATAATTTTTTTCTTCTCAATAACTTTTATGGTTATAAGATCACTCAACCTTTCTACATTTTAAAATCCTTAGAAACCATGGCCCTAACCAATCAAATTAATTATAAGAATGAAACCATACACCATGGCCTCATTATTATGCTTATTAGATATGGTGAAACCATGTGTGGGAAGCATATCCCCTATCTAAAGACACCCTAGATGATGACACCCATTTAAAGACACCCTAACTGAAGACCATTTTGAGGATGAATTTGGTGTTTTAGAGAAAGAGGAAGGGTCCCCCTACCCACACCCTGCCATAACCCTTCTCCACCTTTTCCAACCCCATAAAGTCTCCATTTAATTTTTACACTAATTTATCCCATTCTTCCATATGTAAAAATCCTAAAAGTACTGGCATATCCTAGAAAGAGGATGAGGGCTCTAGGATCATGAAAACTTTTAGATTGGAAGATATGAAAATCAAACACAAAAATAGAATGGAAGTCTATTTAGATAAATTAGAAGGTATAAGGAGGGTCATGGCCTCTATCATCAAGTATTAGAATTACCTAAAATCTTAAAATGTCAAGCTTAAGTAAGAATAAGATAAAGAAAAGGAAAAGAAAGTCCCTTTGGTAGAAAATGAAAGTAATGTTGAGCCAGTATAGGAAAATACTGAAGACACTTAACCTACTCTAAAATTCAAAAGAAACATTACAATCCCTCATAAGAAGTCCAAGCAGGATCTCTTAGAAGGATACTGTAAACAAACATGAGGCAAAATTAACCAAGAATTATTTCTAGTGAAAACCAAAGAGACTAGAAAAAGTTACATCACAAGAGAAATCTAATTCTTAAGAGGCTTCAGTTTCTATTTAAGGTTATTTATATTAATTTTTTTATCTTATTTTTTTCCTATTAGACTACGTTGGTTTAGCTAAAAGACTTCTATCTTTTAGCTTATGGGGCTTTGTTTTTTTATTATGGGTCTTTACTTATTTTAGAATTATGGTTGTTAGAGCCTTGTAAAACCAACTTTAAATTACATGTCTAATAAAAAAATATAAAACTATGAAAAATTGGAATCCATGACTCTATGACATTACCCCAATAATATCCTCTACCACATTTTAAGGTGAGAAGTAAAAATTGGTAGTTACCTTACCTCAAATGGATAAGATAATTGTATAATCTATGTATGGATCATGTAGCATATAGGAATAACATGTCTATGTATATATAACATTAAGGTACATAGTATGTGATCATATAAAATTATAATATCAATGAAATATATCATGGAAACATCTATAGACTAACAATACAAGCTTATCAAGTAATCACATACATAAGAACACTCAAAAACACAAAAAAAAACCAATGGTCTAAAAAGACCTAATAAAAGGAACATGTTAAAATGTTGAAAAATTAAAGGGAAATGACTTAATAACATGTGCACAATGCATAAAATTACATATTCAAATGTCCATATGAAATAAACTATCACACGTGTAAATGTAATTGTTGTCTACTAGACTTGCACCCTTATAAAGGTAGTTTTGAGCCTTCATAATGTGAATTAATATGGAGACAATATTAGTCTATGGGTGGTATAATATATGGATTTAATATCTATATTATAATGGCTATCTCCCCTTGATGTATTAGTTAGTATCTCAAATCTACACTACCATCTTACAAGGGAAAAGAAAAGAAGGTAAACTAAAAGGAAAACCTATTTAACTGAGGCAATATACCAAAATGTGTCCTCCACTTGTCTAATATGAACTAAGAAGACTAAATAAGAAAATGGACCTGATTTCACTTCCCAAGGTAAATATTTTGGACATAAAAATTTGACATATAGTATTAGGTTGATGAATGATCTAAGGAATCTAATAAATAGGTCTCTCAAAGACACTAAGGAAAGCTTAAACTTGCCATACATACAAGATTGTTAATTCAAAATATACAACTAGTAAAGATGATATAAGACCTGAAAATAGGTAAAGAGGAGAGGACAAAATGAAATGAAGCATACACTATCACTATCATTCATCAACTAACCATGAACATACACTAGTCACAAGCTTTGATGAGGTCAAAATTTAGTCTTATTCATTCAAAAGAGACTAGTGTTGACTAAATTTAACTCTATATGGAAAATTGATATCCTTATAAGTAAAAATTTGATCATTAGGTGTTTTTATGGGTCTAGTATTATGTCATAGGGTGTATTATAACTATTTTGATGTCATTTCATATCATTTTAGCCTTGGTCTTTGTCATTTTAATCATTGTCTTTTTGAGCCATTTAAAGGACATAAAAGGAGCATTTAATGACTTATAACACCTCCTTGTGTAAATTTAAGGTTTAAAATTGTGATGTCACACCCCATGTGTCCTAATAAGTCTTATGTAGCTATTTTTAACTTAAAAGTGGTAGATTCTTCAAAAGAAAGATTAGTTCTCTTGGAAAAAGGAGGACTTTGGAACTTTTACATCCCATAAGCGAGTGTGACACATGGGATAAGGTTATGAGATGACTCTTTAGATTCCCAAGACTCATTTACATACTTTACATACTTTGTAAGTGTCAAATTTGAGCTAAAATTGTTCTTCTCCTTCACCCTTCTAAACACATAGAACTAATCAATAGGTTTATGCTTGATATGAATAGTTGGATAACTTATAAGTCAAACGCCTTTTAGAGGTGATATTAAAATTAGATAAATTCATTTACATAACAAGATTTGGAATATTGGTTAGTTGTGATTTATGAATCATCTCTAAAATGTTGACTATGTTTTTATGCTCATTATTTCCTATACCCTTTAGGTTTTGCTTTGGTTTGGAGAAGTATATATAATCTAGTTGGATATGTTGTTTCCAAATGATATTGGATATATCCAAAAATTATATCCATGATTTTTAGTGTTTTAAGATGTTTTAATGAGAAAATCATCTCAGGTTTGGAGTTTGATCTTATTTGAAGATAACAGGCATGTTTCCACCATTTTCAAGATTTTCATGCTTTAGTAGTGATTTTAGGGGATGAGATGGGTTAATTATCACATTTTAAATTTTATATTTATCTCATCCTATTTCAATCTAATTATCCAAATAAACATTCCATGAATCTGTAGTCATATGCAACATATATAGTTAGACAACCATGAATATACATATGTAAGAATCTCTATAGAAAGATATCACATTGAAAATGAGGTTTGAAAGCTTAAATAAATATTTTAAATATAATAATGTTTCATTGAAACATCATGAGAAGAGATAAAAATTCTAGGAAGGTAGTTTCCTTAAAGACATAGACCTTTTCTACTCACTGTTTGTCTATATGTAACTCAAAATACCTACATATAGGTGTCTTCATTGAAACCAAGCATGTTGAGAAGGATAATTTGAGCTGAGCAAGGTTTTTATAGTTATAAAGGTATATTTGGAATATTTTAGGAAGCTAAAAACTCATTTTAATCTCATAAAACATGTATTCTACCAAATTACTCATTCTCACTGCCTATATGTGTAGAAAACCCACCTACGGGTCACACTAGTAGAGCCATGAAAATACTTATACAGAGAAGTTAGATCATGGTGAAACCTTATTTAGAGTTACATTATGTTGAAGGGATCATAATAGACTTATGGGGGCTGTTATTTTGGTAAGTAAACTATGAAAGGGAAATGGATGTAGATTTAGGGATCAAACCCTAAAACATCAAAATAAAGACTTGAACCATTTTAGTAAGGTCATGTATTAGGGTTTTTAATATTTTGTGTATCGTAATAAATATTAGTTATATATTATACATAGTATAAGGACTCTAAAAAGGATAGAGGGTAAATTAATACTAGAAGATAGAAGTTGGAGGTCTCCAAGTTGCACTTTTATGCACTAAATTCAGGCAGTAATACCTACATGATTTGGATATGTAAGGTGACTCTAGCACCCAAGGTTGAAAATAGAACATATATTAATGATTAAATGACCTTATCAAGTGAAAATACATATCAAGGAGCATATGTATCATAAAAATAGGTTGAAAAACTAATTTTTGACCATATTCACACCTACAAGTGTGCTTAACTCCAAGACTATTCACCTATAACCAAGGGTCAAACTCTCACACCAGATATAACAAGGACTTAAGCATAGAGATATAAACTTTATTTTAATAAATTTGACTCAAAAATACATTATAAGATATCCAAATAAACATTAGACATTTTATATTGGTAATTCACACCTATAGGGTCCAAGTGGGTCCAACATAGTCAATTATAGGTGATTATAGGTAGACAATGAACTAAAACATGGTGTCTAAGTGATGGTTTAGGATAGGAAAGGTGATAAAATGGGTCAAAATAATTTTTAAATGATCATATAATCTTAAAAAAAATTCTTTAAACATTATTTCAAGCTCCAAATATGCATGACCTTACTCATTCCAACATAGCTGACTGTGTTTGACAGTGGTGAATAGTGAACCAAAGATTGATTTTTTGATGTTTGTATTGCATAAACACTAATAAAATGTGTAAAAATAAATGTTTAATGACCATATGAGATTATTAATTAACCTATTAACATTTACTTTAGGCTAAATTATTCAAGTAACCTATAGGCATGGTGTCTTGAAGCCAACACAATCAGGAAAATTGCACACAGTCTTGACTAGTCAAGGTATGAGAAGAGTATGTGGAAGTATGGATTGGTGAATAGAGATAATAACACCTAAATAATGATAAAATTAGTCTCTATAGGATATTAATAAATGAAAACAAGTAGAGAGAGGACCCCAATGATACACACATAGTCCATATGGTTGAACTTTGCACATAGTCTACCTTTCGCATAGTCTATCTTGGAATTTAAGGGAGTTGGAAGGTTTAAAGACATAAAAAAGGGATTATTTTTTTTGATAAGGTCTTTAAAACTTATAAAAAATCCTCTAATTATTATTTTATTTGGTAAAATAGCAGAAGTACCCTATATTTTGTCTCAAATAGAGGGTACTCCTCTAGAACACAAATTGTTAGGTCTCAAGGAATGGAGAGAAAGGGATAAAAGAGGAGATAAATGAAATTTGAAAGGAGGTGTTGGAGGTTGAATCAAATAAAATAAACTTAAGATACCTTTCATATAAGGAGATAACAAGGTATTTCAAAACCTCAAATATATAGATAGGTTTGTTAGGCAAGGTTTAGGCCTAAAGACCAAATGGGATACCAATGTCACTTATAAATTTAATAAGGTAATCTAATGGACTAGAATTTTTTTTTGGAATCATAATATATTTTTAAAATATTTTTTTATGCATAAATTTTCATAGGAAGGCCACCTTTGGCTTAGGACCATTTCAAGCCTGTAGGGAATGGAGAAAAGGGTTTGAGTGGGAAATTTGGGATACTCACGTCTACTTTAACACTTTACACGAGAGACTAAGGAGATATAATATGTTAAATATGGTACTTAAATTTATTCTTTAAGCATTTTTTTATGTTTTAAATGTTAGACCTTTATGAAACATCACTAAGGGTGAAAATCATCTAAAAGCCTACAAAACCCCTAGAATTGACTTGACTGGGAAAATAGGGTTAGAGGGATATCCAAATAAGATATAATGTGTATGTAAATGATTTAAACCTATATTATACTCTAAAATGACCCTTAAAATCCACTTCAGGTGTTTTATACCTATACAAACACGGTACACAATTACTCTCATTGACTATTTTGTGCATTCTACAAGTTCCAAGGACTTTAAAGAAATGAAATCAACTTTGGGAGGAAGATAGAGAATTATTATAACTAAAAATAGTTATTTAATGCTTCATGACAACTCCTATGTGCCTCAACAAGAGATATGATCTTATCCATTTATTTCTAGCATAGTGAACATCATAGTGAAAAGGGTTAAAACTTCAAGTGGAAGCCTTTTTAAGGTGTGCCTAATGATTCTAAGGCCATGGAGGGTCTTTTAAAGTGTAATCCACTCCCATTCATGGA